>CM050327.1:26484039-26861369 GCA_027475135.1 Bactrocera correcta
GAAACGACAAGTTAATTTACATTTTTTGTTAAAGAAACTTTTTAACACCAAAATAATTTTATTATAATTGAGGCAACATGTAGTAGCTTAAATCATTATTTTAATTTTTTTAAGAGGTGGCAACTCTATTCTGAAAATTACCGATTTTAGAAAACTAATTTAAAAAGCTTGCAAATGTTTAATTTCTTTTTTATTACGTTTCATGCAAAATATTTAAAGGTGGCAACCTTATTATGTTTTAAGTACGTAGAAAATAACCAGTTTAAGTTGCTTGTAGCAATATTTCATATTTATTGATTGCTTAGCTATTTCATAAAGAGAAATAATAAAATTGGAAGCGCAAATTAAATAACTGCTAAATTTCGGTAAGGTGGCAACCCTATCAGGCATTTTTTTATATTTAGCAGAATCAAATATCTTGCACACTATAACGCCGCATTTAGTTTTTTTGTGGAACTTAAAATATTTGAAATATGTGGCAACACTGTTTTATAGCTTTTTTTTTAAGTTTTTTCGACAACAAAAGCAAAATTTGTTTAAAAAAATTTTATTTTTAGATGTTTAAATATCTTAACGGCGAATTTAATTGTTTTTTTTTTTGTAAAATTTAAAATATTCGATATATGTGGCAACGCTGTTTTATAGTTTTTATTTGAGTTTTTTCAACAGCAAAAACAATATTTGTTAAAACTTTTAGCACACTAAATGATTTACTTGAGTATTGAGAAAAATAAATTTCAAAAGGTTGGCAACCCTCTTTATATTATTTTATTTCTTTATAAATAATTTTATTTTTTCAGACATCTGGCAACACTATTGGCTAAACTTTTTGAACTCACACTTGATACAAGAATTCGTAAATTATAAAAACACTGGCGCGAACAACATTTATTTATATTTTTTATATAAAAATAGCTAAAACCTCTACAGACGTCATATATCTCATACACTTTGCACGCGTACAAATACATATGTATGTATGTATATGTTTGCTTATTCAAAGTATACACTACATCTATCCACACATATGTTTGTATGTATGCACACACTCAATTTGGTTTATTTTTTAGCATCCACTCAATCAAATTGTATACACAATTTACAACATTGACATGCTAATTTGACCCAATACATCCCAACACGTCATAGCATACTTTTGAGGGCGCAGCGCTGTACATTCCAAGCGCCGATCAAGCATCACACATACACGTCTTTGATGCGAAGGTGTTTAATTGGCAAATTGTCTACCAGGAATCAAAATATTAGCCGCACGTGCGTAAGAGACCAAAATAAAGCACATGTGTGCATGTGTGTGTATGTGTGTGTGTACGTGTGAATTTGCATTTAGCCAAAAGTGTGTTGATTACATTTGGAGTATGCTGTGATGCCTTTCCATACAAACGTAAAGCTTAAGAAAGCAGCAAATAAAACGCTAAGAAACACACAGCGTATGAAAGAAAATGTTAATAAGTGTGCATGTGAATGTGAAAGGACACCTGTGGGACCCTTTTTGCATGCAAATTTTCGGTAATATAAATAAGCATATTAACATGTATACGTGTGCATTGCTATGGAGCGCGTTGGGAGATTGGTGTGCAAACATAACGGCATACAAATTTTAGTGACAGCTATGTATCAACGCCTACTTAACATTTCTTTAATGACTTCAACCAAAATCGACCTTAAGGGAGTAAGGTATTATTAAACAAGGTTAGCACAGAGAGTTCGGAGAAAACCATTTAGATGAGGGAAGCTTTTCAAGTGTTCAAATATGATGAAATACCGCACGAAAATCTAAAACAAACTTAAGAGATCGTAACTACAATGAAGCTTCCATTTGCTTTCCCTAGACAGTGGTATAAATCCAGCAATGCTCCGGTTTTGTAACCGGAGAGAACTGTACTGGAACGATTCGAGTTTTCTATGAAATGTTTGAGTGTTATAACAACAACATCATTCGGATTTCTATTTACAACTTCTACGCTCTAAGTAAAATATCCCTTCGTACTCGGTTGATCTAAGCTGTGAGTTATAAACTGCACCGATGTTTGTCAGCTTAGTAGAAGACTTCTCCTCAACTAAATAGCATTAGCGGAAGCACAGTAAATTGCAATTGCAGCACGTTTAAAGTCTCTTAAAGTCGATTCTTATTAGTCAGTTGGGCTAAATCGAAAAAGCGAAACTACGCACGAGTTGCTGCTCAATTAGGAGGAGTAATAACTATTCATGAAGGAGCATAGATTGCATCTATAAATAGAGAATGACCAACACTATCACAGGGAATGGAAGAAAACGTATATCCGTTTCGAATTCTGGTCTCACATCAAAGTGCACCAGAGCTTAAAAGCGTCAATTGGACTTTTTGAAGCATTAAACTATATACATATGTTCTCATATCAGAGTTCACCAGAATCTACAAACTAGTAGCATTGTGCTTCATCGTTTGATTTTGAAACGTAGGCAGTTACGAAGAATCTAACAAATTCACAAACAAAAATCTTTTTTCATATTATCGGTATTCCATTAGTAGTGAACATCTTAAAAGAGCTCGAAAGGATTGTCGGAATATTTGAGCATATAGTATATTTTAAATTTATGGGTAGAATTAGGCGCGATCTGAAGACAAAGAGTTCGTGTCTAGCGCAAAAGATGTTAGATTTTCACTAAGAAATCGCAATGAGACCTAGAGAATTGTGCTAAATACACTAGATAAAATATCAACGACTATATCTTTTTCAACATATTTTTTCTTTTACTTTTTTGAAAATATATTTCTTTTGCCTTTTTTCAACAAAAAGCAATTTTTACGTAATATTTTATAAGATCACTTCTTCAGACAAAGTATGACAGCATTTCAAACAATACTTGAAAGGTTATTATAAAATTTCATGCATCAAAACTCTGAACAAATAATTAAACAATTGTATGCTATTTTGAAAAAAAAAGTATACAACTTTTTTAGCACTTAAGAAAAACATAACCTGCAAACACTACACGAAGCAACAACTCTCCACTTTGACAAGCGAAGTGCGAAAGTAAATAAATATAAATGATTGCATTGATTTATTAATCAAATAAGGCAATTGATTTGCGAATACAAAGAGCTCTTCAAAAATCAATATACACATGTATACATACATACATACATATATACACATATATGTATACATACAGACTAAATATACATAATGCATATGTATGATGAAAAATTAATAATAAATATTTCAAAGTGGCGTAATTCAAATGACACTTGTGTAAGACTTGAGAGAATAAATAAATATTAATAACTAAATTGAACTAGAACTTAAAAAATAATTAACTGTTAAAAACCTTTTAAAAGTAAAAAACATAATTAAAGCTTAAAAATTAGTATAATTGAAAAAACGTTTAAATTAAAGTTGAAAATAAAAAAGAAACTATTTTAAAATTAAAAACAAAAATTTTTATTAATTTGAACAAAATGATAACCATAATTAAAAATTTAAAAGTAAAATAAAAAAAAAAAATAAAAAAAAGATAGAAATTAAAAAAATAAATAAATAATAGAAAAATTAAAACTAAAAAAATTTAAATTAAAAGTAATTAAATTAAATTAAAACAAAAATAAAAAATAAATAAAATAAAAAAACCTAAAAAAACAATAAAAATAAAAAAAACAATAAAAAAAAAATAAACAATAAAAAAATTAAAATTAAAAAAATTTAAATTAAAAATTTTAAAATTAGAAGTGATTAAATGAAATTAAAACAAAAAATAATTACAAACTAAGTAAAAACTGAAACCAGAATTTATAATAATTATAATATAATTAAAAATGTTCAAATTATTTTTTTTTTTTACGTTTAAACTTTTTTACAAAAATTATAAAAATAGTAAAATTAAACAAAATTGCTAAAATTAAAAAATTTGAAATAAAGTCGAAAATTAAAAAAAATAACTAATTTAAAATTAAAATTAACACTTCTTAATTAATTCGAAAACATGATAGCTATAATTTAAAAATTTAAAAAATACAAAAATTCTTCAACAAAATTATTAAAAACAAAAAATTATAAATATAAAAAACAATAATAAAATACAAACTTGAACCAAAATTAAAATAATAATTAACAATGAAAACCAATTCAAAAGTAAAAAAATAAATTTGAAATAATTTACTGAAATTTAAATAATAGTAAAATTAAAAAATTTTAAAAATTAAAATTTTCAATTAATTCGAAACAAATTAGAAGTTTTAAAAATTGGAAAAATTCAATATTTAATAACTTAAAAAGAAATATAATTAAAGAAATGAAATTATATTTAAAAAAAATTAAATAAAATATAAGAAATTAAACAAAAATAAAAAAAATAAACAAAATTAAAAAAAAAATAAATAAACAATTAAAAAATTTTCAAAAGTATAAAAATTAATTTGAAAAATTAACTAGACCTTAAAAATTAGTAAAATTAAATCAACTTAAAATTAAAAAGTTTAAAATAAAAGACGTTAACTATTTTATTTATTTTAAATCCAAAACAAAATTCTATTAATAATTCGAAAACATTAAACTACAACTTGAAAAATTTTGTATTAAAAAATTTAGTCCAATTTAATAATTTAAAGATATTCAATATAAAATTAAATATAGCAAAGTAATTAAAATATAAGTAAAAACTTGATACTTCATAATATTTAAAAATTACTTAAAAAATTAAAAAGTAAGAAAAAAAGCAAAGTGAACTAAAACAAATATACCAAACGCCGGAATTAAAAAATTAACTTTTTTACAATTAAAAACCAAATATTTTAATGAATTTGAAGAAATGAGAATTAAAATTTGAAAAAAATTAAAAACTTTTAAAAGCAAAAAAAAATTAATAAAAAAGTTAAATTAAATGGAAAACAAAATAATTAAAAATTAAATAAAAACTTGAACAAGACTTTAAATAGATAATATTTAATTAGAATTTAAAAAAAACTAACAAAAACTTTAAAAATTGTAAAATAAAAAAATTTAAAATTAAAAAAAATTAATTTGACCAAATGAACTAAAATTTAAAAATTTATTTCTAAAAAACATGAATAAAAATTTGAAAATTTAAAAAATTAAAATTATTTAAAAATTAAAACATGTTAAAAAAGGACTAAAAAATAAATATAAACCAAAACTTCTGCAAATTAAGGAAAAATTAAATCGGAATTAAAAAATTAATTGAAAAAAGCTTGTAATTAAAAAAAATTTGAAAATTGACAAAAAAAAATATTTTGAAGAATGAAATTAAAAAAATAACATTTTTAAAAAGAAAAAATAACGGAATTAATTTTAAATTAGTTTTGGTTAAAAATTATAGAACTTGAAAAACAATATACAAAATTGCAAAACCTTTTTGGCAAACTTTTAGAATTACATTTTTACATCGAGTTAATCAACACAACTACGACACAAATAATGCACGCACAGCGAAGTGCTCTAGAATGCTGTTATAAACACTTTGCAAAGCCATTACAAAGCACAACAAAAGCAACGCGCTTTAAAATTATCGATTGTTATATAAAATATTTATATGAATTAAGTCCATGAACTTTTTTGTTTCACAATTCTTGACCAAAACGTTTAAAAATAGCACACAAAATTACTAATAATCGATAGACTTGAGTTGGTTTGGGGTACACCATGGCGTATACTTGTTGCGCACACAGCCACAGTAGCCTGAAATGCCTGAAAACATATGTGAAC
Organism: Bactrocera correcta; assembly: GCA_027475135.1. Taxonomy (NCBI): domain Eukaryota; kingdom Metazoa; phylum Arthropoda; class Insecta; order Diptera; family Tephritidae; genus Bactrocera; species Bactrocera correcta. The sequence continues at coordinate 26,489,760 of CM050327.1, forward strand.
GAGTGCGTTAGTTTACATTATTTGGGGTATATATCTAGCTATTTGGTGTATAACTCGTTTGACCTGAGCTTTATCACGTGGTTAGATATATTAGGCAACTACTTTGGCTGGAAAACATCGTTTGAGAACGAGAACAACGCTATTGGTGCTACTTCGCTTATAAATTAAAAGTAAGGACAATACTAAACTGAATAATTTACCACTAAAGTTATTCACAAGCATATTTCTCATAATATAGAATATATTTGGATCGATCAAAAAAACAAAGTATATTTTGAACATATGATTTCAAAGTACTTACATTGTTGTGACGACAATTTTCTTTCACTGTTAAGTTTTTCTGTAAAGAAAAAAAGGAAAAGGATTTAAATCAGTTGAAATATAAACCAAATCATAAATAAATATTAATATTAGACATGTTTATCCACTACAAATACATTCATTATTCCCAACGACATTTATATCTGCCATGACATAATGTAGTTTCTAACACTCGAATCCTGCTGTGTGAAAAATTGGTTTTTCTTTTGTAAGAAAATGGGGTGTAAGCGCAAATTAATTGAGATATGTTAAAGCAAAGTATCTATGAAAGCGTAGGAAGAGCGCGAATGGATGGTACATGAATAAAGATAAATATAAAAATTAAAAGAACATATTTAAAATTGTATAAAAAACTTTTAATTAATATAGGACTAAATAGAAAAAAATAAAAAAAGTTTTAAAAATAGAAATAAAAAAAAATATTAAAAAAATTAAAAAGTTAGTAAAAAAAATTAAAAGTTTAAAAACCAAATATAAAACATTAAAAAAAAATAAAAAAAAAATAAGATTAAATAGCAAAATATAAAAAAAAGTTTTAAAAATAGAAATAAAAAAAAAAATATTAAAAAAAAATTAAAAAAATAGTAAAAAAAAAATTAAAAGTTTAAAAACCAAATAAAAAACATTAAAAAAAATAAAAAAAAATTTAAGATACAAACATATAAGATGAAAAATTATATATAATATAATAATATATATAAGAGAAAAATTAATAAACGAGCAAAATAATATAAAAACTTATTTAAAAAAAATAATAAATTAAAAAAAATATAAAAAAATTAGATATATGTACATACATACACACATAAAAAATGTTAAAAAAACGAGTATAATCAGACAAAAAGTTATCTAAACAAAAAATTAAAAAATAAATTTAAAAAGCTTAAAAAAATTAAAAACCGTTTTAAAAAATTTTAAAACCTTTAAAAAATTAAAATAATTAAAAATAAATTTAAAATTAACAAAAAAATTAATAAAAATTTAAGATATGTGTTTAAACAAAATTTAAAAAATGTAATAATTTTTAAAACTAAAAAATAAAACAATATATAAATTAATATACACAAAAAATATAATTGGCTAAAAATAAAAATAAGCAACTAGGAATCTTGTATTGTTTATGATATTTAATAAAACAACAAAAAAATTAAATTTAGTTAAGCTAAAATAAAAATTTCAAGAGTTTCTTAAATGAACATGTTTATGCGTTTTTTTTTTTAAATAATTAAAATACTTAACATTTTCAATTCCGCAAAAAAATAATTAAATTTAGTTATTTTTTTAATTAATTAAAATTGAATTCAATTTAAAAAAATAAATTCATTTAAAAATGTATTTAAATAAAAAAAATTAATCTCATTGTACGAAATTTTAAAATAAGTTTTAATTTTAATTCAAAAATAAGCTTAATTAAAACGACAACAATTAAGTTCTTTCAAGAACAAAAAAATTATTGAAGTTATAAAAAAAATTCCTGAAAAATATTTAAAGCAAAACAAATTTAAAGTAGCAATACTCAAATAATCAATAAGTATTTAAATCATGATTTCAATTTTTAAGTGACGCTTCATTAACAGCAAAATTAGTACCCAAATTGTTGGTAGCAAAAATTGCAGCCAACATTTTGATGGTTATTTTTTTACAATTTAATGATGCAGAAAATTCAATTACAATGCACAATCACAATTTGCAAAAATCACGCTGATGCATAGCGACAACGACGACAGCACAACCACAAATCATAAACTAGACTTATTATTATTATTGTCACATTTTATTGGCAGCATATATCTACCGCATATGTATGTATGTGCGCATATAGACAAGTGTGTGTCATGAGATTTTCCCTCAATTCCTAGCTGATATGACAGCTACGGGTATAAAATATAAAATGCCTTGCAGTGAATGAAAAATTCAGCACACAACTCTATCTCTATCGTTGACTCACGCGCTCTCTTTGTCTCTCGCAAGGTAGCTTTGTCATCATTGCAATAACTGACCCTGTCACACGCGAGCGAGTCACTCTCCGACCGCCTAAACACCTGAAAGTCCCAATCGTTTGCTGCACAATACAAATTTCACGAACTTTTAGCGAAAGCAATTAAATTTTACGATAGTATAAAATGGTTATAACGTTTGGCGCGGACCACAGGGAGTGGGAGAGCGCTGCGAAGCACCTGCAGCAAGTGACCAAATGCTGTAATTAGCGCTTTATTTCGCAGCTTCGGTGCATTTTTAATGGTTGTTTGGAAATTAAAATATGCATATGCTTAAGAGCGCTATGGGAACAGCGCCCAGAAACAGGCGAGCATTTTGTTGTATGATGCAATTCACGGTTAAATGCAAAAACTGCAAAAATAATTTCAAGTAATGAAATAATAAAGCTTTGGAGCAAAGAGTTCACCTTTGATGACCGTAGTGAGTATATTTTTGAAACTAAAGGCATTTTTGAAGCGATCTATTTACTTTTATAATAATTTTTTAAGTGGTTAAATATGTTTTTCACGTTGCTATGTTGTTTAGCTTATGCTTACGCTAAGTTCAAAGCTTTTTGGTACGTTATGAACTTGTGGAACACACTTCTCACGAAGAATTAGGCACTTTATGAACTTGGGTAACGTATATTCCAGATGACGGTATTATGAACTTATGAAACACACTTTTCACGATTTTTTTGGCACTAAATGAACTTGGGGAACGCAATATATTCCAGGAGACGGTATTATGAACTTATGAAACACACTACTCACGAATTTTTTCGCACTTTATGAACTTATGGAACGCAATACTCGTATATTCCAGAAGACAGTATTATGAACTTATGAAACACACTTTTCACGTTTTTTTTTGGCACTTTATGAACTTATGGAACACACTTATAACATGTCTTATTCTTAGCGGGACAGATTTATGAACTGTGGGAACAAACTTACAACTGTTTACAATTCCAAATTGTAAATATAAACTAGGTAGTACTTAATGAGCTTATGTAATGCAATTAACTAGCGCTAAATAAATTATTAATATTGATATATGAACTTGTAGAACATAACACTGTACTGTATGTACTGTATGTACTACATTTATTATTATATGTACTTGTGAAATAGTACAAAAGTTGAGCTGAAATTCGGAAGCATTTATTATTGTTCTTATTGAACTTGTGGTACACAATTCATAAGTGCATCATTTACAAATGAAATACAATTTTTGTATGGAACTTTTTGAACTTGTAAAATAACAGAAATTCATATCACAACTTATCTTTTCTTAACTTACAAATACAAGCGACAAGCCTCGAACTTATGAATAGCAAACTATAGAATTCTGTTAGATAAACTCAAGAGATTGAGAGCAAAGTCATTTTAATTTCGCAAAGCCAAAAAAATTGTAAAGGTAATCAAGTATATCAGGTGATCAACTAAGACCTTTCTTACAGTGGTAATAAACTGTGATTTTGTTTGAAAACTGCGATACGGTTTTCACAATATTTACCACCTATTTCTTTAATGAACTTGTGGAACACAACCCAAATTTGAAAATTTTATGAACTTGTGGAACAAAATTCAAGTTAGAAATCTTATGAACTTGTGGAACAGAAATGAAATTTGAGATTTTTATGAACAAGTGGAACACAACACAAGTTTAAAAATGTTATGAACTTGTGAAACAGAATTCTAGTTTAAAATTTTAGGAACTGTTGGCACACAATTCAAATTTGAGATCTTATAAACTTGTGGAACACAATTTAGGTTCGAAATCTTATGAAAAAGTTTGAAAATTTTATGAACTTGTTAAACACAACCTAAATTTGAAAATTTTATAAATTTGTGGAACACAATTCAAGTAGAAATCATATGAACTTGTGGAACACAATTCAAATTTGATATATTATGAACTTGTGAAACACAATTCAAATTTGATATATTATGAACTTGTGGCACACAATTCAAGTTTGCAATTTCATGGACTTGTGCCACAAAATTCAATTTTGAAATTTTATGGACTTGTGGCGCAATATTAAATTAATTGCAATTATTTAAATGCAAAATAATGTAACACTATGCGAACTGTCGTAGATAAAATATTGAAGAAATAAATAACCAAATGGCATCATAAAAGTCTACTTCTTTGTTATACTTTCAAGCATGCCTTTGCTGCAAAACACGTTTTGATCTTTCAATCTTTTCTTGCCAAAAAATCACTTAGAACCTTTCTTTCACTTTTCCATTCCATTTCTTAACATTTTAGCAAACCAATCTGGGTACCAACGGCATCAGTTAAAACCATAAAAGGAAAAAGTAAAGCATGCATTGTGAAGAGAAACAAATTCCATTACTTTGACCCCTCATCAAAATCGCTAACCGTGTGCAAACTTGCGCAAAGTAAAAGGTGATCGAATGTGCACATAAAGTCCAGACAGACCAATCAGCCAATTCGTACCTTGACCTTTATTTTAAGGTGGGACCATAATAACAATAGCAATACAAAATAAACGGCGGTAACTTGCCTTTGTCAATTTAATAGCACCTTAAAAGGTCTTTGTTTGTCATTGGCGTGCGTCTGGTTGACGGCAGCGGCTTGTGTATGAATTATATATGGTATGAATACATGTGTGTTCACTTGCTTTCCTTCTTAATTTTCGGCTTGGGTGAGGGCAAAATACGCATTTCTTATGCTTTTAATCAGCTTATGACTTGCAATTTATTGAGAGAGATCAAAGAACTTGTGAGAACGCCTTTTTGTTGAGAAAGTTGAAAAGAGTTGTAGAGTCGGGTCCGTCAGTAGTATATAAAAATGGTAGGCTGGTGGGGTAGCGGGTGGGGATGACTGTTAATTTTCGCGCTGAAGACAAGCTTATTCAGGGATTCTTTGTTGTGATCAGATTTTTGCAAATAATAATATGTATAGATTTTAAATTTTCTCACGAGAATTGTTTTCAAATTTGAAAAATCTGCGAAGAAAATGCTGGTGGCATCAACCCACCCACCTCTCTTGTAACGGTTTTATGTTTCTGCCAGCTGCTCTAAGCTAATACTAAGCATTCATATCGATTTTTGATACGCAAGGGGTTCCATTTCAACCAATAACTGTGTCAACAAATGGACCAAGTTTGATAAAACTTAAATTTAACGCAACAACAGCCCTTTCGGGCAATTAATTTCATTTAGAGAGATTTGCTACATTCCATAGAAATTTCCCGCCTGCGGTGTATTCTAAATAAACACGAATTTATTGCACAGCACAGCGGGTGTATGTGTATTGGTTTGTTTACAAATAAACATACGCATAAATATATCAAATATTTAACTAAAACCAATTGTTTACGACATTACGTATCATTTGATTTATGAAACGCTGCCATTGAGCTTTTCACTGCTCAAATAACCGACTGTAAACAAACAACGGAAACTGCGGACAAACGTGAACACGAACGCGCACGCGATGTTGGAGGAGAAGCGCGTATGTGTTTGCATTTATTGAATATTTATTTGCTTTAGAATATAATCAAATAAAGTGGCGCGATGTGATGAGGACGCCGCCGAAGGCGAGAATCTAAGTAGCGTCCCTTTAATGCAAGCAAAAACTCATAAAAAATTTAAGTGAAAATATTTAATAAAAAAATAAATATATAATACAAAAAACTAAATAATTTTAAATTAAAAATCATTCCAAAAAAAAAAAAAAAAAAAATTTAAGTGAAAATATTTCATTAAAAAACGAATAAATACTAAAAAGATTTAATAATTTTAAATAAAATAAAATAAAATAAAAAATTTAAGTGAAAATATTTAATTAAAAAACGAATAAATAATACAAAAATTTAAATAATATTAAATTAAAAAAAAAAACTAATAAACCTTAAAAATACAAAAAAAAAAATAATTATAAACATTAAAATTTTTAATTTAATTAAAATGAAAATAATTATTGTTTTGTATAAATAATTTTAAATTAAAAATGATACCATTAAAAAATATCAATTTAAGTGAAAATATTTAATTAAGAAACAAAACAATAATATAAAAAAAAAAAAATAAATAATTTCTAATAAATATTAAAAAAAATGATGAAAATATTTAATTAAAAAACGAATAAATAATACAAAAATTTTAAAAATTAAAAAATTAAAAATAATAAATTTAATTTAAAAAAAATTAAGTGAAAAAATTGTTTTTAAAAGGTTTGAACCTATTAAAATTTTTATTTATTAAAAAAGCTAAATTGTTTAATAATTTTTTATATATACTCAATTATCTTAAAAAAAATCAAAACTAATGCAAAAAGTGAAACCTTAGAAAAAAACTTAATATGAAAACAATATATTTAAAAATTAAAAATAAAAAAATTTACTAAAGCAGTTAATTTTCTAAAGCATAATTAAATAGAAAACTAAGTAAAATTAAAAATACAATAGTTATGAATTAAAAAAATATTAAAAAAAAAAATTTGTTAAGACTAAATTTAAAATTGCAAAAAATAATTATTAAAATTAAGTTAAATTAAAAATTAAGAAATAGTAATGAAACTTCAAAAAATAAAAAGTAAAATTAAAAAAATAAATAGTTAAGAAAACTAACAAAACAAATTTAAAAAAATTACTAAAATTAAGAACAAAATGGTTATGAAAATTAAAAAAATTAAAAAACATTAAAGAGAACAAAATTTAAAATTGCACAAAAATAATTATTAAAATCAAGTAAAATTAAGAAGAAAATAGTTGTGAAAATTAAGCAACAAAATATATTAAGTAAAATCAAAACACACTAATTAGAATAAAATTTAAAATAATTATTAAAACTATAATAAGTTGCACAAAAATAATTAATAAAATTAAGTAAAATTAAAAATCATAAAGTAGAACAAAATTTAAAATTGCACTAATCAAAACAAACACACTTGTGAAATTCAAAAAAAGTAAAATTTATTAAAAAAAAAAAAACTAATTAAATTAAAATTAATATGAGGAAAAGTTCATTAGTACAACAGATATTCATTACATGAAATATCATTTATATAGGAAAGAAGTGGAAAAGAAGAGCGGTTACATAAAATTGAATAAAAAATTAAATTAAAATTAAAACATAAAAAAAATTATTAAATTAATTTAATTAAAATTAAAAAAAAAAATTAAAAAAAAAAAATTAAAAAAAAAAAATTTAAAAAAAAAAAAATAAAAAAAAATTAAATAAAAAGAATTTTAAATTTAAAAAATATTAGCTTTAAACATTAAAAAATATAATTAATATAATATAATTAAAAAAATAAATAAAATAAAAGGTTTTACTTTAAATAAAATATTTTTAACATAAGTTTTAAATAAGGAATTTAAAATAAATCATAGAATAACCATTAAAGACTTATTTAAATTTAAATTATTAATTGGCAGCAGAACTTTTTCTGCGTGTTTTGCGAAAATTCCATCATAAAATCAAATCAGATAATACAATTTCTATGGGAATAAAAACCATGTAAATATAATTGCCTCTAATTATTGAACAAAGCGTTTGTGCCGGTAATCAAATCAATTGTGGCAACAGCCAAGCAGCAGCAGTGGTTGCGCACAATAATAGCAAAAGCTAATTGAGTTTGGTAGAAAAAAAAACAACAAAAAAACTATCGACAACATCCGTAACATTTGAATGCAAAGAAAAAACTGTCATTGTACGAATAGAATTTATATAGCAAAATTATAACTGTATGTGTTGAAAAAAGATTATTGTAAAAGATTAATTAAAAATATAAATTAAGTTTATGATTTGGAAATAAATATAGGAAATTATAAAAAACAAATTATAATAAATAATATATTTTACTTTATCAAACTTTCTTTTTTTTAATTTTAAATTGAAAGTATACAATTCTTTTGAACTTTACAATAGTTATATATTTATTAATTTTTAATATTTTAAATATTTTTTGGCAAGTTAAAACGGTTTAAACTGATTATTTTTTAAAGATCACTTAAAATATTAAAAAAAAAGTCAATATTTTTTCTTTTTATTTTCCTAATTTTTTCTTTTAACTTTTTTAATTTTTTTTCTTTTTATTTTATTAATTCTTTTAATTATTTTAATTTTTTTTTATTTAATTTTTTTTTTTAATTTTTTTTTATTTTATTTTTTTTATTTTCTTTTTTTTTTTTATTTTTTTATTTTATTTTAATTTAATTTATATTTTTTTTATTTCTTTTTTTCGATTTTATTTATTTTATCAATTTTCATTTCCGCGGCAAAAACATTGACTAAATAAGCCAAAAAATTATCAAAAATTACAAACAAAAAACAACAGTTTTAAAAAAAAACTATCGAACATTTTATATTATTTATTTACATATGCATATACATATGTATGTATATAAAAGTTTGTGTTAAAAAAATAATTTACCATTTTCTTAAATATAAAAAAGACCCAAAACAAAAATTGAATTAAAATAGAACTTTTAAATTTAGAGTTTATTAATGTTCACCTTTTACTGCTAATTTAAAAAAATAATATTTTTTTAATTTTTTTTAACAATAATTCTTTTTTTTTATTTTTAAATTTATTTTAATTTTTAGTTGGTTTTAATTTTTTATTACTTTTTTTAACCTTTTTTAATTTTTTTTTAATATTTTATTTTTTTTTTTAATTTTTAATATATTTTATTATTTTAGCTACTTTTTTTAGTTTCTATTTTAAATTTTTTTTTAATTTTTATTTTATTTTATTTTTTATATTATTTTATTTTATTTTTTTTTTTTTATATTATTTTATTTTATTTTTTTTTTTATATTATTTTATTTTATTTTTTTTTTTATATTATTTTAATTTATTTTTTATTTTATTCTAATTTTAATTTTATTTTTTAAGTTAATTTTATTCTTATTAGTTAATTTTATTTCTATTTGAATTTCGCAATTTTTTAACATTACTTTTGCGCATAAAATATTTTAGAACATAAAAACCTGTCAGAAATAACTTTAATTTATTTGGAAGAATAAATAGAGGGTCTTAGAGGAGAAGACCTGGCAACTCTTGAGTTTTTATATATAAAGACTACGTTGACTCAACTCAAGCTATTTGAAAAAAAAGCACTCCAGTAACCTATTTTTCATCTCACGCACAAGCGCACGACTTGCTTTCGCGCTTCGAGACTAAGGGCGTCCCATATGCGCGACGTTAATTCTTTATGCTACATGCCCTCAGTATGCTCTGGCAGCATAAGTGCTTCGCTTACAGCCGTGAAAATCAATAAGGTTTTTTTATACTTTATTATAAATATATATGGATCTGAAGCAACACCTGGCTATCCATGCGCGATGTGCAAATTGCAACGCAGGCACATGTTAATTGAATAAAACCGTGCTGGAAAGGAGGCCTACTGCATTGTCTGCCGCTGCTTGCGCTTTAATAATGCATTTTTATTTTCTTTTTTTTTCATAATTATTTTTCACTTTTTAATGCGCGTTCTCTGTTTTCTGGTGTCTTCTTTTTTATTTGCAAACCACTCCAAGTATATTGAGTTACACTGATTTGATATTGCCAGCAGCGCAGGAAAAATCAGATTTTCCATGAAATGTGCAGACACACATACTATATACAAGTAGAATTGGCAAGATACAGCACTTATAGGAAAATATGCATAAATACGCACACATACACACACACTTTTGCATCACTCACATGTCAACCGCTATGCTATGCTGCCATTATGACGCATACGCGCCTTTAATTACATTGTTTGTTGTGTGACTACCTAAGAGATCGGGTGCATGTGTTTGTAGGTGAGTGCGCGTTCGATACGCTCAACACTAATTGTACACTCATACGCCCCGGCGGCAAGAATATTGCACCGCATTGCTATATCAAATTATTGAAAGTAATTCAATATGCTGCTATTGGCCGTTGAAAGCATAGCGCAATAGGTAATGACAACAATAACAATAAACACAATAAGAATACGCATCGTAATAGAATAAAAGCTAACTGCAAAACGAAAAGAAAAATAACAATAAAAACAAAAACCAAAAAACAAAAAACAAGAAATAAAAAAAGAACATGAAAGGAAAAGGAAAATAAAAAAATAAAAATGAGAACGAGAACCGAAAGTATTGAACTTCGTACCAGGATAGTACATACAAAAATGGCTTTGTAGTATAGAAAACACCTGATTATCATTTGTAACAGTATTAAATGGAAATAGGCGTGGTCATATACCGATTTTTAAAGAATTTTCAAAAACTTTCTTCTTACAAACTTGTTTTCAAAGAAGGGGTTCCCGCTGAAACGATTAGAATATGAGAGAAATATCATTAGCTTTTATATAGTGGTATAATGTGGTCATCACACAGAAAGTAGGCGTGGTCATATACCGATTTTTCACCATTTTACCCAAGTCTTTAATATTAAAATAGGATTTCTAAGTGGATATTCTTACCAGAAATGATTATAATATGAAATACCGACAACAATTATATAACGGTATGAGGAAATTATTATACAGGAAGTAGGCGTGGTCATATAACGATTTTTCACATATTTTCGAATATTTTATCTTTAGAATTGGAGATATAACACTCCTAAAGGTTAGTGGATGCGATGTAGAGTGTAGGAAAACAAAACAAAACCAAGCTCACAACTAACCAGAAGTATTTTTTTTATAATGGCCAAACATCAACAAATATCTCAAGAAGAAGAAACTCAACTTTATGTCCATCCATGCTATCAAACTGAACTCAGTATACGTCAGCTGCAGCACTACAAATCATATTTATACAAGATATATGGTATGTATGTATGTATGTATGTATAGAATATATATGTATATATAGAGAGTACATATGTACATATGTAAATATTACGTTAGCATATTACATTTGTTCCAGCGCTAAAGCCTAAATAAACGCAACGCTCTTTGCGAACTAACGACGTAATCAATTAAACACACTTACGTCACTAAGTATGCCATAGTAAGTGCAAATACGCCTGTGTATGTAGGTAAGTACATACTATATCAACATGAGTAAGTGCAGCCGAGAAGCTACTCACACTACTTGCCCGACATATACGCGATTATTTACTTTCTAATTGAAGCTGCTAACTAAAGCGAAACTGAAAACCAAATAAAACACTTATTGAATGCGACGCTAAGTGATGCGGGATGACATGGAGGGACAATCGTAAAGAAAACTAGTAATATTGAAAAAAAAATGTGATAGGGAACAAAAATCCAACAACAAAAAAAGAATAAAATAAAAACAAAAAATATAATAAAAAACACTGAAAAAAAATAAAAAAAACAATAAATAAAAAAAATATTTAAAATGCAGAAAAAATAATTAAAAAATAAAAGTAAAATGTTGCAATAAAAAAAATAAAAATAATATAAAAAAATACAAACAAAAATTAAAACGAAATTATAAATAAAAAAATTAATAAAAATAAAAGCAGAAATGATTAAAAAATTCTCAGAAATAGATTTTTAAAAATTTCGATAATATAAAAAATTAAAAAAAAAAAAAATTAAATTGCAGAAAAAATAATAAAATAAAAGTAAAGTGTTGCAAAAACAAATAATAATGAAAATATATTTATAAATAAAAAAACTAAACAGAAATTAAAAAAATAAAATAACAAATAATATAAAAACAAATAAAAAAAAAATAAAAAAAAAAAATTAAAAAAAAAATAAAAAAAAATAAAATTAAAAAAGTAAAATTAAAAAAAAATAAAATAAAATAATAAGAAAATAAAAAATAAGAAAACTTATAAAAGGAAAACACTAAAAATTACAAAAAAATTACATATGTCAAAAAATTAAAAAAATAAAAAACATCTCTTTAAAAAAATTACAAATATGTATGTGACCTGGTCTACGAAAAGGGGGCTTGGGTGTCAAAAAAAGAAATAAAAATAAAATAAAAATAAAATACAAATAAAATTGAAAAAAAAAAATAAAAAAATTGATTTTTTGACACCTAAGCCCCCTTTTCGTAGACCAGGTCATATATATAAAAGTTAAGAATTATTTAAAAAACACAAAGAAATAATTTGGCATATCTTAAAAACTACATAAAATAATAGCAAAATGTGAAAAAATTACAAAAGAAAAAATATTTATAAATAAAATATAAACAAACAGATATTAAAAAGAAAAAAATCTAAACGGAAACATTAAAAAAAGGTATACGAAATTGAAAATACGAAAAAAATTAAAAAATTACATAAAAATAAATATAATAAATAAGTAATTAAAAGTACACAAAAAATATTCAAAAATAAGTAAGGAACTTGAAAATACATAAGTGTACAAAAGCAAATTAGAAAAACAATAAACAAAAAAAACTTTTTGTTGTAATACAATTGGAGAAATATATTATAAATGAAAAAATTAAGATTTTCGTTATTATTTTTGTTTAAGGTTAAAAAAAAAATATTAAAAAAATTTTTAAATGCAAAAATAAAAATAAAAACTAATAAAAAAAATAAAAATAAAATAAAAATAAAAAACTAATAATAACAAAAAAATAAAATATAATTATAAAAAATATTGTTAAAATTTAAATAAAAAAAATTAATAAAAATTAAAATATTATTAAAAAAATTAAAATATACGTTAAAATAAAAAAAAATAAATAATATTAAAATTAAAATATAATTTTTTAAACAAAATAAAATTTTAAATAAATAAAAAATTATTTAAAAAATATAATTAAATCTTGCCAAACAAAATACAAATACATAAATTACTAAATAAACTTTAATAAAAACTGTATAAAAGTAAAAAAAAAAATGAATTTCCAAACAAAAACTACAAAAACCAATCGTTTTAAAATATAATAGAAAAAAAATTTGACCTTTACAAGATCTTCGACGGCGAGGAGTCCTCTACTAGAGCAATGATTCGGGCCTTTTTCGTGGCTGAATCCTAAAAACAAATAAATCTCGTTTAACTAGAAGGTTTTTGCCGTAAAATGGCCTGCTATCAAAAGGAAAAATCCAATCCATCGACAAAGTGGCAGCGTTAAAAAAAACTTACAGTTAACATAATCGCCCCACTGAGCGTACATTCATTTTTGGGTAATATTCGACCGAATAGACCACGTCCAGCATACAGTGAAGAAAATATAGCAGCCGTAGCTGAGAACGGAACGACTTGGCGCAGTTTACGTGGAAATTTAAATAGAAAAAGTACAAAATATAGCTTGTGCAAGTACTGAAGCCGTTCGAACATCCCAAACAAAATCGCTTCGTTCTATGGGCTCTTGGAAAGTGCCAAGAAAATTCGATGTTTTTAAGCTTAATTTTTACAGCGATGAGGCCCATTTCTGGCTCAATGGGTATATAGCAAGCAAAATTTCCGCATTTGGGACGAAGAGCAACCGGAAGAGACTCAAGAGCTGCCATTTCATCCAAAAATAACAACAGTTTGCTATGGTTTATGAGTCGGTGGAATCATCGGTCTATATTTCTTCAAAACTGATGCCGGGTGAGAACAAACCCGTCAATAACGATCGTTATCCCGCCATGATAACCGACTATTTCATGCATGAAATTGAAGCTCGTGATCTCAGCAATATTTGAAGGAGGCAATGTTCTATCGAATGATAATAAACATTCCCCATTAAATTTGAAGCTTCTGCGTTTTTTTTGTCCTCGAAATGGATCGCCTTTATAACAAAAAAAATGTCAAACTTTACGATCAAGTTGTCAGTTACCATTTTGCAACACTAGGGTTGCCAAATCCCGAAATATAAGAGGTAACCTACGTACACAGTTCGAATGCGCCATGTACGGCATATTGAACTAACCAAACAAAACAGCGAAATAATAAAAAAGTAAATAAGCACAAGAGCAAAAAAGTAAGCAAACAATTGGTGCGGTTGGTGGGTAGGAAGTGCAAATAATCACTTATTAGTAGACTTTATCCATTTCTCATGCTACGGAAACCAATTCAAACGCCTAACTACTACAACTCACTTACACATTTGATGTTTACTTTGTTTACAAAACAAATTTTTGTGAGCGAATTGCGGCTTAAATTCTACAAGCAAGCTATTGGTATTGTGTTATTATTATTATTATTATTTTAGTTTTTTTTTATTTATTTATTTTTGTTTTTGGCACTAAGCACTGTAAAAAGGTTAATTGGGCGACTTTGAGTGCTGCCAGACTACGGCTAGCGTGCCGAAAAGCCAATGAACCAGACCAACGTCTCACCAAACAATTTGTAGCGTCTCATTGCTTTCGACTTATTGGTTTGCTTAACGCCTTCTCATATTTGGCTGCAGTAATAATTATGCGGTTTTGTTTTTAGTTCACTCAAACTCATTTATTTAGGTATTAGTAAGCACAAAAGTGGTGCCAATGGGTTGTTGCGTTGAGTTGTAAGACATATTTGACGTGGCGTATGATGAACCAAGTGAATTATGAAGTTATTAAGGAGCATTAAAAGATGACTGGGAGAGGCGGTATTTTACCATGTTTTGTTATGACTTGATCAAGCGTTTTACAACAAATTTTAGTAAATATTTTTTTGGAAGCAACAAGTGTGGAGTAAAGTAAAAAGTTACCGATTTCATACTGGTCACTCACTAGCTTAGTTTCGTATTATTTATTTTAGCAAAAAAAATTAATTAAAAAAAAAAAAAAAAAAAACAAATAAAAAAATATAAAATAAATTTAAATTTTGAATAATAAATATTTATCTTTTACCGCATATATAAAATTGAGGGAGTGTATTTTTCCATCTTTGTACTGAGGTTGAGCCCTAGACCTCACATAACTAACAAGTCTTTTATACCTGAAAGCATTAAACCGACTTCAAACCTTGCAAGTTGCAAGAGTATGAAATGTTCGTTTATACCCGCAACTTAGCCTTTTCTAAATTTTATTTTTTTTTATATAGTATTGTATAAATAGTTTTTCAATTTAAAATTTTTTTCTTTAAAATTTGCTAATCATTTATTTTTTTGTGGTTATTTTATTTTATTTTTTTTTTTTATTTTTTACATTAATTTATTTTGCTTATATTTTTTTTATTTTTTATAATATTTTATTATTTTAATAATTTTTTATCATTTTTTTATTTTTTATACTATTTTTTTAATTTAATAATTTTTTATTTTTATTTTTATTTGTTTTAATTTTTTATATTATTAATATCATTTTTTAAATATTTTTTTTATCTAATTTATTAGTATGCGCACGGTTTTTTTATTACTAAAATTTTTCAAATCTTAAAATTGTTTATTAATAATTTGAATCTAATTTTCAATATTTTCTTCATTTATTTCTTTTCATTTCTGTATCATAAACTAAGCTGACGACTTCAGAAAAATGATTATATTATTTTCGTTTTTAAAATGTTATATTTTTTCAATTATTGTAAACTTTGACAAACAAATATAATATTTTTTAATAATATTATTTTTTAATAATATTAATTAATTAAATAGATAATAATTAAAAAATAAAAGCTTGCGCATTTTTCATTTAAAAGTAGTTTTTTGTTTCATTTAATATTATTAAAGTAAAAAATTATATTTTATTCAATATTTTTTTTTTTTAATTTTTCTGGTTTTTTTTTGTTAATTTATTTTTTAATTTTTTCGATTGTCTTAATTTTTTAAATTTTTTGTATTCATGTATTTCGTTATTTTTTTTTATTCTTATTTTTTTATTTCCATTTATATTTTATTCTATTTTTTGTTTACTTGTTTATTCATTATTTTTTTTTTTAATTTTTTTAACTTAAATTAATTACTTTTTACTTTTTTATATTTAAATTAAATTAATTTTTTTAATTTTTTTAATTTTTTCAATCAAGTTGTTTTAATTTTTTAAATTAGGTTTTTAAATTTTTTAATTAATTTTATTTATTTTTTTATTTTTTTTTATTAAATTTTTTAAAGCAAGTTTTCTAATTTTTCAAATTAATTTTTATAATTTTTTAAGTTTTTTTCATATTTTAAATTATTTTTTTTTTATTTTGTTTACATTTTTTAGCTAACATTTTATGTTTCAAATCGAATATCGATCCCAACATATTAACATACATACATATTTCTTAAAATCTACTTGAATTATATTTAAATAATTTTTTTTTATTTCAAAATTTTCATGAAATTACACTTTTAATGAAAAAACTACTTTCAAGCCGATAGTAAATGAAATTTTGCGAAACACAAAATAACAGAAATGAAATTAATTCAACACTGACACAATTGCATAAATTTTCGCAAATGCCAGGGCAAGAGTGAGATAACAGAGGTACGAAAAACACAAAACACCATCAAAAGCGACCTTCTTTTGTCAATCAAGAGTTGACTTTTCAGCGCTTACAATTCTTAATTATTTTTTTATCAGCCATGAGTTGGGCGGCCCGCATGGTGTCCACGAAAAATTTGACGATAAAATGTTTACAACTGTTTTCCTCATTTGCATATAATTTGCAGGGCTACACTTGCGCATCGAGACTATGGGAAAGTAGGCACAAAAGCAGAAATGGGTGAGAATATAAAGACGAGTTCAAAAAAAATCGAAAAATATACGTACGTACATGTATTTATGCAAATATTTTAAATAATGAATTTTATTTATATTTTCTACTTACATTTTCGTATGACTGGATGCCATCAAATATTCATAATTAATATTAATTCTGCTTGAAATTTTCACATTAAATATTTATGACGTAAATTGTGTTTTTTGTTTTTGTAAATTTAAATCATGAAAATTGTTGTGCAAACAATGCCCAACCGATCAATTTCACTTCACTTGTATGTATGTGTATTAAAGGGGCGTTCAATAATGAACTGAAAACGAAGAGAGAAAAACGTCAGCACTTGGCTATTAAGAATTTATATTTCTATATTAATTTTTCTTTTCTTCTTTTTTCTTTTTTTCTTTTTACATTTTTATATTTTTTTTATTTATTTTTAAGCTTTTTATTACATTTAATTTTGATTCTTTTGATTTTCTTAATTTTTAAACAATTTTTTAAATTTTTTTTGTACTAATTTTTTTTTATTATTTTTTTTAGTTTAATTCAATTGTTATAATTTTTTTAAATTTAATTTTATTATATTTTTCAATTTTCTTTTTTGTTTAATTATTTTTAATTTTTGTTGTTTTTTGATTATCTTTATTTTATCTTTAAATTAATTATCTTTAAATTAATTAATTTTATTTTTTTATTTTTTTTTTTACGATGTTTTTTTTTAATTTTTTTTCTTTTTGTTTTTTTTATTTTTTTTTATTTTTTTTTTATTTTTTTTTTTATTTTTTTTTTTTTTTTTTTTTTATTTTTTTTTTTATTTTTTTTTATTTTTTTTTTTTATTTCAATTTAATTGTTTTTTAATTTTTATTTATTTTTACTTCTATATTATCCAATTTATATTTATTTCCAATTACTATAATAGACAAATGCTGTTTCATTATTAGCACTCAAAAGTATGCCAAATTTTTTTTATTTATAAAATTTTATTATTATTTTTTAATTATATAACATTTCCTTAAATCATAAGCGCGCCTCAATATGTGCAAGACTTTTATAATATTTTCTATTATATTTACATGCGGGTCTACTATAGTTAAAAAAACTCAAAGCGCCTAAAACGCGACTAAGGTTTTATCAAAGTACTGCATTTTCTTTTTCAAGTTATCAATTACAAGGGATTTGTTAAGAGAGAACGCGTTTGAAAACAGTCACCACTGAGCTGATGTATTCAATGACGATACAATTTTCTGATGTGACGCAGAGCTTAACCTTGCTCATCCCCGACTCAATTAAGTTAATAGCCATAAAAATTTGCAGCTCGCATAAAAGACTTTATCCTTTGCGAACGATTGACATCAGAAAAGGCGAATAAGCAAACATACACATAAAAAAGCCAACGAAAATAAAGCAAGCTTTCAGGCGACCAATGGCGCTAATGACGTTAATGTGCGCCAAGTTGTTGGTCATTAAGTATCGATATACATATATGTACATATACGTGCATATGTATACATACGTACGTACAAAAAATTATAAAAAAAAGCTTGCATTGCGAGTACATTAAAAGTTAATTGAAGTAATATAATAGCAAATATGAGGCATAATTTCAGGCGCTTTTGGGTTATATGCTGCGGGGATCAAGTAAAAATCAACGTAAACATAAATATCTAAAACCTACTTTAGCGGCAATTTAAAACGGATAGCGTACTTAACAATATTATAATGGATTAGCCTAAATGTAGGCAATTAAATTGTCTCATTTCGACGATATGAAGTTTTAAAACGACAATATGAAGCTTTAAAATATTACTACGCGTTATTTATTTATTTGCTGCGTAAAATTAAATTTTTAAAGTTAAAGCTAAGGAGGCATTTCCATTGCATATTTTAAACGCCTAAAAGTATGCAAATATTGTATTTTTAATATAATGACATAAAGTCATTAAAATAACTTTAGTCTAATTTTACGATTATACATAAATTATAGTTTGGGTTTTGAACTTCTGCAAAGCCTAAATGTAGGCAACAACATTTAAAAAAAAATTTGAAATTTTAGTTTAAAATACATTAAGACCCCAAAATTTTATTAAAATAAAAAGAGTTCCTGAATATATGCTACATTTTTTATAATTAACATATATGGCTAGTTAGGAAAATTAATAAATTTTTAAGAACGCTTAAGTGGATGAGATGATGCCATTCGTAAGATAATCACAGTTTTAAAAATTGGCCACACTTTCTATGAAGTATATTTGATCACAAATTTAATTTAATTTTTATTCACAATTTCAAGAAAAGCGCCTAAAAATGTGCAATAATCACAATTTTTTTGACGAAACAAAAAATGTATATTCTTAATGAAAGAGTTCATCTTTTCTATTGTGACGCTCGCCAAAAACTATGCTACAACTAAATTCTAGCGCCTAAAAATATGCAACAGTCACGATATGTTCTTTTTTAAATCAATTACCTAGTAAAATTATTTTCTTGAATAAAAATTGTTGCGGAAAGAATAATATTGTGACTCGCGCCAAAAACTATGCTACAACTAAAGTCTAGCGCCTAAAAATATGCAACAATCACAATATATTTTTTTTTTAATTAATTACCTAAAGAAATTATTTTCTTGAATGAAAATTGTTGCGGAAAGAATGATATTATGAGTCGCGCCAAAAACTGTGCTACAACTATATTCAATAAATTATTAAAATTTAAATTCAAAATATTTTTTCTGGACAATTTTAATGCGAAATTCACTTTAGTGAGAATTTAATCCATGGATTAAGCAACTCCCGTGCATGTTATTGGCACACACGTTAATCAAAAGAATCAAAACAAGAACAACAATTTAATTAAAGGACATTTGATCTTCAAAACAAGCTGCAATGAATTTCACGAATAGCATTTGCTGGAAAATCATATTAAAAAGCAGATTTGAAGGAAAGTACAACATGATTTTCGCTTAGCTAATCACATTTGGGAGGATTGAAGCAGGTTAATTGGCAATTAAAATGTTAAATATGAATGGTGTATGCTTTAAAATATGTGAATATTTACAATTAAGGTTAAAATTAATAAAAATAAACTTAACGCCAAGCATTTTTAACCTCAAAATAAAACTCAGTTGCATGAGAGTGACTAAAAATACTGTTAAGCTGTAAGCCCCCAACCATACTTGTTTAAAAATATCACGCTGAAAACTGTATATATATAACTAAGGCATATTTTTAGCAACACGTTGCAAATTTCACAAAAGACAAGGACACAGATGAGTCTATAAGAAATTTTATGGACATTAAAAGGCACAAAGACAATAATTGCTATAAAACGTTGCCTACATTTAAGCGCAAATGCGCATAAGTTAAGTGATACTCAAGGAAAAACGCGCCACATACACATATACACGCGCTTTGTATCGACTAACAGCCGCTAAGCTAAGCCTTGCACCAAACCCCGCTGAACAACAGGCGTTCACAAACTTTTTTCGCTTTGTTTGCTTTTGTTAAAACTTGTGTTCGTGCTTTTCGTCTTCAACCCTTACACATGTGTGTGCTGCTATTTAGACACAATAAATGGCTGCCCACAACAGCACAAAGTGGGCCACGCTCATATTGTGAGCTGTATGCGTTTCTATTTAAATGTGTTACAACGTTGTATGTTGGCAATATTCTAACCTAAATACTTTGCGCCGGTATACCGAATCACACAAAAACAATAACAAGAGTTAGAGCATGTTCAACAATCAACAACAGGTCTATACAGGTGTAGATAAGAGTAGAAGTAGTGAAATATAAAAAAATAAAAAAACATGTTGCATATTTTTAGGTGTAGTGCATTGCTCTCATTTAAGTGTGCTTAGCCAACCGGGTATGAAGTGCATGTTTATTTTTATTTTTCTGTTATATTTTGGGTTTATATGATATTTCGAAAGTACTATGCTTATTTTGGTGTTTATGGAAGTGCATACTTTTAGGAAAAAATTTTGTTTAATATTGTATTTTTTTCTGTTTTTAATGGCTTCAAATTCGAATAGAGTTTAGAAATAATACAAACAATTTTTACCAATTTTTGTTCACTTTCGCTTTTTATAGAGGAAGTTTTGGACAAGCAATGCTGGAAATCAAACGCTTAGGCTACATACAGGCAGCAAAAAGACTAATACTATTAATATTTACGATTTTTGCGCAAAAAATATGCTCTACATGTGCGTATAAATATTTATTTTGACATTGATTGATAAGAGTTTACAAAAAAAAGCGTAGATTTCAGTTTGCATACCTTTGGTGTGCAACCTACAGTATACTTTTAGGCTGTTATCAGATAATGTCTAATTTTTATTACAAGAAAAAAACTATAAACGTGGTTGAAGCCCACTTATAGGAACATTGCAGCTAAACGCACAAGCCTAGTCTCCCTAAAGTTGGCCTACTTTTACGAGCGCATTATCAAATATCAAACGTCTACTCAGTACATCAAAACAACTGTTAATGCCATGCTTTTCGGTTCAAAAAAATTCTGCTTTTATTAAGTGAACAAGTTTTTGTTTGATTTTGTTAAAAAGTACATATTATAGAAACCTACTTTTAGGCGCACGACAACAAAATACGCAATCTAGTCTACTTCTAGGCGTTAGATTCACTAATCATAATTTTCTTCGAAGTTTTGTTACACAAATTTTCTATTACAATGAATACATAAGGGGTAAAAAATACTTCAAAACTGTTCTGATTAAAAATTTATAAAAAAAATATATGTATGCACACATATATAATTTTTTGTATATTTTTTTTTTTCGTTAACTTAAGGTTTTTGGTTACTTTTTCTATTCGCAATACTTATATAAATTATTTCATTAATTTTCAAATTTTTTGGCTAATATTTATTCCGGGAAATTAAATATATTTTTTATTAAAATTATTTTTATTGAAAAAATGCAGCAGTATTGCAGATTCTTGGTCAGGATCGTAGGATTTTTCAAGCTAACTAATTAAAACTATTTTTAATGCTCAGGATCACAGAATGTTTGAAGGCATAAGTTTTAAAAGATGATTCTTATAGAAATGTTTCTTTTATTTTTTTTTTATTAATTTTGAATTTTTAATTTATAATAATAATTTTTTTTTTAATTTTACTGATTTTGCTATCCAAAATTAATTTTCTTTGATTTATCAAGACTTTTTTTATTTATATATTTTATAATATTCGCACATTTTTTATTTTATTTTTATTTTGATAAAAATTTTTCGTTTCTTTCGAGACATTAATTTTATATTTATTTTTAGAATTTTATAATAATTTTTTTATTAAGACTTTTTTATTTATTTATATTATTTATAATATTCGCAAATTTTTGATTTTTTTATTTTAATAAAAATTTTATTTTTTTTCCGAGACATTAATTTTGGATTTATTTTTTAAATTTTATAATAATTTTTTTTTACTAAGACTTTTTTTATTTATTTATATATTTCATAATATTCGCAAATTTTTAACTTTTTTATTTTAATAAAAATTTTACGTTTTCTTCGAGACATTAATTTTATATTTATTTTTTAAATTTTATAATATTTTTTTATTAAAATTTTTTTTTTATTTATAGATTTCATAATATTCGCAAATATTTTTGCTTTTTTTTATTTTATAAAATTTTTTTTTTTATTAAATTTTTTTTTTATTAAATTTTTTTTTTATTAAATTTTTTTTTATTAAATATTTTATTTAATTAAAACCTTTTTAATCTTGAGTTATTCAGGCGCTTTTAATATAAAAAATATTTTATTATTTTATTTAGAAAAAAATTGCGAATCAATTTAAGTTTATTCTTAATAGCCATGATTTTTTGTTTAATTGCTTTTTTATGCAAGTCCTTTATAAATTTTTTCTTCTTTCTTGTTTTTATTTTTTATGGGAATTTTTTATTTAAATATACACATATTCGTATATACATATGTATGTTTTGCACCTCACCAAATACGCTACCTGTATTCGCACGTAATGAAGTTTCAATTGCTTTAGCCTACTTACGGGCGCATATACTATCACTTAGATATTCTGCAGTTTTTAGAGTTGCAATCGATTTTTGTCAAAACATGTTGCACACAGTATATATAATTTTCATTGAAATTTGTTTTTTTTTTTTTGTTTATTTTTACGAAGAAAAACCTTTAATTATTTTTTATTTATTTTCCTTTTTTTACTTTAAGTAAAATGCAATTGCCAATGCAGGCTTCACACTGCGCTCAAACACCGTCGCACGCACATACACAGCTGCATATATGTATGTGTGCTAGTATGTATATTTTATGTATGCACTGCACTTTTATTAGAGTATTTTGTACTTTTCTATTGTCTTGTATTAACCATACTTATATTTTGTATGCAAAAATGCATTACTTGTACTTGCACAGCACAAACATATGTTTTTTGTTTTACTACTTTCGTACATAGGTATGAGTGTATTTAGAGTTGTACATATTTTCACTTATTTTTTTTCCTAACCGTTATTGAGCGTTTTTGTGCGTTGCGGTTTGCGCCTTCCAAATCGCTTTGTTAACCGTACAATACCGTTGTTGAAATCGAACTGAAAGCCTGCGCGTCAGCAAAAGCTGTATCGACTATCGACTCGTCGCCAATATGAAACGACTCACCGCACACACACTCACGACCAACTTTGTTTGCATCGCCTGGCGCTAGCGCCGACAAAAGCGCCCAGCTTTGCAATCGGCTTTCTTGGTTAAACGTTGCAGCCCCGGCGCAACCCCGAAAAACGCATATCGTGTGTAAGCTAAACGCGACGAGCGCACGTGCTGAATGTGCTAAAGTTTGGAGAGTGTGCTGAGCGCAACATGAGCGCCAACGAGCGGCAGTTAAAGTGCCAGCGTGAAAAACTTCCGGTACCGAGAACTACTCAGTGAGAAAAATTGTAATTTTTTATTTTACTTTTTACTCTCATTCGCTACAGCTGATTGTGCAAAGCGTATATGAAATATTCTATGAGCAAAGTGAAAGCAACACGGTTTTATGGGGAAATTGAGCGCTGGTGTAAATACTCGCGGCGGAGCTTTTAAGTGGTTTGTGAGATGGAGAAATTGCAATGTAAAACCACAAAGATTTATGCTGTGAAAAATAGGAAGATCTGAGAAGTAAGAACCCCTATTATTATTGTGATTTGCTAAAACGACACAACTCAACAATGATTTTTAACACATTGACGGACAGTAGGAACAAGTAAAGTTCGGAAATTGACACTATGTGTCAGTGTCTGTAAACGACCGTTTCGTTTTAGACGGCTATCGCCGTCATGCCATATAGTGAACTTCGCTTTGACGGCTATAGACGCAAGTGTCCGTCAACGTGTTAAATAGTAAGTAAATACGCTCTGAAAATTAAAATTTATTTAATAGTTAATTTAATTTAAATTTTAATTTAATTAATTGCAATTTTAGTTTTTAATCTTTTAATTTACTCCTTCATCTTATTGTAACTTTTTAATTAAATTTAAATTTGTAGTCAAATTTAAGTCTTTATATTTTTTTATTTCATTTATTTGTAAAATATAACTTAATTTAATATTTTAATCGAATTCAAATTTTTATTTAAACTTAAATTTTTAATTTGAATTAATTTATGATTAATTATTTAATTTAAATTGATGTTTCACATTTTTTGATTATTTCTTTTTTCAATTTAAATTAGTTTATAACCATTTTTTTAATTAAAATTAATTTTTTAATTTAATTTAATTTTTTTTAATTTTTACTTTAATACTCAAATTTTTTATTTATTTATTTTTTTTCAATTTCAAATAATTTTGATTTAAGTATTTAATTTTTTTATTTAATATATATTTTTTAATTAAATGTTGTTTATTTATATATTTAATTTCTTAACATATTTTTAATTTAATTTTATTTTATTGTTTCTTAGAATTTTTTTCTAATTATTTTTAATGCAAACTATTTTAAATTAAATTTAATTTTTTAACTTAATTAGTTTTTAAATTAAATTTAATTTTTTAACTTAATTAGTTTTTTAATTTAAATTAATTTTTTTAGTTAATATAATTTTGTTTTATTAAATGTTGTTTATTTTTATATATATTTAATTCGTTTAACACATTGATTATTTATTTTTTATTGTTTAATAGTTATTTTCTTTTTGTTTTTTGATTTTATTTTTTTTATTTTATTTAATTTATCAATTTAAATAATTAATTTAACTTTTTTCAGATAATATTTTTTTTTGGAACCAAATGTTTGATTTTGTATTTAATTTCTTTAACGTATATTTTATTTTATTCGACTATTCCGTAGTGTTTTCTTTTTTGAATAAAAATCTTAATTTTCCTTTTAATTCTAATTAGGTTTACTTTTAATTAATTTAATTATTCTATTTAATCAATTTCTTAGTTTAAGCTTTAATTAAATGTATTTTTTTAATTTAATTACTTTAATTACTTTTACTTTTTTAATTTTATTTCACAAATTATATGTTAATATTAATTTTTTAATCAGAATAAATTTTTTATAATTAACTTGTTAGTTTTTATTGAATTTTATTTTGTTAAATCTTAGTTTTTTTTTAAAAATATTAAAAGACTTTTCAAAAGGTATTAAAAAATTAAAGAAAAATAAGTTAAAAACAATTAAATAAAAAAATACAATTTAGTTTAAAATTTTTTTTTTAATTTTGAAATATTCGTTTATAAAAACTATCGAATTTTGAAACAAACAAATTACGATTTTTTTTTAATTTAGAATACTTCCTTCAATTTAAGTTTTTTATATTTAATTATTTAGTACTTTCAAATCATATTCCGCTTGTAAGTTTTCTTCGCATTCTGCTCCTACAATGATACCCTATATCTTATTCCCTTTCACTCGTCTTGGTAGACACACATATAATCAGCTGGTCCCTTCGGTGCATTCAGCACATTTTAGAATTATTTGTCTAACTGACGTTCGTTAAACTTGCATACATATTTATGTATATATATACAAGTAAATCATAGATAAATATACTATATGCTCATAGAAGGAACGGGCGCTTTTTAGCAAACAAGTCATTCATAAATTTATTTTTTGTTTTTTATTACTCTTTTTAAGATTTTACCTAATTAAACATATTTTTTACCCTTTATATAATTAAATTTTTTTAATTCATATTTTTCATTATTTATTTTTTTTCCAATTTTTATATTAATTTCCGTAATTTTCTTTAATCCATCTTTTTCTTAAATTTTGTTCTTTTTTTAATTTTTTATTCTATTTGTTTTTTTTTTTTACTTTTTTTAATTTTTTAATTAATTTATTTAAATGTGTATTTTTTAGAATTATTTTATATTATTTTAATTTTTTTATTGTTATTTTAATTTTTTTTTAATTTTATATTGATTTAAATTTTTTTTACTTAGTTTTTTTTTTATTTTATTATTCTTATTTAATTTTTTAATTTATTTATTTAAATGTGTATTTTTTAGAATATTGTTATATTATTTTAATTTTTTTTATTTTTAATTTTTTTTTTTTTTTTTTTTTTTAATTTTATATTGTATTAAATTTTTTTTTACTTAATTTTTTTTTATTATTTTTATTTTTTTTTTATTAATTTATTTAAATGTTTATTTTTTATATTTTTAAATAATTTTTTCTTTTTTAAGGTTCTCAAGCTTTCGAATGGCACTCATTTTAACGGGGAAACGCTACATTCACCTATTTATTGCTGCCTCTCATTTTTTTTTCTACATTTCCTTCTTTGCTTTTTACTGCTCTCACGTTCTCTTCACCCTGCTCTCTTTTATCATATGCTTTGCGCTCTATCTGTTGCTCATTTGGCCTGATAGCGTATAAAAGCTTTTTTTTAACTAAAATGTTGATTTTTGTCTCTCTTTTGTTTAATTTTTATTTATTTGTATTTTTTACTCGATACTTTTCAGATTAGGCACTTGTTGTGCGTTAATTTGAATGTCTAACAAATTCGCGAGATTTTTTGTTTTGTCACATATTGCTGATTTACAGTGTTTGCTTGAGCTTATAATACATTTTCATAGTCTGATGTTGTTGTTGTATAAATTAGTTTTCTATGGAAAACACAATATAGTGAAAAAAAACAAGGCATTCGCACATAATACAGTATGATTGAGGTATTTTTATTTCTCAATACAACTCCGAATCTGCAAAGCCCCAGAATATTGGAAATAACACAAAATTACAAAGGCAAAGCTGTGTTTTAAATCTCTGAAGAGCTGTCAATTAGCAAATGTGCATAAATTTTTGCATTTGCTTCTAAATTTAGTCTGCAAAATAATTGAAGCTTTGCTACTTTACATTTTTGAGTGCGTTGCTTCCGTTATTGGTAGCGAACTTATCACGCGCTTTTGCTTAACTTTTCATCCCCTATTTGTTGGAGAGTTATAATACAATTGTTTGATAACTTAAACAACACATTTATATGCAAATCGACTGTCTTTTAAGTATTTCAATGGATAAACGCCCTAGCATATGCAATGAATTTAAGTGAGAGCTTTTGTACAGGCTTAAGTATTATATTTAATATTTATGTGGGAAATTTTAAGATTGTCAGCACCATTTTTTTAATTTTGTATTATAAAAATTTGTTTTTTTTAATATTTTCCAAAATTTAGAAAAATGTGAAAATTTATAAAAATTAAAAAAAAAATTATCAAAAAAGGAATAATATAAAAGAGAAACTATAATAAATATTAAAACTAAAAATATCAAAGAAACAAAAAAAAAAAACAAATAAAACAGGATTATAAATTATTTTCAAATTAAAAGACAAAAAATTTATTCGAAAAATGAGAGAAAATTTAAAACCAAAAAAATATAATTAATGAAAAAATTGGAAAATGTAGAAAAAATAAAAAAAAAATAAAATAAAATAAAAAAAATTAAATTCAAAAGAACATTAAAAAATATTAATTAAAAAAAAATTTAATAAAAAAAATAAATTCAAAAAATATTAAAAACGAATCAAATTAATTAATCTATTTGATTTTATTAAACAAATTATAATGTTAAAAACCAAAATAAATAAAATTCTAAAAATATTTTCAAAATTTTTAGAAACTATATAAAAAATTATACAAAATGCAAGAAGAATTATATGGAAGAAATAATAAAAAAACTTTAAACATAAAAAGGGAAATTAAGAAATTAAATAAATTAATAAAAACATTAAGGAAAAAATAAAACCAAAAAAAAATACTTATTTTTTATTAAGTTGAAAAATACAAAAAAAAAAAATATAAATAAAAAAATAAAAGTGAAATTTGAATAACGCAAAATTACAAAAATATAATTATTTAATTAAATATTAACTTTTTGATTTTATTCAAAACATTTTAGTTTTAAAAATTAAAATAAATAATAAAATGCTAAAAATATTTAGATAATTTTGAAAATATATGTATACAAAACTAAGAAAAATCATCAAGAGATGAATCTTATGGAAAAAACTAAAGCATAAAAATAAAAGAAAAAATAATTTAAAAAATTAAAAAAAAAATATAAATAAAAAAATAAAATTGAAATTTAAAAACGAAAAAAAAAAAAAAAATAAAATTTTTTTTAAATTAAAAATTAACTTTTTGTTTTATTCAAAACATTAATTTTTAAAAAAATAAAAAAAAATAAATTTCTAAAAAATTTAGATAATTTTGAAAATATATAAAAAATTAAGGAAAAATCATTAAGAATGAATCTTATGAAAAAAAAACATAACATAAAAAAAATATAAAAAAGTATATTGAAAAAAATAAAAAAAATTAAGAAAAATTTAAAAAAAAAAAATAAATAATTGAAAAATACAAAAAAAATATAAAAAAAAAATAAAATTAAATTTGAAAAACAAATTACAAAAATATAATTAAATTAAAAATTAACTTTTTGAATTCTTTCAAAACATTATAGTTTTAAAAATTAAAATTTAAATAAATAAAAAATCTAAAAATTTTTTAGATAATTTTAAAAATATATAAAAATAAAAAAATCATTAAGGTGAATTTATGAAAAAAAACATGACAAAAAAAAAATTTTAAAAAAAAAAAAATTAAAAAAAAATTCAAATAATAAAAAAAAATTTAATTTAAAAAAATTAAAAAAAAAAAAAATTTTAAAAAAATTAAAAAATAAAAAAAAATTTAAAAAAATCAAAAACTAATTTAACTGTTAATCAAGTAAAATTTAAGTTTTAAAAAAAATTTAAAAAAAAGTTAAATAAATAAATTTAAAAATTTTTAAATAAAAAAATTAAAAAGGCGAATTAATTATTTGATAAAAAATATACAATAATTTAAAAAAAAAAATTGTTTTTCAAAACAAAAAAAGAAGCGATTAAAATAAACTCTAATTACATTAATTAAAAAAATTTTTAAATAAATATGAAAAACAATTAATAAAAAAACCCGAAAACCCCTCTTTTGAAAAATTACCTGGAGAGCCTATCAAAAGCCTACAATTCAACTACTACAAACAATGGGCATTAGCAAAACTGTTGCATACATTTAGGTGTTTTACGCACAGTTTCTTATTGCTACCAACCAACAGCGTCTTTCACTGAAAAGGCACAGAAAAAAACGCGTTACGAAAAAACTACAGAAAAAGTGAGCCCAGCAAAATGTTGACACGGATATGAGTAGACAAAGAAAACAGCGATAAAAGCGCAATACAAGAACACTTGAAGAAAGAATAATAATAACTCGCTACTGAATCAACAGTTGGCAGTGACTAACGTAAAGGGAATGAATGAGAAGCAGACGCAAATAAACTGGTGGAAAGCAATTTCGCTTTGCGCGTGATAAGAAAATACATTTTTCTTCTTTGGCAGGCAGTACGCCTGAAGTTAGACTTACACTTTTTTAAATTAATTTAGCAGATTTTCTATTTAAGCGCCACTTTAAATGTATGCTTTTAATTTGGGAAATATTTAAGATATGTTTAGTTAAAGGCGCCTCGATGTATGCTAAAATGTGTGCTCTGTTAAAAAAACTGCTTTAAATAGTAATCTGTTCTCTTTGAGAAATAAAATAATGAGATAAAAAAATGATATTTTTCGCTTAAACGCACAAAATCTTTAATGAAAGTTATATAATTATTATAAGCGCCTAAAATTATGTTACTAAAAAGAATTGGTCTTTAATAATCATAATTATTCTAACATCTCTTTAGAAATATTAATATAATGAGAATATTAATTATTTTCATAAGCATTAAAACTGCTAACTGAAAATATCACATTAACGCCTTAAAATAGGCTTAAAAAAGGAAAACAATGCTAACAGATGTATGCATACAATTTTCCTTGGAACTGGCTACAATAAGTGTTTGAACGGTATAAACTTTCGAAGTGAAATAATTCAATTTTCAGCAAATTTATATTTCTCAGAACCTTCGCTACTCTAAAGACGCTCTGGAAGAGGGGAACGCTTATCATAACCTATACTCACACATTTATAA
Source organism: Bactrocera correcta (assembly GCA_027475135.1). Taxonomy (NCBI): domain Eukaryota; kingdom Metazoa; phylum Arthropoda; class Insecta; order Diptera; family Tephritidae; genus Bactrocera; species Bactrocera correcta. Next base: position 26,520,040 of record CM050327.1, read on the forward strand.
CTAGTATAGCATATTTCCTAACAAATTTTTGTTTGAAAGATCAAAAGAGCTCTTTAAAACAGTAGGTTTCCCAGTGGCAGCAAACTGAGGCAATCAGCGTAATTCTTAACGCCTAAAAGTATGCTTATTTAACACCAATTATTTTTGGAATTATATTTACACTTTTGATCACCCCACCAAATGGCAATAAACCTAGGATTGAGACTTAAGAAAAATATATTTTCATATTACCATTTTCGTGGTGAAATATTTACTCGTCTTCACTTTCCTTTCAACAAAAATCAGACATGTAAATAAAAGAAATAATGATGATTGAAGCGCTGACAATAGAACTTTTCAACAGACAGCCTAATTGACTGCTCAACTGAGCGTAAATAAGTTGGCGACTACTCAGTGGACTCAAGGCGACAAGCAGCAGACACATCCAGCCTACAAGGCCGGCATTTGCCAGACACACAATGAAATTTATGCGGAATTTAAATGCGTTTTAGAAAGTGAAGGCGCATGTTAGCAGACCGAATAACAGCTATCGTTTAGAGAACCTGCAATGGAGGACAAGTGAAAGTTTGCTTTGACTTTTATATAGACTTTTCTTTAGGGCAAACAACAACTATTGTTTATGGTCGAAATTTCTCGACAGGTTAGAATATCGAAGTGGTAAATAAATAATTTTTATGAGCCAAATTGTAATTAGAAAATGTTATCGAAAGTCGAAAACTATCGACAATTTTCATTGACTTAATTTATCAACAAACAAATTATTTGGAGAAAAGGAATTCTAAACAGGAACACAATGTTGTCGATGATCGATAACTCTTGTATATTACGGCACTAACTGTGGTCAAGTAACCAGAAACCATCATAACTGGTGAAAAAATGTTATCGATAACATAAACAAAATATTTTTCTAAATACTAATGCTAAAAAATAATAAAGCAACAAAAAAGCATTTTGGGCAGAAGCTGATGTGAAAAAGTTATCGCTGCTCGATAAATGTTATTAAGTTGTATATTGGGTATAAGAATTAAGAGAATTTTATGAATACTCGCGAAAAATCTTAAAGCGAGTAAAACTAATAAGAGCGGCATGCATAATTTTATCGATAATTGATACATTTTATCATCAGGTATTCGATAATAAAAACAAAATATTTTTTTAAACTAATTGGTTATCGATAATCGATAAATTGATTCAGCAGGCATATTGAGCATAAAAGATTTATGGGAATTGCTTGGAAATAATAAGGCAAAGAGAAGATTTAAAATAAGCTGAGGTGAGAAAGTTATCGATACTTGGTAAATTTTTGCATTAAGCATTTTGTATATAAAAAATTTATAGACACTTGCTCAAATAATAAAGCAACGAAAATTTAAAAAAAAAGCAGATGTGACAGTTTACCGATAACTGATATATTTTATAAACATTTTATGGGCACTTGTTGAAATAATAAAGCAACAAAAAATTTTGAAAAAGCCAGATGTGAGTGTTATCGATAATAGATAAATATTATGAAGTGTCTCTTCAGGTTGTATATCAGAAAAATAAAATTAAAAATTTCAAAATCAGATGGAATAATGTTATCGATAACCGATAAATTTTATAAGGAGACAGGTTGGACATTAGAAAAAAGTTTCAAAATCTGATGGCATAATGTTATCGATAACCGATAAATTATGAAACAATTTCTGGGCACTTGCTGAAATAATTAAGCAACGCGAAATTTTGAAAAAAGTAAACGTGAGAGTTTAATCGATAACCGATAAATTTTATAAAGAGACAGGTTGGATATCAGAAAAATGAAACAATTAAAAATTTCTAAATCAGATGATATAATGTTATCGATAACCGATAAATTATATAAGCAATTTATGGGCACTTGTTGAAATAATAATAAAACAAAAAAATTTGAAAAAGGCAGATGTGAGAGTTTAATCGACAATCGATTTATTTTATAAAGTACTTCTTTAGATTTTATATCAGCAAAAGTAAAACAAGAAAAAAATTTTAAAGTCAGATGGTATAATGTTATCGATAACCGACAAATTTTGCAGAGGCAGGTTCAAAATCAGATGGCATAATGTTATCGATAATCGAAAAATTATATAAAGAGGCGCTTTAGCTGCTTACATAGAGTTTATATTGCCAAATTGATAATTTTTATATTATTATCTTTTTTTGTTTTGTTTTTCCTTTATATTTTTTACACATTTTGTTTTAATATTTGGAATTCATTTTTTCTAATATTTCCATTTAATTATTAAGCGTTTTTCAATTGCAATCCTAATAAAACAACAATTTGTATATCATTTGGCATGCAATAAAGCGATTTGCAAGATGAAATCAGCAAATAATATTTAAATAAGAATAATTGAAGGCAAAGTTTACTCACCGCACACCTTGCAGCAGCAATCGATTTATAATTAACAATTATTATTGTGTAAATTCAATTGCACTAATGAGTTGTTTGTTGACGTAATAACACTGGCAACACTATTTTTTATAGTTAACTGATAGCCTGGCTTATTAAGACCTAGAACAAAGGGAGAAAATGTATATATTTACAAACTTGCGTATATTTTTTTTTTATTTTATATAGAAAAATGACATATACTTAAATACATACAAATGTACATATGTATGTATGTATATAAAATATGAGCCCTAACGCGCCTTGCCACTTGTAAACATTTATCTAATTCGCTTTTACCATTATTAGACGTCTGGTAATTAAAAACTAATTAATCTTGATCTGCGTACAATTGTGCATACAAACTTTAGCTGCGCAGTCAAAGTGCATATTTTGATATATTTACGTGTAGCTGTATATTTTGAGAGTAGTAATTCGCAGAATATGCTGTGACTTGGTGAAAATTTTGACAAAAACTATCACTCATTCATACAGCCCAGCGCGCTATCTGGCACTTCACACAAACACACAGGCACACAATTTAATTTATTTACATAAATGTATGTATGTGTGTAGCTATCAGTTGCCACTTGTCAGCAATAAGCGTCTCCAGCTATCAACCGCAAATAACGCTATCAAATGTAGCCATCTCAGATAAATGCATAATGTGTGCGTGTGTGTGTGTATGATATACATTTTCACCACTAAACAGCTGTGCTACCGGAATTACTTTGACAGTACGCACGAACTACCAATATTACACACACCAGCACAAACATACATACGTATACATAAATATAAACCACACGCGCTCATGGTGCAACATATCGCTCTCGATTACCGGTAGCTGGCAAATACTGACAAATATTGAGTTGTAAGCAAATTAATTAACTAATTTTTGGCTTTACGGTGACAGTGACAGATCTTAATAATTTTTGTGTGTTGTTGTTTAAAAAACAAATTCAATTTACGCCGTGCCAAAAACCTTAGCAAATGCTGGTTGATAAATACAAGTATTTTTGATTTTAAAACGAAACCAAAAACAAGACAACACAACTGTCAAAGGTGGTAATAAACAACATTTTAATTGCGCAAAGCAGCTGCGTCACAATTATTTATGATGTTGAAAAGACCATAAAAAGTAAGAGAAACTTACTTTATACATATTATAAATAAAAAATAAATGATTTCAAATAGTAATAATTGGAAAAAAATATTAATAAATTTAAAAAAATTGTATAGAAAAATTATATATTGCAAAAATGTTTGGTGTGCAAAAAAATTAAAATTAAAAAACATTAAAAAAAAAAAAAATCAAAACTAAAAAAAATAATATTTAAAAATTTGAAAAAATTAAATTAAAATAAAAACGATAAAATTAAAAAAAAAAAAAGAAAATTAAAAATAAAAACGATTAAATAAAAAAAATTAAAATTAAAATAAAAAAAAGTTAATTAAAAATTTAATTTTATAACTTTTTATATTAAATTTAAAAAAATTAATTTTTTATTATTTAAAATAAAAAAATAATAACAATAAAAACATTGAAAAATTAATATTTTAAATATAAATTAAAAAAATTAAAAAAAAAGAAAATTAAAAATAAAAACGATAAAATAAAAAAAAATTAAAATTAAAAAAAGAAAAAGTTAATTAAAAATTTAATTTTATAACTTTTTATATTATATATTAAAAAAATTAATTTTTTCATTATTTAAAATAAAAAAATAACATAAAATTTAATTTAAAAATTAATATTTTAAATATAAATTAAAAAAATTAAAAATATATTAAAAAACAAAAAAAGCAAAAAAAAATTACAGTTAAAAAGCCATTAAAATTAATTTAAAAAAGAACACATTGAAAAAAAATAATATAAAAAACCAAATTAATTAAAATTGCACACTATGCAAAAGAACCAAAAAAATTAATAATAAAAAATAGACATATAAAATTACAAAATTTAAAAAGAAAAACAAAGACAAGAAACTGAAAATAATTAAAAAAATAATAAATATTAAAAAACTTAAATCACACATTGGGAGCAAAAAAAAATTAAAAAAAAAATCGAAAAAAAAACCATATAAGTTAATTACAAAAAACAAGAATTTGAACAAATAATATTAAAAAATTTAAATACACAAAATATTAAAAACTAAAAATTATCAAATAAAAACTAAATAGAGAAAGAAAACGAACAAAAATTAATAGAAAACGGAAATTGAAAAAATTTAAATACACATTAGGTGCAAAAAATAAAAAAAATAAAAATAAAAAATTAAAAATTAAAATAAAAAAATAAAAAATAAAAAGAATTAAAAATAACCAAAATAAAAAATTGAAAATAAAATAAAAAATATCACACCAAAGTAAACCATTAAAAACATACAAAAAAAACGAAAAAAAATCTAATATTAAAAAATAAATAAATATAAATAAATAAAAAAATAATAAAAAAATAAAATAACGAAAAACAAAAACAACAAAAATAATATGAAAACATTAAAAAAATTTAAACACACACACATAGGTGCAAAAAAAAATTTAAAAATTAAAAGAATCGAAATAAAAAAAATTAAAAAAAATCAATACAAATTAATAAAAAACGAGCATTGAAAAAATAATATTAAAAAATTTTAATTCACATTCGTACAAAAAAAAATTAAAAATTTTATTTAAATAAAATTAAAAAATATACATAGTTAAATAAAAATAAAAAACAATACAATTTATTAAAAAAAAAACGAAATAAAAAAATAAAAATATATTAAAAAAAAAATTAGCATATAGCTGCCTTGCAAACTGAACGATGCTAAAGTTCTCGTAAAATGCCTTTTGTAATTGCGTGAAGGGTATTATAGCCTCGGTGCAAGCACACTTAGCGTTTTTCTTATTTTAATATAATTTTGCTCTCCTCTTACACATTTTGAATAAATAAAAAACGAAAAACAAAAACAACAAAAAATAATATTGAAAACTTTAAAAATATTAAACACACCTAGGTGCAAAAAAAATTTAAAAATAAGAAAGAATCGAAATAAAAAAAATTAAAAAAAAATCAATACAAATTAATAAAAAACGGGCATTGAAAAAATAATATTATTCCAATAAAATTAAAAAAATATACATAGTTAAATAAAAATAAAAAAACAATAAAATTTATATAAAAACAATAAATTTATAAAAAAAAAAAATATAATATAAAAAAACTATAGCATATAGCTGCCTTGCAAACTGAACGATGCTAAAGTTCTCGTAAAATGCCTTTTGTAATTGCGTGAAGGGTATTATAGCCTCGGTGCAAGCACACTTAGCGTTTTTTCTTATTTTAATATAATTTTGCTCTCCTCTTACACATTTTGACTTTGTGCCAAGGGTATGATAGCCAACCGCGCCTGTGTAGTACAGTTGTCATTGCACGTTTTTTTTTCAAATGAAGGTTAAGGGTATAACTGTATTAGAAGGCTAACCGTGACGTTGATAGCAAAGCGAAATATTTGCAAGCACATAAAAACGAAGAAGCACAAAACCCAAAAAAAATCAACATTAACACCAATACGCATGTATGTACATCATATGTACATATGTATGCATGTATGTACACACGAGCATAAACCTATATTTTTGGCTATATCTACCGTCTATAGTTCACTTAGATCTTACATATGTACTATTGTTGCTTTTATACTTCGTGGATCTCAACTTCAAATGCACGACACGTCGCGCAACGCGTCAATGGCCAATAACTGAGTGTGCGTAGTGCGTCGCAGTGGTCAATAGAAAATCAAATTAAAATGAGTTAAGGTAGCAAATGACCACAGAGAGTGTTAATAGAAAAGAAATAAATAAATAAAAAATCTATACGCAGAAAAAAATTATATTAAAAAAATATATTTTTTATTAAAAACAAAAATTAATTGAATACTAAAAGCATATTAAAAAAAATTAACAAGAAATGTAACAGAAAAAAATATTAAATCTATATTGAGAAAAAAAAATTATTAAAAAAAAAATTAATTAAAAAAAATTTAATTTAAAAAAAACTAATTCAGAAATTTAAAAATATTATTAAAAACCAAAAGCATATTAAAAAATAATAAATTTTAGCATAAAATGTAGCAGAAAAAAATATAAAATCTATATTCAGAAAAAAAATTTAATTAAAAAAATTAAATTTAAAAAATTCAAAAACTTTAAAAAAATTATTAAAAGCGAAAAGAATATTAGAAAAGAATAATGTTTAGCATAAAATGTAACAGGAAAAAAATAAAATCTATATTTTTCAGAAAAAAAATCTTATTAAAAAAAATTATTTAAAAAAATTAAATTAAAAAATTATTAAAAACAAAAGCATATTAAAAAAAAATAAATTAAATACGAAAAAGAAATATTAGAAAAAAAACTTAATTAGCAAAAATGTTAAAAAAAAATAAATTAAAAATATAGAAAACAAAGTATATAAAAAAATTATATAAAAAAAATTAATTAAAAAAATTTTATTAGAAAATAAAAGTATAGTTAAAAAAAAAATAAAATAAATTAAAAAATGAAAATTAAAAAAAAAAACATAAAATGTAGCAAAAGTAGTTGAAAATATAAAATGAAGAGTGTGAAAAATATAGAAAACAAAGCATAACAAAAAAACGAAAAAACTAAAAAATTATTTTTGAAATATAAAGGAAATTTCAAAAGAAGTAAAATTTAAAAAAATTTGAAAACTTATTTAAATAAAATTAAAATATTTTTAATTTAGAAAAAATTGTTAAAAATATATTATAAAGAAATCAATTAAAATTTCAGAAGATATTTAGAGAAAAAATACATTATAAAATTTTGGTTATTATAAGGAAAACTAAAATAATAAACAATTCAATAGAAAGAAGAAAAAAATTAAAAGAATTTCAAAAAAAGTGAAACAAATTTATAAAAAATTTCAAATCTTATTTAAAAAAATTTAAATATTTTTAAGTGAGAAAAAAGTTAATATGAATAAATTATAAAGAAATAAATTAAAAATTTCAGAAAATGTTTAGAAAAATAAATTATAAATTATAAGATTTTAGTTGTTATAAGAAAAAAGAATAACTAATTTAATAATAAAAAAAATAACTTTATTATTAAGAAAAAAATAAAAGCATAATGAAGGTTTTCTATTTTTTTTCAAAATTTTCAACCCAAACTATTATAAAAAATTGTTTGCGCACACTAGGCAGCTCTGCCACTTGTGATAGGAATGCAACGCACATACACATGTGCACAAGGCTTCATACACGCAATTACATAAATAAATATACATAAATGTACATATATGCAGCTAGTATATGCCCATATACGAGTTTTAATTGCCAAATGCGCAGCCTGTTCGACCAGTTTTACGCCTTACTTGTTTGCTTGCTTATTCTTGTTGCAGCAATTGTTGTTTTTCTTTTTGCTGCCTTTAATTCTTATTGTGGTGCAAAACGTTCAGGCCCCTCCCTAAGGTCGTCTGCTGCTGCCACCCAACCACAACCAGTTTCCGACCAGGAGACGCCATTCGGCCGGCACTAGCATGTAGTTATACAAGTCAAAGAAGTTAAATGCATTCTATATGCTCTTTATACATTAGTGTGTCGTTATTGTTATTGTTGCTCTTGCACTTTGTGTTCCCACATTGTTGGTGCATTGCATATCTAGCATTTTGCGATTTCAATTATAGCACATTCTGTCCAAAGTTTATAATATTGATAACTGTCTGCTGTTGTATTTATTGTGATACTATAAATGTTATTATTGTTGTTAATATGTTATTAATTTTTATTACCACCACTTTTGTTAATTTCTGCATTGATTTGATTATTTTAATTTTTACTTTACAACGTATTACATAATTTGTTGTTGCCATTTGTTTATTATTATTGTTGTTCGTTTAATATATAGTTTTTGTTTATAATTTTGAGATTAGACTTTAGTATTACTCTCTTTTTTTCTTTTATCGTTTTCCCTCATTCTCTCTACTTCTATGGCGCACATTTTCCTAAGTTTATTCTTTTTCTCTCTCCCGCTCTTTCACTATCACTCTACTTTATCTCTTTCTCGTCCACTCTCTCCATATCTCTATCGCTCTCTCTATCTCTCCTTTTACCTCTCTCTCAATGTTCTAATTATTTTCAACTAATTTTTGATAAAATTACGGCTATCCTCTAAAAGATTTCTTTTACAATTTAAAAAAAAGTTTTTTAATTATTTTTAAATTTTGTTTTGTTAATTTTTTTATTTTTTTTTAATTTTGTTTTTTTAATTTTTTTTAATTTTTTTTTTAATTTTTTTTAATTTTTTTTTTTTTTATTTTTAATTTTTTTTTAATTTTTTTTTTAATTTTTCTTTTTTAATTTTTTTTAATTTTTTTTAATTTTTTTTTTATTTTTTTTAAATTTTTTTATTTTTTTAATTTTTTTTAGATTTTATTTTTTAATTTTTTTTTTATTTTTTTTTTTTTTATTTTCTTTTTTATTTTCTTTTTTATTTTTTTTTTATTTTTTTTTTTAATTTTTTTTTTTTTTTTTATTTTTTTTTATTTTTTTTTTTTTTAATTTTTAATTAATTTTTTTATATATTTTTTCTTAATTTTCTTCTCTGTTATAGTCTGACCTGTACTTTTATACAGTTTGCTTAAACTCTCTTAAGTCTACTCTCTCGCTCACTCACTAATCTTCTTTATCTCTTTCTCGACCACTCTCTAAATATCTCTATGCTCTTCTAATCTCTCTTTCACTTTCTAATTACTTCAAATTTTTTTACGATTTCGCCTTCCTCTTTTTTTTTTACTTTTAAATTTTTTTTTTAATTTTTTTTAATTTTTTTTTTTTAATTTTTTATTTTTTTTAATTTTTTTTTAATTTTTTATAATTTTTTTAATTTTGTTTGCTTAAACTCTTTTATATATATGACACAAAAATTAAATTTAAATTTTTTTAATTATTTTTAAGTTTTTGAAACTTGTGTAGCTTGCTATAACTATTTAACTATTTTAAGCAAAAATATAGAATTATTTTAATTTTCTTTAATCAAAAGTTTTTCTCCTAGTATGTTATATTTTTGTTTTTTCTCTCGCATCTGCCTTTCTGACTATCTCTCAATCTATTTTATCCTCTTTCTCCGTGCCTTATTTTTCAGTCATAATTATACTGTTCTCAAGTTTGCGTCTTTTTCACACTGTGTTTAGGCCTGCGTATATTTTTCTTTCCTTCTCTCTCGCTGTCGCATATATTATATTACTTCAAGTTGATCTATTAGTTTTTTCTCTCCTCGTAACAATTTTTCTCGCTGTTTCTCGATCTATATATCTCTCTCTTTCTCCCTCAGTTTCTGTTCAATTACTTTTTAGTTATTAAACTCTCTCACCTTTGGTTTAGTTCTCCCTCTCAATAAATATTTATATTTGTCTCCCTTCCTAACTTCACCTCTCTATCTGTTTCCACCCGTTTATCCTTAAAAACATTTTCTAAATTGCAAAAACTGTTGCTCAGACCAAGCCCGAAATTTTGAAATTTGATAGCTTCTAATTTTGAATCGCTTGCGAGCTACAGCAGACCTTTTTTATCTGTTTCCTTTTTTCACCGATTTCTCATTTGTATCATAGTGATTGTCACTCTACAAGCATAAATTATTTTCTTCTTGGGCCGAATGAGTATAAATATGCTAAATCAGATCACCGGGCATATAATTGAAGAGATGTACACGAAGTGATATCTACTTTGAGTATTACTTTAGTTTGAGAGACCACAGAGGAACACGATGTCTACTTATGGAACATTTGGTATAACGATCGACAAATATAGAAAAGTAGTTTCGCAGCCTCAAAAGAATGTAAGTGTGAAACATGCGTCAAACAAGCGCTTGTATTTGCAGAAAAATATTTACCCAAAACGATTTATTGACATTGGCAACTCTAACCAACAACCGGTATATAATTTCCTGAAAATATTTCTCCATATTCGAACAAAATCACTAACCAGCAGCCTAACACATAGAGAATGAGCGAGCTATATGCGATAGCAATGTGACTGGGAGAGTCACTGGGTGAGTATCTAGTGTAGAGAGTGTGCGGGAAGCAACACAATACGCGGTAGTAGTGGGTGAAGTGAGCGTGCAAGCAAGAGATGGGTGGGTATAAATGCACATATGCTTCGCTAAGGTCAAGATCGTTCATTGACCAAAAGTTGGTCCAGCGCTGCTGCTGCTTGTGTGCTATAGCAAAGAGAAGTTAGTGATGTTGCTGTTGCTGTTTTTATTGTAATCAGCTTCTCGCTACGACAGTGCAATGGCCATACAACTACACAAACGCGCAGACATCTTTGGCTGCTTCCTTTTCGGTGAAGTGATAAAGTTGCTGTTAGCTTTAGAGCGCTGCTCACATTGCTGTAATTGTCTTGTTGTTGTTTTCTTACATTTACTGTTTGCGCTCGCGTTTCTTTTTACTGACTTTTTTGTTTTTTGTTTTTGTAATTATTTTATAACATTTACTCGCTGCATCTTGTTGGAAAGACTTGAGCAACAACACACGCCTGCTGGCATTTGAATATCAGCGCGCGCACACCAACAATAACAACGACAATAACAAAAACAATCAGCAAGTGTTGGCACGGAAAAAATGTGCAATAATAACAACAACAAGTGCCATGAACACTGAGCAGATGCAAAGACAGAAAACGTAAAAAAATACAAAAATATATTTATACATATGTATGTATGTATGCTTGTAATCACATGTGATCGTGTTGTATTTGCTGTTTGTGGTCATTAATCTCTGGTTTGTGGAGCAGTAAACAACATGGAATTGCCACGAGGCTGTAATATCTAGTGCATGTACGTATGTATGTATGTATGTTTGTATCTGAGTGAAAAAAATTGTTTGTTGTTGTAAATTATGTACTCAGATTTTAATTTCCGCAACTTCTCAATTCACGAAATTGAACTTTGACCGCTCTAGAGGCATTCAAGCGTTGTTTTTGATGCGTTGCGGCGTGAAAACGAGCTCGGGACTTCAGCTTAGTTACAATGGAGATGACAGTTACATTCATACATACATACATATTTTCGATAAATACACGAAGATCAGTTAATCGAAAATAAGTAAATATCAACTGCGGTCAAGATAGTTCAAACCTAAACTGTGTCGGGTGGACTCAGTTCTTTCACTTTTACCGAAGATTTAACATAAAATGTACGAGTTTCTACGAAATCGAGCCTCACACGACTTTGCAGTGATTACTAAAAGCATTCCACGGCTTTGCAGTGATTTTTAAAAGCATTTCACTACTTTGCAGGGATGATTAGCAGCAATAGACTACATACGCTTTTTACACCCGCTCTATTTTTGAGCTTTTTAGTCAATAAGTTCAAGGAAAATAACAAATTTAGAGCAAGAAACTCCCGAACTAAAGCTCAGCAACTCAACTGGGAAACCCGATCACTAAAAACTTAGATGTCAACTATGATTTCAGAGAATCTTAAAAGCTCATTAGTGTGGTCTAAACCTTTGAAAAAGCTTTCAGGGTTTCGTTTGCAAAAAAAGATCTGAATCTTAACAAAAAAATAGTCCTGAACCGTTAACCAGAAAAACCGACTTTTAAACGAAAAGCTCTCAAGACAATAAATCTTACTCACTCAGGAAGCAACCGTCAAAGCTGAAAAGCTGTCAAGCTAAAAGCTCTCAAAACAAAATATCTCCCGAGACAAAAGCTTTCAAGCCAAGAGCTCAAAACCGACTTTTAAACGAAAAGCTCTCAAGTTAAAAGCTCTCAAGTCAAATCAGCAGCAGCAGCCGTCAAAGCCGAAAAGCTGTCAAGTTAAAAGCTCTCAAAACAAAATATCTCCCGAGACAAAAGCTTTTAAGTTAAAAGCTTTCAAGTCAAGAGCTCAAAACCGACTTTTAAACGAAAAGCTCTCAAGTTAAAAGCTTTCAAGTCAGCAGCTCTTAAAACAATGGATCTTACTCACTTAGAAAGCAGCCGTCAAAGCCGAAAAGCTCTCAAAACAAAATATCTCCCGAGACAAAAGCTCTTAAGTTAAAAGCTTTCAAGTCAAGAGCTCTCAAAAAAAACTTTGAAAACAGCGACTTCAAAAGTGAGTGAAAATGATAAAGAAATTCGCTATATTTTGAAATTTTTGCATAAAATATGGAAGAATGTCAAGCAAGCCACCAATGAAATTTGTGAAGTCTACGGAGACGATGCTGTATCAGTTCGTGTGTTCGCCCGCTTTCGTTCTGGAAATTTCGATGGGAAAGATGCACCTCGGTCTGGTCAATCTATCGTTGAAAAAGTCGATGAAATTTCGGAGAAGATTAACCAGGAGCGTCACATAAACAGCCATGACATCGTCACCATTCAAAAAATGCTGGCTACAAAAAGAAGCTCGATGTTTGGGTACTACACAACACAATACTAGACAATTCATATGCCTGTGAAAAATTTAATGGACCGAAATAACATCTACGATTCTTTGCTGAAACGAAATGAAATCGAACCATTTCTGAAACGAATGGCAACAGGAGATGAAAAGTGGATCAATTGCGACAATAATGTGCGAAAAAGATCATTTACCAAGCATGGTAAAGCTGAAAAAATTGTCGCAAAGCCAGGATTGACGCCTCGAAAGGTTCCGCTGTGTGCTTGGTGGGATTGGAAAGGAATAATCCACTATGAGTTGCTCCAGCCTGGTTAAACGATTGATTCTACATTTTACTGTCAACAACTGATGAGATTGAAGCAAGCAATCGAAAAAAACGGCCAGAACTAATCAACAGAAAAGGCTACATCTTCCATCAGGACAACGCTAGACCACGCACATCTTTGATAACTCAGCAAAAACTGGGAAAGCTTGGCTGCGAAGTTTTGATGCATCCACCGGCTATATGGTTGCCTTGCGTCAGCGGACTACCATTTCTTTCGGTCAATATAAAAAAATTAGTTGAAGTTTGATTAGAAATGAAAACGAAATGACTTTCGACAATCCAATTTATATAGAGAAGGATACAAGGAATAGCAGCGCTGTGATTTGTGAACCAAGGCGTCAAAAATTCAATTAAATACACATACACATATGAAGAACAGAGAGGACTATATCGAAGACATTAGAACCAGCTGAAATCTCTAGTAGTTGCCATACAGCAGGTGGCATACAACAAAGTTCAATCACTTTTCAGACGATTACTCAACTTCGGACACAAAGGCATAAACACATACATATGCACATAAGTAGATATGTATGTATGTATGTAATTCACGACTCGCCAAGCTTAAATAAATAATCTACAACCATTGTGACTTCAATTTGTACAGAAATCTCGTTTAAGAGCAAATATACGCACAAAAAGCATCCGGTCATTCAATTTAAATTATACAGTTATTACCTACAACTGGCAATTGTTGCTACTGTTGCATGAACAAGAGATTTGTTGCATGCACTTACTTGTATATTATGTATGCTAGGTATGTATGTATGTAGTAAATAATATAGTAGAATTATTAATAATTATGAAATGTTGCATGTTAGTATATAAGAGTATGAGATATGTATGTACATATATGTAACATGTAGTTATGTACATATACATACATACATATGTGTGTATGTATGCCGTACACATCATGTCAACACACTCCAAACTGGCTGATATCTAGAGTGATAAGCTAAAATTGTTGTACAAATAAAGCTAGTTGCTTAAGTACATACTAAACATATGTACATACTAACATGTAGTATGTACATACAATACATTTGTATGTATGCATATACAAAACTATAAATGTAAGTACAAATGCGCATTTCTTCTTTATTGATGTTGTAGATATGGTTTAGGCGTATACTTATGTATTTAACTATGAGTACTAAGTGATAGGCGTGAAGATAAAGTGGAAGATATGTACATTCATATGTATGTATGTATGCTCATTCAATTAATGCAGAGACCAGAGTTGGCAATCCCGAAAATTAATATGTTTAATAAATCAACGTTACAACTTTACATTGCACTAATTTTTAAATATAGTCATATGTGAGAAAATCGGAATCCCGAAATGGTTATATATCAATCCCGAAATTTCGGGATTGAAAATATAGGTATTGCTGATGAAAATTTTTAAATACAGCAGAGGAAATCGATATCCCGAAAGTTGTGTTGCAGTCCCGAAATTTCGGGACTGAAAATATAGGTATTGCTGATGAAAATTTCTAAATACAGCAGAGGAAATCGCAATCCTGAAAGTTGTGTTGCAGTCCCGAAATTTCGGAAATGAAAATATGGGTATTGCTGATGAAAATTTCTAAATACAACAGAGGAAATCGAAATCCCAAAAGTTGTGCTGCAGTCCCGAAATTTCGGGATTCAAAATTTAAGCAATTTGCTGACGAAAATTTCTAAATACAGCAGAGGAAATCGAAATCCCGAAAGTTGTGTAACAGTCCCGAAATTTCGGGACTGATATTTAAGGCATTGCTTATAAAAACTTAAGTGGCTAAACAAATATTACTTAAGAAAACATGAAAGTTAATTAATTTTTCTGTTATTCGTACTTTCCAAGTACACACCATAAGTTCGAAGAACTTCAAATTTAGCAAGGAAAAATAAGAAAATATGAAAATAAAACAACAAACAACACAGTATACAAAAAAACAAAACAAAAATTTAAAAAAAAAAAAGAAAAATATAATAAGTGTTACATAGAAATGTAGTCACTCTAAAGAAAAGCAACCCTGAATACCTGTAGTTTGGTCTTTGAAGTCGGAACGCATACGAGTGGGACAAAGAGCTCAAAAGACTACCGAAACTCCAAGTTATTTACTCGAAGCTTCGAAACAATATGACCTTGAGAAATTTTTAGTACTTAGTAAAAGCCAAAGACTGCACTAGAACAGTCAACTTTTTTAAAAATCTGTGCCTTTTCTTATCCGACAAAAGCATAACTCTCAACTGTCCCTCGACGACGTTCCTAACATTGAGGTTGTAAGTATGTCACTAAATGACAAAAGATATAAGTATGAATAAGTAATGACAATGAAAGGTATGTGTGAGACTTCGAAAAGGCGAACTTGAAGACTGACGGAACGCACTCTGTATTTAAGTGTTTTCTGTCGCTATAACTACAAATGATTTGAAGTCTTGCCGCTTGCAGTTATAAGATTTCTATATAATGGTCTCAGAGGAAAGATACTGAAAATTCTAAATATGAGTAATGGAACCAAAATTCAAAACCTGAAGACCAAGTAAACGCTGACGCCAGGTGACAGGAATATCTAATACGGATTTTTCTTAGCCCTGTTGCTTGCAGTTAAGTTTCGTGGTTAATGAAGTCGTAAAGAGACATCGTGCAAATAACAACAGTTGTGTTTACCGAGCGAATTTGAAGACCGGACTCAAAGCAGTTTGTTCAGAGTTTCAAATGAAGGGACTGGACTGAACTCAAACTTCCTTATAGGGAGATTTCAGAGCTAACGTTAGAAAACCTAACCTAAGAAGTCAGAGTTTGTTTCAGTGAATATTAGTAGTATCGACATATGTATATCAGAAAGCTACAAAGTTTAGACTAGCTCTCTTAGAGCTAAGCGCTTCGAACTATAAATAAAGCGAAGTGTAAAGCCGACCAAAATGCTGTCAGAGACAGCAGCAACAAATAAATTGGTGATCGGTAAAAGAGGACTAAATGCATATTTAATATTTTTAACTGGTTTCGAGTGACTCGCGGATGGCAAAAGTTAGGAGATCGAGCTCTGACAGTAGGAATGTTGATATAGCTGATAGATTAACCGGCTCTATGGTGGAAATGTCGACATATTTCGTAGATTTAGATTAAAGTAACGCGAACCAAAAAAGTTTGGTGTGACTCGCGGATGTTAGGTGTTAGAAAACCGAGCTCTGACTGCAAGAATGTTGATATAGTTAATAGATTAACGGGCTCTGCGGTGGAAATGTCGACATATTTCGAGGATTTAGATCACAATAATGCGAACGAAAGTAGTTTCGAGTGACTAGCGGATATTACCGAGTTAGTAAATCGGGTTCTGACAGTAGGAATGTTGATATAGTTGATAGCTTGACCGGCTCTGTGGTGGAAGTATCGACATATTTCGAGGATTTAGATCACAATAATGCGAACGAAAGTAGTTTCGAGTGACTAGCGGATATTACCGAGTTAACAAATCGGGCTCTGGCAGTAGGAATGTTGATAAAGTAGTTAGATTGACTAGCTCTGCGTGTTAGTAAAACGAGCGCAGAGAATAGGAACTTCGAAAAAATTTAAAGAAATCGTGAAATCACAAGCTTTTTAACGTTAAAAGATCACACGTCAATTAAATTGTGAAAATCGGAAAAAATAACAACAAAAAAACTCGACTAGTTCAAGGCTTTGAAGGGCTTGGAGTTGCTTTGCCGGCTATCTCGGTACTGTCAATAAAACCGTGCTGTGAATTTGTTCTTGTGAAGATGTTGGTAATTGGCGACACAATATTTACATACCCCGTTATACATATGTATATAATACGTGTAGATTATTTTTTCAGTTTATTTTCCGTGCGAAGCGAGGTTTTCCATAAAGTTAATTGCTCTCGGGGCACCGAGTATGCGCACACCTACGGACACACCAACGTCTTAATGTTTCTTTAATTTATTTCTTATTATATCTGTGATTAATGAGTTCTACACCTGAGGCTGATAGTCAGTTTCGCCGCGATAGTACGAGTCGCGCTGATAACATCAACATATAAGCAAATACGATATTTCTTATTTATTTGCTCTTATTTTCAAATTGTTTTGCTTGCCAGTATTGCCGCTCGCGTCTGATAAGCATACCAGATATCTGCTAAGTAGGCATGTGCTTAGAACGTTACCGCTTTGCCCCGGTCTGAAATGAGCCGTAAAGGTGCTACAGCTACAGCATGATAAACACGAGTGAACTGAGTTAAATGATTTGTAAGAGACTGACTGACTACAGCGTCGATAAGCGCGTCGGAGACTGATAACCGCGTTAGAAGAAATAAACTTAAGAAACCCGCAAAGCTAAAAGGAAAAAAAGGGACCTTCTGAACAACTGAGACTAAAACTAAGAAAAAATTGTGCGGCCATAGAAAATATCTCTACAGAAGTTACAGCTCTAACTAGGTATGCGGATCACTTTCTGGTCAACTAAGACTAAAATACGTGATATATGAACTGATCATACAAATAACATTCTGGGTACAAATCCGCCACGTCGCAGGAGAGGCAACGAAGATCACCTGTCAACTGAGCTGATTAATGGTTAACATAGGTGGCCCCAGCCAAAAAAAAGAGAAAGCTCCTAATGTCGACGACAATCAGCGTCTTATTATACGGAGCTGAGATCTGGGCAGACGCGCTTAATAAGGAAAACCGGCGTAAGTTAGTGGTCAGAATGTACCGCACCGCAGCCCTCAGAGTTGCATAAGCCTACTGAACAGTGTCCGGCGATGCAATATTAGTTACAAGCGGACATGCCCCAATTGACCTTCTAGCATATGAAAGGCAATAACAAGAGCGCATTACAACAAATAAGAAAAGATGCAATAACAACATGGCAACGAAGATGGGAGAATGAAAGCCGTGGCAGATGGACGGCCAGGCTAATAAAAGATCAAAATCGGAGAAGTATATTTTTTAGTGACCTGCAAATGGCACATACCGCTGCTGTGACGATAGCACCGATGATGCGGAAGGCATTTTCCACCCCCTCACCCGCCAAAAAAAAATATAAACAAAACAAAAATATTTTCTAATACCATTATTTAATATTTTTTCATGTTTTTATTTTATTTTATTTATTAATTTTAATTTTTTTTATTTATTAATTTTAATTTTATTTTATTTATTAATTTTTTTTTTTTATTTAATTTTTTAAATTTTTATTAATTTTTTTTTTATTATTTTATTAAAATTTTTTACTTTATAGTTTTTTTACTTTTTCATTAATTTTTTTGTCATGTTACTAGTTAATTTACTATTTAATTAAATTTTTATTTTATTTTATTTATTAATGTAATTTTTTTTTATTATTTTTTAATTTTTATTATTTTGTATAATAAATAATAAAAAATATTATGTGCATACTTACTTGTTTTTATTTATTTGTTTTACTTTTTATTATTTAATTAAATATTTTATTATTTCTTCATTTTTTATACTTATTTAAATAATTTATTTTTTCATTGCTTTTATTATTTTTTAATATTTTTTTACATGTTACCCGTTAATTTACAGTTTCAATTAATTATTTTAATTTTCATTAATTTTGTTTATTTATATTTTTTTTTATTTAAATATTTTATTTTATAATTATTTTTTTATTATTTTATTAATATTTTTAACATGTTACTAGTTAATTTACTATTTAATTAAATTTTTATTTTATTTGATTTATTAATGTTAATTTTTTTTATTATTTTTTAATTTTTATTATTTTGTTTAATAAATAATAAAAAAATATTATGTGCATAGTTACTTTTATTATTTATTCGTTTTACTTTTCATTATTTAATTAAATATTTTATTTCTTCATTTTTTATACTTATTTAAATAATTTATTTTTTTCTTTTATTATTTTAATATTTTTACATGTTACCCGTTAATTACAGTTTCAATAAATTTTTTTAATTTTCATTAATTTTTTTACTTTTTATTAATTCTTTAAATACTAAAATTTAATAACTAAATACTTTAGATTTTTATTATTATTATTATTATTTTTTTTTGTTAATTATTAATTTTTTTATTATTTATTTATTTTTTTGCTATTTATTAGGGTTTTGATTATTTATTGTTTATTTATTTCCTTTTTATTTTTTATTTCACTTTCTTTTTATTTTATTTTTCAATTTATCTAATTTTTATAATATTTTGTTTGTTATTTATTTTATAATTTCTTAATTTTATCTTTTTTCCTATAAATCTTAGTTATTTATTTTATAATTTTTTATTTTATTATTATTTATTTATTTTATATGTTACTTATTTATTTTTTATTTCTAAGTCATTATTTTATAATTTTTGAATTTTACCTTTATTATTTTTATTACCATTTATTTTTAATTAGTATTTATTTTTTTTATTCCTTTTTATTTAATTTATAATTTTTTACTTTAGTTTTATTCAATTTTTTCGTTTTTGTTCTATTTAAATAATTTTTATTATTTTTTATTACTATTTATTTATTTTAAAATCTTTTCTGTAGATTTTTTTCTTTTTTTATTTTGTTTCTTATTTAATATTTATTTATTTTTTATTTATTAGTTATTTATGTTCCAATTTTTTATTTTAATTTTATTTATTTGTTAGTTTTTTATAATTAATTTTGGTCATTATTATTTATTGCCTTCATTTTAATATTTATATATTTTTTATTTTAATTTTTTTTTATTTATTGTACATTTTTTATTTTAATTTTTTTTATTTATTGTACGTTTTTATTTTTTTATTTAATTTTATTTATATTATTTTAATTTTTTCTCTTCGCACAAAGTTATTATTATTAATTGTTTATTATTTATTTGTTTATTTTTTATTATTATTTATTTTTTACTTTTCTTTAATTAAATACATACATACATATTTATTTATATTTTTAATATTTCATTTTGTTACTATTTTCTTAATTTTTTTTTTTGTTTACTTTTTTATTTATTTATTTTGAAATTTTATATTTTATTTTTATTAATTTTTTTATTCTTAATTATGCACATTCTTATATATTTATTGTTTTATTACTTATTTAATTTTTTATTATTCTATTATATCTAATAACTTTTTATACAATTGTTTTATATTTTTATTTATATTATTTAATTTTTTTTTCTTCGCGCAAAGTTATTATTATTAATTCTATAATTGTTTACTATTTATTTTTTCTTTTTTATTATTATTTTTTATTTCTTTTATTAAATACATACATTATTTATTTATATTTTTAATATTTATTTTGTTATATTTTCTTAATTTTTTTTTTTTACTTTTTTATTTATTTATTTTGAATTTTATATTTTATTATTTAATTATTTTATTTAATTTTTTATTTTTATTAATTTTTTATACTAATTATGTATATCTTTTTATTTATTTTATTATTACTTTTTTTTTTTATTATTATTATTAATTTAATTTTTTTTAATTGTTTTTTATTTTATTTAATTTTTTAATTTATTTTTTTAACCTTTCTTTTTTATACATACATACATATTATTTACATTTTAATATTTCTATTGCTGTTACACATTTTTTAAGTTTTTTTTTTTAATTTACTTTTTTATTGTTTGTTTTTTTTGCAAATTTTTTATAATTCATTATAATGGGGTTTTAAGCAACAATTGTTTTAAAAATTTCTAATAATTTTTAATATTCTTAGATTATGTATATCCTTATTTATTTATTGTTTCATTACTTATTTGATTTTTTTATTATTGATTATCTAATAACTTTGATACGCAATTGTTTTATATTTTTATTTAAATTATTTTAATTTACTTTTCTTTACACCAATTCTCTTCTTGATACATACATACATACAATACATATATGTACATATACATGTATGTATCTATTCGCTGCTATCACACATTGACATTTGTAAGTTTTTTGTTATTTAAATTTCCACGTTTTATTCATTGTTCTGTTCCCTTTTTGTGGCCAACACTTGTTCTTCATAATTCATTGATAAGGTGGCGGCGATCTCTCAACCGCAACAATTGCTTTTGAATACACATATGCATACATAAGTATGTGCACACATAGATACTATGTATGTATATACATAAGTAAGCAAATATACACTGTATGTATATATTGCGGTATGTTTGCATAGACTTATGCTCTTTGTTGTACTCTCATTGATTTCGTGTTAAGCAGCGACTTTGCAGAGCAACACCCGCGGCCGGTAGACTTTTGTGCGGTTGGGTATGGTATTTTTATTTACAAATTTACATACTGATCTACACATGCACATACATATGTTAGGTATTTACATTTTAGCAGCAGACTAGTCGCTAGTGCAGCTAAGAAGGTAGGAGAGCTGAGATGTCATACGCGTTGCAAATCAGCTTTAAGCTATAGAGAAATATACATGTGTACATACGTATATGTATGTACGTGCATAAATATATAAGTTTATATGTACATGCATGCATGTATGTGATAAATAATGTATGTATGCATATTTACAAAATAAAAATTCATATGTATGCAGAGTGCATCTGCGTCCATCTATGCGATACACGCTGGCTGTCTGTGGTTGCATGTGCACTTACACACAGATATACACTCAAGTATGCCTATAAGTACATACATACATATTTATATGTACAGATACGTACAATATGTTTGTAAGCATATGCAGATATGCGTCTTTTTGCTATGCATTTGAGTATGTATGTATGTGTGCATGTATGTAAAAACGCATGTGCATGCACTTGTTTGCCTGTATATATGTATGTATGTGCACATAAATGTAAATATACAACGCTTTGCATGCATGTACATATGTATTGCGCCGCACTTGCACATTTGCTTTTTTTCGCTTTTTTTTTTTCTTTGTTTTTGTTGTTGTTTATTTGTGTACATTTCATTTGATTAATATGAGTATTTTCATTAATTTTTATAAATCATTGTTGTTTTTGGTTGGTCGCCGGTCGCCTATCACCGTTGTCGTCCGTCTTGAGTCGCTGATTGTTTGTTTGTTGTTATTGTATGTGCTGTTGTTGTTGTTGTTGTTGTACGTGTTATCGCAACGCTCCGACTATGTACAATCCGATTCATTCTTCGTCCATTAAATCCAATTAATCCCTGATGTGGCGTCCCTCACAAATGCTGCTCCATGCAAAATCCACACACACACACACACACGTATACACAGAGTTATGTACATACATACATATATAATCGCGTATATACATAGGTATGCACAAAGGCAAATCCCGGCTACTCAAAAGTCATACAGTACTACTTAAAACAAAAACAAAAAAAAATAACAACAACAACAACGCAAGCACAGATTTACATATATACATATAAACAAAAAGATCTGTATTAAGTAAAAAAAATGATCTGCACTTATGCATTTGTGCACATGAAAATATGTAGACATACACTACATACATATATGTATGTATGTTTATAGTAGTATATATGCAAAATAGTAGTAGTTATTTACTTTGTATATAAACGCACTTAATTCCCACAATACAATTTTGTTTATTTATTTAATTATACGCATATTGTATATGTATGTACATATCTATATTTATATATAAATATTTTTTTTGTTTTGTTTAACTGCACAAAACTACTACGACACCGTTATTTTGGCGCTTTTTATAAGAAAAAAATATATTATAATTTTTTTTTTTTATATTAAACACATTTTGTAATTTTCTTTAGCACTCATATTATAGAGCTGTGTACATATGTACATATATACACATACACAAAAGCACAAATATATTCTCTTTACATGTACATATGTATGCATATATGTAAGAACGAACAACCGTCTGCGGAAACACCAACTCGTTCGAAATGCAAAAACGCACTAATTCCACCCATTCGATGGACCGGCCTTTCGCACTGAAAACCGAATGAAAACTTTTTCGAACTTTCGTACATAAACGCACACACACATATACATGCATAAATATTGTATATAGCAGCAGAGCAAAGATCGTAACACGAGCAATGTGCTTGAGATCGTAAACGAAGAGCGAACTTGCAGTGAGCGTGAAGATCAACGAGTACAAAAATGCATAAAAAGAGCGTGGCAAGCAAGAGTGTAAAGCACAATGTACAGAACAGCAGATAATGAGCAGAGAAGAGTAAAGAAAGCGTAACGTAAGCGTGAAAATTAGAAAAACGTTAACTGCGGTTGCAGCAATGCTATAATACCCTTCACAAGGGAAAAAAATTGTCAATACAAGTCCTTATTTTGATCGCCAGAATTCTGCCGAATTGACAGTCCTTGCCCGGATAAAAAAAATCCGGGTTACGTAGACCCGACTGTCGTGGGATTTTTATGGTCGGTCAGTTTATATGGCAGCTATATGCTAGAGTGATCCGATCTGAACAATTTTTTCGGAGATTGTATTATTGCCTTGGACAATCACCTATGTCAACTTTCGTGGAGATACCTCGTCAAATGGGAGAGTTTTCCATGCAAGCATTTGATTCCGATCGTACAGTTTGTATGACAGCTATATGCTATAGTGATCCGATCTGAACAATTTCTCGGGAGATTACACTGCTCTTTTAGGCTAAGGTTCTTGCCAAGTTTGGTGAAGATAGCTCGTCAAATGAAAAAGTTTTCCATACAAGGTCTTGATTCCGATCGTACAGTTTGTATGGCAGCTATAAGCTATAGTGATCTAATCTGAACACACTCTTCAGAGATTGCACTATTCTGTCAGACTTAGACTCTTGCTAAATTTCGTGAAGATATCGCATCAATTGAAAAAGTTTTGTATGACAGCTATATGGTATAGTGATCCAATATTAGCGGTTCCCACAAGTGAGTAGCTTCTTGGAGACCAAAGGACGTAATCTGACGAGTTATTTCAGAGTGATAACGCAAAAACAGGAATTCTTTCACGTATATAAATACATACATATTTAATAGGATCTCTAAACTTGCCTTTCGAGTGCTACAAACTTCGTGGCAAAATTAATACACTGTTAAGGGTATAACGAGCAAAATCATATAAGGTGAGGTAATCCCTAGGTGATAATTGCTCCTCGCACATGCTGCCGAGAGAGAGAGAACAGTGTAAACTAACAATAGCGAAGAGAGCATTTATTTAAGAGCATGAGAGGATACGAGAGATCAGCGTCCAAAGAAGGATATAATACCGAAACTGGGCTAAGATCTATCAAATTTGCCATTTTGTTGTTGTAATGGAGCCCGATTTAAAAACGAACAAGACTTGTGAACCCGACAGCATTCCCACAAAACTATTCGAGAGAATGCTGTATGCCGTTACAATCACAATAAAACACGTTCCAACAACGCAGGACCGAATGGCAAAGCAGTTGTATTGGCGGCTTTAAGGGGTATAGGGTTCAATCCGTAAAGTTTTAAGTGCTCTAGTAAAGAAGTCAATCTTGAAACCCCGATAGCTCAACTTCAAGCAGCTGTCTGAAGGCTTAATCCAATCCAAGCTGTATGTGTTTGATGTTCCAAAGCATCCAATGCAAAAATACGACTTTTGACCACTGTGGAAGGCGATACTTTCCTACGGAACCCCTTTTCCTATTTTCTCGATTTACAGGTTTTAACGCTAGTCACTTCACAAACTTGTCTCAGAACAATCTCAGATCACAACCACGCAACTTTCAACAGGTTAAGTGATACTGGAAAATATCTTTATAGGATTGGCTTTGGGTAAGGCTAAGAGTTATATTGACGTTTGAGATGCAGGAGGCCCAAGAAAAGTGCTGTTTTGGCAGAGACGGAACGTAGAGTGACTGAGTTTTATTGGGCATACATGAATATTTGGCATATCGGGGTTCATTCTGATTCTCACTCTAGAATTCGTGAGGGGAGAATTGCTCCAGAATATTCAAAGCTCTTGGAAGTGAAGATCTTTGATGAGGCGACATTCATCGCTTGTCCACTGGGTTTCAACAGTGGTCCTATTATCAGTTTCCCATATTTTTGGAAATTTGAGAAGAGCTCGAGGAAACCTTACAGGATACGTTAGTCTCACTGAGAAGATGGATGAAAGCAGTGAGTTTAGGTATGTAGGTGTTGAGTTTGGCGGAAAAATCCTGCCGGGTTACAGTCCTTGGACGGTTAGGTATGTAGGTAATAAGTAGTAGTAGAATGTACCTTTGTAGAAAAGTACTATTACAAAAAAGTAGTATTGCAAAAGGCAGTATTGACAAAAGTAGTATTGCAAAGAGGAATAGTGGTAATTTCTGTAATGGTAGTAAATATTTGGAATTCTAAAAAGTAGTATTTTAAAAAGTAGTAGCAGTAGTAAAAAGTAGTATTAGTGAAAATTAGTAGTAAGAGTAGTTCGCAATTAGTAGCAATAAGAGTAAAATGTTGTAGTAGTAGTAAAATGAAGTAGTATTATAAAAAGTAGTAGTACTAATTCCTGTAATAATAGTAATAGTTTAAACACTAAAAAGTAATTTTAGTGAATATAAATAGTGAACTCAAAAAAGTAGTATTCTAAAAAAAGTAGTAATAATTCCTGTAACAGTACTAAATAGTTTGAGTACTAAATAGTAGTATTCTAAAATAGCAGTGATGATTCCTGTAATTTTACTACAACTTAGTAGTAAATTGTTGAAATAGTAGTAAAATGTAAAAAGTAGTAGTTGTTTCTGTTGTAGCAGCAGAATACTGCCGAGGTGTGAGTCCTTGAGCGGATAAAAAAATATTAAGATTTGTTTGATTAGTAGAAAAAAGTAGTAGTAGTAGTAAAAAAAGGTAGTAGTAGTAGTAAAAAGTAGTAGAAGTAAAAAGTAGTAGAAGTAAAAAAGTAGTAGAAAAAAATGGGAGTAGTAGTAAAATGTCGTAGTAGTAGTAGAAAAAGTAGTAAGTAGTAGAAAAAGTGGTAGAAGTAAAAATAGTAAAATGTAAATCGTAATGTAGTAGAAAAAAGTAGTAGGAGTAGTTGTAAAATGTAGTGGTAGTATTTAGCAACAATTAGTAGTAATAGTAGTAAAATGTAGAAGTAGTAGTAAAAATGTTGCAGGAGTAATAAGGACTAGTACAAGTAGTAGTAAATAATTTGTATACTGGTAGTGAGTAGAAATGATAATGGTTCTGGAGCAGATAGTGAAAGGCCGTTTGTTTACAATAGTAGTTCAACAAGACTACATACAGTCATCAAAGAGACTTTCTTAGTCCGTTTTACTTTTATTTCTTCGATTATTTCAAATTAACTCTAAGCTTAACATAAATGCCGTTTTAACAGACAACAAAAATGTACGATTTTAAACACTGGAAAGGCCAATCAAAAAGCAATGGAAATGGTATGAAAGACTCAACAATGAAATGATGTGTGAAAACTTAAAATTTGGAAAAAAATCAAAAAGGGCAAATTTTCACAACCTTAAATAAGTAAATATGTTACAATTTTATTCCTTAAACTTCTTAATCACAATCTCTTCGTAGTAGGGCCGACAATTCAGACGTACATTAAGGCGAGCGCACAACAAAAATATGCCCGACAATTTGCGATGTATCGAATAGATTTCCTCTGGCGGTGGGCATAGGCGATGGGCAATCATTGTTGGTACTAAATGAGCAATACGTTCAGTGGTATTCTGTTGATAACGCGTTTTATGACACGTTTTAAGTAAAAATAAAACAATATGTTTCACATATGCGATTTCAAAAAAGTTAAAAGAAAATTAACAACACTTACTTGTTTACCAAAATCGAAATCGCCGTCGAAACGGAACATTTCGCCCAATATCATTACGGCGTCGATATGCGCCTCCTCCATTTGTTTGGTTTCATAGCCAGTGAGGAAGCCCATTTCACGTGACATAAGCAAAACGCCCTCACGGTTGCCTTCCACGGCATTTATAATTATCTGCAAAATGTAATATACTTATAATATTTAGGAGTAAAGTGAAAGCCTAAATTTTACAGACATACCTGTCGATAGTTTTTTATGAATTTCTTTTGGTAAAAACGTGTTGAGCCAAAATCAATTAACATTAGGCGCTTGGTATCAACATCGTAAAGAAAGTTCGACCAATTGGGATCTGTTTGCATGCACTCTATCTCGAATAGTTCGCGCAAACATAGCTTTAGCACCGACGAACCAATGTGATGACGATGCTCATAGCTGAAAAAAGATTAGATATATTTAAGAATTCATAATTAATAATTTTGGCATAAATAATAAAAATTGTTATTGTTGTTATGACAATGTATGCACTGCTATAGACAGCATTTGAGCAAGCTACGTTCCCAAAACATAGGGTCTAAGTAACTGGAACGGAGCCGGCTGTGAACGGGGCACCATTTTTCGATTTTAATACATTGATACTGTAGTTTGTAGCACACATGTTCACCTTAAGTCAAAACACTTGTCCAGTGGCACACCCGGCACCAATTCTGTTGTGAGCACGCTACCTGTGGTCAAATCTTTAATAACTGTAGGCACATAGTATTCGGGATAAGGAGCAATCATTTGTTTAAATTTGTCAGTATACTCAGCTTCGCGAGTATAATCTACTTCCCAGTTGAGTTCACGCTTGGCTACCTACAATTCAAAGCGATATTTATGTTTAAATTTAATTTTCTTTATAAGTTGTTCGAAGGCTCACCTGAACCACATTGTCGATGAAAACGCCATGCGGGAAAACATCCCACACTTTTAGCATGCCTACTAAATTATCAATATCACTCCCGATACTTTGCGCTACGCCAGGATACTGAATTTTTATAGCCACTTGCATGCCGTTTTTCAGTGTTGCGCGATGCACCTGTATAATTAGAGGTTTAAAGTTAAAAATATTTATGCAATAAAGCTTTACACATATTACCTGACCAATGGAGGCAGCAGCAAATGGTTTATCGTCGAATGATTCCAGTAGATCACGCCAGTCGGCACCTAATTGTGTGTTCATCACACGTTCTACCTGCCAATCTGGCATGTAGTCGGCCGCTTGGCGTACACGTTCAAAAGCTTTTGCCAACTGCGGTGACACCACATTCGAATCTTGTATGCTAAGTATTTGGCCGATTTTCAATGCTGCACCGCGTACCTTGCAAAGTGTGTCCACAATGCGTTCCGCATTGGCTGGACTTAATAAAGCCTCTTTTAAATTTTTGGAACCGCCAAGGCCGAGCGCACCTTTAGTTAATTCATTTATGGTGCCGACACCTAAACCAGCAAACAATCCACCAAAGGAAGCCATACGACCGAAGCGACTAGATGGAACACGTCTTTGTTTCGCAACTTTGCTTAGAGTTGGTAATTCGATAGCTGACGTGTGCTGAGCAGTATCTGTTCTTGTTTCCGTTTGTCCTGCGATAGCTTTTAATATATTCTCCACGTAAACTGTATCAGCTTTTATGGCGCTAGTTACAGGTTTTGTATCAGCCGTTGTAGGTGTAACTATGGTGCCTGTTGTTGCTGCTTCAGCGGTAGCAGCTGCAATTGTTTCAGTTTTTTGCACACTATCATCTTTAACTTGCTTATGCTCTGTTACTGGTGTACGTAAGTTTATATGACGATCCTTATTACGTTTGGATAATATATCTTGCAGCTCATTTAATGTTATCGAAGATATATCTAAGTGTTCAGCATCCAATTGGCCAGCCGCCTTGTTGCTATCAGAATTACTAGCACTAGTATTTGGTTTCAAGCTACTTGGCTGCTGCTTGCCACCAACATTGCTGCCATCGAAAGCGTCACTCATTGCACGCTGCAATTTTTGCTGACTCATACGCAAATCGCAAGGCTGTTTCGCAACACCCAATTGACGTAAACCTTCAATTACAACACAAGTACGTTCACTGGTTTCCTGCAGCAATTGTTGCAGTCTTTTCAATTCTTCAGCAGGCTGTTCACCAACTTTTTGAATATAATTTGCGCTCTGCTGTAGATTACCTTGCAAAAGTTCGCGTACACTCGACTGATTCCAACGGTTTTTACATAGTGTGCTCTGCTCGCGACATAACGCCTCCACTACCAATTGTATGCCCCGCAATACAGCGAGAGCATCTTGTGCCGAACGAGCCATACTTGTTTTCCGCAGCGATGATTCACACGCAAAGTATTAATATTGTTTTCGATTATTTTGCACGCAAAACATTTGTTTTACTTAATTATTTATGGGGTTTATGATTTTTTATTCCCTCTTCTATTTTAATGCGTACAATTTTTTTCTAACGGTTGCGAAACAAATGAAAATTAGCAAAAATGGCGCACAGCAGGTAAAATGAGGTTATGCCGTTAGTTTGACGAACAGCTGATCGTTATTTACATGCGATTGACAACAGTGCATGCCAAGAATATTGGGACAGCGAACATTTATTTTTTGAGACCTGGCGGTGAAAATTGCAAAAATTTAATTAGTTTTGTTTGAAATAAAAAAAAATATATATTAAATATAGCATAAAAATATTACTTTAGCAAAAATAGCTATTGTAATAAATATAAACAAAAAAAAATACTTTAAAATATTTAAAAGCCTAACTATTTAAAAAAAGTTAGTACATCATTTTAGCTGTAGAAAACATTCGTTTTTAATTGTTCTTGTTTAGCACCGATTTTACTTACTGAATAAAGGTGACAATTCAGTAAAGAAAATTTATTTAAGTACAATAAATTTCATTAAAATGTTTTCATATACATATTTTCAGTGGAATATTTTTTTGCAATATAAGTACATATATTTTTTTTATAAAGCTATGCTTAAGACCACCAAATTATAAGCGAAACCAATTTATAATTGAAGCCTCTAGCTTTTACAAAATTAACATTTTCTGTTAGGTAAATAGCGAATATTACTATATACAGGCGTGTTTTATGTTTAATTTTTAGTTTTTGTAAATTTAGTTTTATAAGCGCGCTTATTTGGAATTTTAGCACTATGTTGCATAGTGTATATAAGATTTTATATAAATTTAATTTACCGAATTTGAATTTATCACGATGTTAACAATTTAGCTATTTGTCAATACTAAATTATGAATAATTTTTACTTTTATGCTATTTTTCTTCGACAGCTTCTTGGTTTTTGCTCTCCTGCTCTTTATCACAATTCGCCACGTAATCTTTTTTAATGCGGCCAGCGCGTTCGAATTCAGCATCCATCAGTTCAGCGGCATGTTTATATGTGACAGCTCTGGTAACCGGATCAAATATGCGTAAATGGGGATTTGGCATTGTATTATGCTTTTGACCCAACGATGTATAGCCCTCTTCATATAGACGGCAGTAGGGCACTTGACGCACGAATGTGTAATACCAAATATCGCTATAGCTCCAATCGAGCAGTGGGTTTATACGCATTATACTTGGCCAGCCAGCATCTGTAACCTAAATAATTTTTCACATAAATACATAGAAAATTTCAATATTCTTGAAAACATACCTGCATAGCATTTAAATTCTCACAATATGGATCCGTGCGTCTTGTGCCCATGAATATTGCACGTATCTCTGGCTTTTCTTCGAGTATCTGCGTCAAAACATCCTTTATACAGCCTTTGCGCCTTATTAAATCTATATTATAGCGTCTTTCGCAATGTAGCACCACAGCTTCGACCTCTTCAAAACTGTTTTCCGACTCAATATACAATACTGGCACGCGTATATGACTGATACATTTGTTGCGTTTAAAGAAGGCTTGCAATAAGTCCAGCAAAACAGTGCAATCTTTTCCGCCGTTAAAAGATATCATCCATTCGTCCGCTTGAAACATATGCAGAGCTTGAGCGAAAAACTGTAGGAGCACGCAACATCGTTTTTTAAAAGGTTATGTTATTCGTATGTGGTAAAATACTTACCGCAAAAGCTTCCTTTTCTAAAGTCTCAACACGCCTTATAGCACAGTGATCTGGTTTAACATTTTCTGTCTCCGTTGTTTTGGCAAGTAAGGAACTGATAAGAGCATCGCGTTCAGAGCGTTTAATTTGTTTGGACACGCAGTGCAACAAATTGCCGATATTCGTCATTTTTTTACCTATTTTATAGCGTACGCTATTAGTTTAACTATTTTGTTCTAAAAAATATCTGAAAGTTAAATAAATTGTAAATCTCTTTGCAACTTTATTGCAACGACACTACTGATATGGAAATGGCAGTTGGCTTCTATTTAAAATAATCTTTAGTTGTACCTGTTTATTCAATAGTACAGAATCTCTTTAAGATTGAATAATAACTGAATATGCATGTATGTACAAATATGGCAGTTTTATCAAGAACTTTTTGAAACCACTTTATATTTCAAGTATTTCGTCTGTACGTGCGAGTATTAAGTATAGATAAATAAGTAAACAAAGGGCTTTTGTCACATCTGGGTACTTGAATATAACACGGATTAAAAAGAAATAATAATAATAATGAGCGCTGATTTAATTGTGTCCATGAAGTAGATTAAAATGGAGTGTAAAAATAAGCATACGCATCTGTATAAATATCACAATCACACTGCATGTGCTCATACAAATGAGAAGTCAAGCCAATTTGGCAGTATCCAACTTCATTTATTAATTGCGAAAATCATGATGATTTTGTAGAAGCCGTGAACATTTATAAAAATGCTTGAATAGTTACATCACATCCAACATGAACTCACCACAACTTCAGCACCATAGATTGAAAACGTCGAAAGTTTTTGTAATGAAATTTATGTAATTTCAAAAACTTTCTATTTCATCGCTTTTTTAGCGAACTTTGCACTACTCTTCAAGAATTTATCAATAGTAAAGCATGTTTCTAATTGACGGTACCAGCTGCGCGAAATAAATAATTTTCGAAGTATAGAAAATAGAAGTTGCGCGTAAATTAAATCGGCTGTTGAAACGAAATAAAATTTAATTTAAAAACTCTATTGAATATGTATATTTTTGTAGCTTTTTTCGATTTTTTTCTTGACAGCAAACATTTAGCCAACACAGCTGATTGGATTTGTGTACAGCCGATATATGACACTGAATATGTGTATTCTCGGTGCATACCTGCGTTAGTGATGTAACTACTTAAAGTACCGAGTACGGGTATTTTGTTTATTTTTTATGACAAATGACTTTAATTCATTAAGAGGACTAGCGGGGAAACTAACACACACATATGCAACGTGCGACTCATAAAGAATTTTTGTTAGAAAACGATCACACGTATACAAAAGTTTCGGTTAAAATTGTTAAGAAAGTCATAGAAACCTTAACAGAAATCAAGGGTAGCACTGTTGGGCAAATAACCGGTGAAGTAACTGATAGGAGGCTCGTGGTGTATTAATAACACGAATAATTAAAAAAAAAAAAAACAATAAAAAATTAATAACACGAATAATTTCAAAAAACAAAACAATAAAAAATAATTAAAAAAGTAATAAAAAAATATTTAAAAAGAAAAAGTAACATTTAAAAATAAAATTGTTTTTATTAATTAAACTTAAAAACTATATCGCATATATATTTAGAAATTTTTCCTACCAGAAAAAAAAAATTTTAAGTTTTTCATTTCATATTTTGTTTTGATTTTTT
Source organism: Bactrocera correcta (assembly GCA_027475135.1). NCBI lineage: Eukaryota > Metazoa > Arthropoda > Insecta > Diptera > Tephritidae > Bactrocera > Bactrocera correcta. Next base: position 26,552,656 of record CM050327.1, read on the forward strand.
CAATTAATTTTTTTTTTGTAACTTAAAAATAAAACAATTTTTTAATAAAAAAAAAGTAAAAAAAATTACGAATACATTCTTTATTAATTTTTTTATAAAAAATTAAAAAAATTTAATTGTAAAACTAATTTCTATAGAAAGAATTAAAAAAAATGTACACGTAATATTTTTTAAGCTTTTTTTTTGTTAAAAATGGTGTTTTAATTTTTTTATCGTTTTTTTTTAAATTGAAAAAAAAAAACATTTTTTAATAAGAACACTTAAAAAATTTAATTTTCTTTAAAAAAAATTGTTGTTTTTTTTTAATTTTTTCAATTAATTTTTTTTTTGTGTAAACTAAAAGAAAACATTTTTTAATAAAAAGAAACTTAAAAAATACTTAATTACATTCTTTTTAAATTTTCTTAAAAAAATTTAAACATGTAATTGTAAAATTAATTTTTATAGGAAAAAAATAAAAAAAAAATGTATACACATTATTTTTTAATTTTTTATTAAAAATGGGGTTTTAAATTTTTCTATTATTTTGTTTTGTAAATTGAAAAAAAAAACATTTTTTAATAATTTTGTTTTAATTTTAATAATTTTTTTAATTAATTTTTTTTTTTTGTAAATTGAAAAAAAAAAAATAATAATTTTTTAATATAAAAAGCCTAAAAAATTGTTTATAAAAAAATTTTAAAAAGTATAAAGAGAAAGAACTATTTATATGAAATGTAAATTTCTTCACTTTTTACATTTACACATTTGTATGTATGTCAGTATGTTTGCACGCAGCCAAAGCTTATTTGAATTTCGATGGGAAAAATTTATTTTCAAGTTAACACGTCCAATAGCGCAATACTGTCATTATTTATGTTAAGTGCAGATATGTATGCATGTCTGTATGTATGTACATATGTGCGCGCTTTATGGTTTAGTCACAACGAAGATGTTTGAGATTGCCTGATTTGAAATGGCGCACGCTTGGCATTTTAAATTTGTGGGAGACGGGTTTTATCGTCAGCTTAAGTGGATATACATATGTATGTATGTATATAAATATGTGCTTATGGATGTAGGACAAGAAATAAAAATTACAAAGAAAAAAATTATAAAATAAAAAAAAAAAAATATTCTTGTGTTTTTTCTTAATTTTTTTTTTCTATTTTTTTTCTAACTTTTTTTCTAATTTTTTTTCTTATTTTTTTTCTTAAAAAATTTTTTCTTAATTTTTTTTTTCTTTTTAAGAAAAAATTTTTTCTTAATTTGTTTTTCTTAAAAAAATGTTTCTTTTAAAATATTTTTTATTTTTTTTTTACAAATTTTTTTTTTTCTTAAAATTTTGTTTTTTTTTACAAAATATCATGTGTTCATAGATGTAGGGCAAAAATAAAAATTGAAAGAAAAATTTTGATATGTGTTTACTGTTGATGTACTTATCCATATACATATGTATATGGAGCACAAAAAATATTAATGAAAATAAAAATAAAAAAATATTTAAAAAATTATCTTTAAAAAATAGTAGAAAAAAATTTAATAAAAAAATAATAAATGACTTTTGAAAATCAAAAAATTTGGCGCAAATTATTTCTTTTATTAATTTTAAATTTTTTTTCTTACTTAAATATGTGCTTCTGGATGTAGGACAAGAAATAAAAATTACAAAGAAAAAAATTATAAAATAAAAAAAAAAATTATTTTTGTGTTTTTTCTTAATTTTTTTTTTTTTTCTAATTTTTTTCTTATTTTTTTTTTTCTTCTTAAAAAATTTTTTCTTAATTTTTTTTTTTGAAATATTAAAATATTTTTATTATTTTTTATACATTTTTTTTTTGTCTTAAAACTTTGTTTTTTTACAAAATATCATGTGTTCATAGATGTAGGGCAAAAATGTACTTATCCATATGTATATGGAGCACAAAAAATATTAATGAAAATAAAACAAGAAAAAACGTTAACTTCGGTTGCACCGAAGCTAAATACCCTTCACAGGTGCATTTCTGTTAGTAACTATGTGTCCAGTTTGTATAGAAGCTATATGCTATAGTAACTCGTTCTGAACAATTTCTTGGGAGATTACATTGTTACCTTAAAAAGTAATCTATACCAAATTTCGTGAATATATCTCGTCAAATGTTAAAGTTGTCCATACAAGGACTTGATTCCGATCGCTCAGTTTGTATGGCAGCTATATGCTATAGTTAACCGATCTGAACAATTTCTTCGGATATTACATTGTTGCCTTAGAAAATAATATATACCAAATTTCGTGAATATATCTTGTCAAATGTGAAAGTTTTCCATACAAGGACTTGATTCCGATCGTTCAGTTTGTATGGCAGCTATATGTTATAGTTAACCGATCTGAACAATTTTCTCGGATATTACATTTTTTCCCTAGAAAATAATCCATACCAAATTTGGTGATGATACATTGTCAAATGCGAAAGTTTTCCATACAAGAACTTGATTCCGATCGTTCAGTTTGTATGGCAGCTATATGCTATAGTCAACCGATCTGAACAATTTCTTCGGAGACTACATTTTTGCCTTAGAAAATATTATATACCAAATTTCGTGAATATATCTTGTCAAATGTGAAAGTTGTCCATACAAGAACTTGATTCCGATCGTTCAGTTTGTATGGCAGCTATATGTTATAGTTAACCGATCTGAACTATTTTCTCGGATATTACATTTTTTCCCTAGAAAATAATCCATACCAAATTTGGTGATGATACATTGTCAAATGCGAAAGTTTTCCATATGAGAACTTGATTCCGATTGTTCAGTTTATATGGCAGCTATATGCTATAGTGGTCCGATATCGGCCGTTCCGACAAATGAGCAGCTTCTTGAAGAGAAAATGACGTTTGCAAAATTTCAAAAGGATATCTTAAAAACTGAGGGACTAGTTCGTATATATACAGACAGACGGACAGACGGACAGACGGACAGACAGACGGACATGGCTAAATCGACTCAGCTCAACATCCTGATCATTTATATATATACTTTATAGGGTCTCCGACGCTTCCTTCTGGGTGTTACAAACGTCGTGACAAAGTTAATATACCCTGTTCAGGGTATAAAAATATTTAAAAAATTATTTATAAAAAATAGTAGAAAAAAATTTAATAAAAAAATAATTCATGACATTTGAACGTCAAAAATTTTGGCGCAATTTTTTTTTTTTATTAATTTTAATTTTTTTTTTCTTACTTTTTTATCCACTTTTCATTCACGTATGTACATATGTATGCTTTATGCCGTTGTAGCGCAACTGCCACACAATTATCTTATCATTAAACCGTTAACTATTTGATTAGATTTTGGCAAGAGAATACGACATGATAAGAACCTGCGAGTTGTTGTCGCATTTGTCATGCCTAATCAAAAAAGTGCTATCAACAAAACTTAGATATGTAAGTGAGTATATATGTATGTATATAAGTAAATGCCGGAATGCTATTTTTAAATGTCAGGCGTTAACTGAAATTAATAACTATTTTGTTGGCCCATATCTTAGAACTGAGTTGGCCCGCTTACCAAGTGTTACGGCGTTTTTGTCTATTGGAAAACAGCTTGTATGGTATTCGAGTCACCTTAAGTTCAACGCCTGACATCGTCTTTATCTAAATTAGTTTCAAGGACGTGTAGTTAATCTTTTTTTTTTGTTATATATATATATATATGTATATATATATATTGTATAATGTTCTTAAACTAATTTATCGGACATAACCTCCAAATGTGAGTTTATGTAACTCTCGGTACTAATTTTCTCAGTTTTCTATACTTCTAATGGAAAGGTGGTCTGTCTGCGCAGCCTCAAAACACGGGAGAGCGTTTACGCCATCGCTTCTCACTTAATTTTCGAAAGTCAGCGCGTTATTTAAGGTTTTTTGAAACGGGAACTCTATTCAAGTCACCGCTTATTTGCTATCCATAACAAGTCTCAAATCCTGGTTAACTGCACTCTCTATGAACTCAGTACAGTCTTGCTTAAGCTTTAAAGCGCAGACTGTGAGGTTGTCGTCTTAAAAGCTGTTGGTGGTGGTGGGAATTTTCTGATTATTTTGTGCAAAGGAGGCCTATTCACCTTCAAGCGTTTGTAAAAAATAATATTTTTCATGAGCCACTTATAAAGTGATCTCCAAATTTCGGTTGAACTTGATTTTTGCGCTGAATTTTTTTTTTCTGTTTCGTTGTCAACATTGCCTACAACATTTTAATTGACACAAATCTGACGTTTCATTTAAATGCCATTTTTAATTTGACAATTACAACCAGCTGCGTGGTTGTCAGCCGAAAATCTCCCTACAACTTTTAACTCCGCTATTGTGCTTCATTATTAAATATTTATGAATAAATGTTTACTGTATCCCCCACCGCCATTCTCCAATTTGGCTAATGCGAATTTAACGATGACAACGCACTTTTGTCCCATTCAATTATTTCACCATGTTCTTCTCACCAGACAATGCAACTTGACAACTTTTGTAAACGGGTTGACATTGAAATGTTGTTAAAAACTATTTTTCCGGTCTCTATTTGACTTTTTGTTTGGCATTTATATGTCAGAGGATAAACATAACCTCAAATAATTTCAGCAAAATATTCTGCGACCTTCTTCTCTTGAAGGTAAGCTAATTTAACAGTTTCTCAGCATTTGCTGTTGAAGATTCTCCGAATATGCAGTTATGGTAAATTTTCAAATATTTTATGGGACTTGAGATTTAACTCTGGCACTTCGTCAGCCATTCTAACGTGGTTCAAGGCTTGTAGAACCAACAGACTTGTAGAACCAAGGTATTAATTATGTAGAACAAAGTTCGTAGTCGGCTCCATATTTTTTTAAAAATGATGCCGATGAGGACGTAACCGACTATGGCGACCGTTGTTGCGCCTTGACAACTAGTTGATGCCTGAAATTGAAGCTCGTGATCTCGGCGACATTTGGTTTCAACAAGATGGCGCCACTTTCCACAGATCGTATCAATCAATGGATTTATTGAGAGAACACTTTGGTGAGCAGATAATTTCACGTTTTAGGCCACCAATATCGTATGATATCACACCATTAGACTTTTTTCTGTGGGGATATGTAAAGTCTAAACTTTATGCGGACAACCCAGCTTCGATTCAAGCCTTGGAGCAAAACATCACGCGTGTCATTCGCCAGTCACCAGTCGAAATGCGAAAATGGATTATTTGAGACGTAGTCGCGGTCAGCATTTGAAGGCGATAATCCTACCAAAATAAATGCCAAGGAATGTTCTTTCGAATGATAAAAAAAAAACATTCACCATTAAATTTGAAATGTCTGTGTTTTTTTTCTTTAAAAAAAGTATGGAACCTCGAAATGGATCACCTTTTATATTAAACTTTGTTCAATCTGCAATCAGGTTGTAACGCAAGATTATTCCACGGACCTCAGCTCAACTTTTTGGATTGAATTTTGTAATCTACTTGGCTTGTTTGTGTAGTTAGCGTGTTCTCTTAAGCGATCTCGCTCATAAATACAGTTATATTACAAAAAATTGCTCTCTGCAAGAGAAAAACCAATATAATAACTGCACCAGAGTATTTAAACACCTAAACCCTGAACGAATTCAGGTCTTCTACTTGAGTTGGCTGGTCCATGAGTGATAAAAACGTTCAGGGACCTCCTGATAACCACGGTAACCGATTAGGTCGAGCGTCTGACAGCAACTCGTTAGGCTAAGTACTGATACATAAAAAAATTTGGTACTAAAGGAGCTTTGGCAAGATGATTGGAAGCTCGCTAAGTATTGTTTGTATGAGGAAGTCTCATAAAAAATGTGTCAGTCCTTTGGGTAAGATCATTGCAATTTTAGTAGATGAAGTAACTAACTATAGAACAGTTTCTAAAAGTGGACTCAGTGCAGGAGATAGGCTGGAAATCGGAGACAATTCATCTCGAAGCCGGAGTTCTTAGTAGTGCACTGCAGCAATGTGTTGCTTCACTATAAACACACCCGGGGGTCCCGGCTTTCTCTCTACAGCGTTGAGTGCACTCGTCAAAATAGCTAGAAAAGCTTACAGCAACAAATTTTTCAACACCAAGGTGTACGAATCAAACACTTTTGAGCGGCATTTAAGTCTGAAGTAATCGAAATAACTTTGGCTTACTGAATTTGCAGCGCCACGTCAATCTTCTCCAAAAAAACGCAACTGTGAAGCGCACTTTTTCTTTCACTTTCAAGGTCACAGCAAATTTCGTTTACGTAATACAGCGCTTGACATTAAAAAAGGCACAACAAATGCAACAAAAGAAAAAACAACAACAATTGAAGCATATGTAGCGCTTCAGTAAAAAGTATCGGTCACGTGTGGGAGTACACGATTACATAAAATGCAAATTGCTTTCAAGTGATAATTGCTAAAATTTAGAAGTGACAATTGAAAGTGGAAAGCAATAAAGAGAAAAACAAAATATTTAAAAATATATACATATATATATAAATATTACAATTTTTAAAATATGAACCCAAAATAAAAAATCTAAAAAAAAATTAAATAAAAAAAGTAAAATGCAGAGCAAGCACGGTTTGGAGCGTGAGCTTGCAGTTTTGAAATAAAATTTATGAAACAAGTAGAAAAAGAAATAAGCGGAACAGTAGCATTTTGACAGTGATTGAATATATTTTTGATTGTGCTAACACATGTGTATGTATGTACATATGTATGAGTATATATACGACTATATACAACACGCGTGCTTATGAATATGAATATTTATAATTATTGACCACGCTGCGCAGGCGTCGGAGCTATAAATGTTGTCGCATAAATTTATTAGAGCATTTTATTTTACTTGTTTGGACACCAATAATTTTTTTCAATTTTTTACATAAAGTTTTTTTTATATTATTGTTTTAATAAAAAAAATTATTATTGGGAAATTTTAATGGTTAAAAGTACACACGATTTGTATGTATAAAAATGCCAGTTTTCAAACTTTTCGGCAGCATTCACGAGTTGTCTTTAAGTCAAAGAAGTGCGGAGTTCGAGTTTAATATTTAAAAAAAGGATTTTTTAGTGCTGATTAAATTTGCTGCGATGAATTGCGCGGTAAGTGTGCAAGTGATGGAGAAAAGCATAAAACGTCATAAAAATTACGCACGGGTGGCAAGGAGTGAAACACATTAATAAAGAAAATTAAAATTTAATTAAAAAAAAAAATAAAAAATATTAGTAAAAAAAATATAATTAAAAAAAAAAATTAAAATTAAAAAAAAAATTAAAATTAAAAAAAAAATTAAAATTAAAAAAAAAAATAAAATAAAAAAAACATTAATTTAAAAAAAAAATAAATAAAAAAATTTTTATTGATACAATATGTAGAGAAAATTAAAATTAAAAAATCTTCCTTTAATAAAAATTTACTAATAACAGAAAAAACCAAAATTTAATTAATGTAAAAAAAAACAAAAATTATTAGTAATTTCGAAAATTAAGATTAAAAAAAAAATTATTAAGAACAGAGGAAGTTTAACTACAATAAAAAAAAATTATTAATATTAGTAAAAATTAAAATTTAATTAAAATTTAAAAGATTTATTAATAATAGAAAAAATTAAAATTTTATTTCAATAAAAAATACTAATAATAAAGAAAATTAAAATTTTATTAAATTAAGAAAAAAATGTTATTAATAACAGAGAAAAATAAAATTTAATTACAATTAAAAAAAATATTAATATTAGTAAAAATTAAAATTTAATTAAAATTAAAAAAATATATTATTAATAAAAAGAAAATACAAATTTAAATAATATTAAAAAAATTTAATTAATAAAAAAATTTATTAAACTTAAGAAAAAATGCTATTAATAATACAGAAAATAAGAATTTAATTAAAATAAAAAAAATAAATTAAAATATGATAAAAGTAAAGAAAAAGTTAATAATAAAGGAAATTAAAATTAAAAACAAAATTATTTAAAATAAGAAAAAATTATTTATAATAGTAAAAATTAAAATTTAATTAAAATTAGAAACATAATGAAAATTAAAAGTAATTTTATTCATAATAAAGAAAATTAAAATATAATTAAAATTAAAAAAATAATAATTAAAATAAAAATAAAACTAATGAAAATGAAAAATTGTAAATTAAAAAAAATTTTATTCATAATAGAGAAAATTAAAATTTAATTAAAACTAAAAAAAAATATTATTAATACATAATAGAAAAATTAAAATGAAAAAAAATTTATTAATAATAGAGAAAATTAAAATTTAATTAATTTAAAAAATATAATTAATAGTAGAGCAAATTAAAATACAATTAAAATGAAAAAAAAATTAAATTAAAAAAATTATTTAAAATTAAAAAAAGTTATTAATAGTAGAGAAAATTAATTTAATTAAAAATAAAAAAGAGATTTTTATTAATAACAAAAAGTATTAAAATAGAAAAAAATTTAAATTAAAAAAACTTAAAATTTTTCAAAATTAAAAAGTGAACATTTTTGTAACTTGAAATATTTTTTTTTAATTATATACATATATACATATGTATGCAACAATTCGCGAAAGTATAAAAAATAAAAAAAAATTAAAAAAATTATTTATTTGCAAAATGACAATTATTTGACAAATTTTGTGAAAAAGAATTACATTTTTAGTGCGAAAAAATAATATCCGAATACAAACCACACAAAAATAAAAAAAAAATTAAAAATATTAAATGTTTATAAAAAAAATAGACCAAAAATTTTATTTTCCCAAATTGATAACCTATATAACCGAAAAATAAATTTATCTAATTTTCATACTCTTTTGCCCTACAGTATATTTGCTATTTTTCGCTTTGCATTGGCACAGCATTAGCTGTGCTCTATAATGGTGAAGCGCCTAAGCAGAAATCTGAAACTGATGTCGGAGCGTTACAACAACAACAACAGCAACGTCGGGACCCACTCACACTTCCTGGTTATCACTACAGTGGGCCAGCCGCAACAGCGCAGCAAGCATTCACCGGCTATGGCTACAGTGCGCCGGCAGCGACAGCAGCTGAAACTACAACAAGCACAACGACAGTCAGGCCACCAACCACAGCAGCGCCTACACAGCCTGCAGCTATTGGTTACATTTATAACAAGCCGTTGGCCGAAAGCTACAACCGACAACCGCTCTACCTCCACGCGCCTCACTACCAGCTGAGTCATCAGACGTCCGCTTTAGCGCTCAGCAGCGATGCCGATGTAGGACAACAATTACCTTTGAGTGCCGCGCCCACTTATTATGTGCCACAAGCGGAAGTTGTCAACAGTGGTAAGCAATTTGAAGCGACGCAACCCAATTTCTTTGTGCCGCGCATTGTGACAGGTGCAGCCGAAGTGGTGCAAACATCGACGCCAGCTCCGCAGGCCGCAAAGGCACAAAGCGACGAGGCTGCTGCTTTGACGGGTGGTTATAACTATGCGCGGCCGTTGAGTGACGCTGAACTCACAGCTGACACGCCAGCCTCCTTTCAGCAAGCGTTTCAGCAGTTCGCTGACTATTTGATATGGCAAAGAGCGCAAAGCAAGCAGCAGGAACAAACGCGAATCGACACGCAAATGGAGGCAAAGCAGCAACAACAAACAATACCGCACGCCACACAAGCTTACGGCGATTCTACCCTCCAGCAATTTAGCTTTCCTAGCGCCCACAGGCAATACGAGCCCGCAGCAGCGCCCAGCAGCGGCCAAACGTCACCACAAGCTGCGCCTGTTACGTTCGCTACACAAGGTTATGCGCCAGCTATAGCAGCGTCAGCAACTACGGTTGGCGCACAGCAAAGCATAAATCTGTTAACTTCAGCGCCAGCAACAAAGCCAGCTTTGGTCGAGAAACGTCCGTTGCACAACGGCGAACTGCTGAGCGGCGAGCGTTTCATTTCCAAGGATAACGCTGCCGAGTACTACATGGAAATGCCGTCCCAATCGTTCGAATTGCCAACTTACAGCACCATGGAGATAACACCAAGTCAGGAAGTGAGCTTCAATCACGACCAAAGCACTAGCCAGAGCTATGCACAAAGTAATGCTGCAAAGCTTGCTGAACAGTCGTCGGAGCAGTTGTACCAGAATAATGTAGAGCAGACAAACTCACCGTATTTCTATGAGCCAGCCAAGCAGTTTGCGCAAACTGCGCAACACCACTTGCAGCTCCAACAACAACGCCAAACGCCAGCGCAGCAAGCTTACGTGGTTCAAGAGCAGCGCCCTGTTGCAGCAGCGCAGCAGAAAGGGTCGTTGGCCAAAGCACAACAACAAAGCCAGCAATTAGCGAACGATAAAAGGTTTGCGCAAACATTTGCCCAACCACCAACAGAAGCAACAAAAGCTCAAGCGCCTCAACCGAATGCTGCGTGGTTTGCGGAAATACCACAGTGGCCGCAGAATGAGGCGTTGCAGGTGCAACAGCAGCAGCAACCATTGCAACAACAGTTTATACACCAACCACAGATATTGTATAGCCGTGTTGTTAAGCCGTTGGCGCAAACAACACATGAACTGAGACAGCCAATCCCACAGCAAGAACATGCGCAACTGCAGCAACAACAGCAATTTCAACAACAACACCAATTGCAGCAACAACATGCACACCAATTACAACAACAGCAACAGTTGGAAAAGCAAAATTATTACTCGAAAGCGCAGCCAGAGCCACGCCCACAATCACAGGCTAAACCGTTGACCACAGCAGCCGCAGACTCAGCAACCTTATTGGCACATATCTCTCAGCGCTCACCACAGCCCACGCAATCCGCACAACCCTCACAAGCCACCGCGGCCACAGCAAATTCTAACGCGGTCTTCAATTTTGACTCGGCCCATTTCAGACGTCCTCATAGCACCTATGGTGTACCATTAGAAAATAATAAGGCAAGCGGCTACAACTATCAGCGACCAGCGCGTCACTGAAGGTCAAGCGATGATGCCACATTAAGAGTGTCTACTTTTTGATTTATTTTTTTATAAGTACCGTTATAATTTTTTATACTTTTATAGAAAAAATATATTATTTTTTTACGAGAAAAGTCCGTATTTTGACTGGGAACGCTATATACATAGCTGTAGTAAGCTCAATGATGTATGCTCTCAAGCTTTTTCCGCTTACGCAGGTGACTAAATTTTATTAGCCGAAGTTCTTTCATCATAAAAACAGCCACTTGTTCGTGCTAGACAAAACTTCGGAGTTTGGTATGTGAAGAGTTCGATAAGCTGGCCTACAGTGGTAATGCTCGAAAATTCTACGAAAAGATGCAGCGACTAACAGAAGGTTTTAAGGCCGGAGCATACTCTTGTAGAACCCCCAGAGGTGATCTAGTAACCGATGCCCAGAGCATACTAAAATTATAGAAGAAACACCTCTAAAGCCTGTTGAATGGCAGTAAAGGCATAACACCAGGAGATGGCGAACCCGATTCCACAATCGATGACGATGGAGCGCACATTCCATTGACCCAACATGAAAAATTTCAAATAGCAATTACCTCTCTGAAGAACAACAAAGCGGAGGGGGCTGATAAATTGGCGGCCGAGCTATTCAAACACGGCGGCCAAGAACTAATAAGGAGCATGCATCAGCTACTTTGCAGAATATGCTCGAACGAAAGTATACCCAACGATTGGAATTTAAGTGTGCTCTGCCCAATTCACAAAAAGGGAGACCCCACAATGTACGCCAACTACCGTGGGATTAGCCTCCTCAACATCGTCATAAGGTTTCATCGGGCGTATTGTGTGAAAGATTATAGCCCACCGCCAACAAACTGATTGGACCTTATCAGTGTGGCTTTAAGCCTGGAAAATCAAAAATTGACCAGATATTCACCATGCATTAAATCTTGGAAAAGACCCGTGAAATGAGAATCGACACACACCACCTCTTCGTCGATTTCAAAGCTGCTTTTGACAGCACGAAAAGGAGCTGCCTTTATGCCGCGCTATCTCAATTTTGGTCGGCTGTGTAAACTGACGTTGAGCAACCCAAAAGATCCGTCAGGATCGGTAAGAACCTTTATGCCGCGCTGTCTCGAACAACACCATAAGATCTGTTAGAATCGGTAAGAACCTCTCCGAGCCGTTTGATACCAAAAGAGATTTTCGAAATCGTAGATAATTTCGTATATCTGGGAATCCGTATTAACACCAACAACAATGTCAACCTCGAAATCCAGCACAGAATAACTCTTGCCTCCTCCTGTTATATGGTGCAGAGGCACGGACAATGACCACATCTGATGATTTTACGTTACGAGTTTTCGAAAGAAAGGTTCCGCGAAAGATTTATGGTCCTTTCTGTCTTGGCAACGGCGAATATCGCATTCGATGGAAGTATGAGCTGTATGAGATATACAACGACATCGACATATTTCAGCGAATTAGGAGAAAGACGCTACGCTGTCGAGATCATGCCATCCGAATGGTTGAAAACACTTGGAATCACCAGTTAGCGCCAGAAAGCGAAAAGGACGAACTGCTTGAAAGACCCAGAAGTCAACCAAAATTATTTGAACCAGAAGATCTCCAAATTTCTTGCGGACGTTTGGCGCAAAACTCTCAAAACTCAATGACCAAACATTTTTCAGATTCAAATTTGTAAAAGCACAAAGTTTTTCAAGCCGTAAAGCCGACTCAAATCGTTGAAAAGTCAATGAATATGCAACGCATAAACTACCAGGGTTTGTCTGTCATTATGAGTACCAAAGCGAAAACTCTATGCACTTATGTACGAGCCATTGCGTAGTCAGTCTTCAGTCGCACGTAATATTTACCATATTGTTTGAGATCGGATTCCATTGCATCACTTAGCCATGACCATGAAACGGCAGCGCAGCAACTTGTGCATGTTGGGCTCTATATTATGTCACATAACTTTCACTGTCAGCGTTTAGAATTACACTTCCTCCGGAACCGTAAGCGATGCCAAAGTCGGCAGGGCGTACGTAATAAGAGACGGACTACTGGTGCTCTGTAGTCGGCAAGCAGACGTAGTTGAAATATATCAGTGTTTAAGGGAGATGCATGGCAGCCACTTTTTGTCTCATATTTTCGTTACGGTTTTCCTTCAAAACATTTACTTATTAATATGAAGTGCGACATTTTGCAATAAAAACAGACTGCGCCAACGAGGAGAGGTATAGTCAACGCATGTTGAGCACAACGAGCGGTTGCGAAGTAAATTTTACTGATAATACGACTTGGAAGGACATCAATTCACAGCATCTAAGGTGAGTCGCGGGTACTAAAAAGGAATACAGTGCATACAACTTTCCTAATAACGGTCAGATTACGGTCCGACGGCTTATAGGGTCGATACTCTTTCCTAATATTATTAGATTTTCGACAGATCATACTTCTAACGGCAAACTTTGCTGTCATACAAGAGGGGCGGCTCAAAGACTACAATGAAAAACTTCGATAAACATAACCTCTACAATTTCTACTTTACAGTTGACCAACATAACACTGATATTTAAAAAGCTGGTATTACTTAAAATCGTCGTCGAAGAGAGGCTTTAACATGCAACTAATGATTCTTCTAGTGCTGTGGCGCTGTTTGCTTTGCTACGGCGAATCCACCATTACGCACGCCACCAAAGTCAGCAAACGCCAACTGCAGTATGGCGGCAACTTTCCTTCGCCGAGCTACCAAACACACGGCAATCAGCTAACCAACAACTTGCTGCAAACACCACCGCTGCTCTATGACCCCGGCTACAATGCACAGCAACCACACGAAGTCGGCGCTGAGTCTGAGAACACAACGAACGCCGCAGAGCTCAGCACGCCGAATGCGACACAAACGCAGCAGCAACAAATACCAGCAAACCTTGGTTTGGGCGCGCAATTCGAAGCACCACAAACATTTTCGCACATTTATTTTCCACATGCATTCGCAGCAGGTGCACAACTGGCGCTGAGTCGTACTGCGCCGCATGCCTTCCCTGCTGAAACGCCAGCTGCCTTGGCGGCGCGCAACAGCGGTCGCTCGTACAGCACAAGTTCCACTTATTTTGTACCACTGAGCGTGCTTTACCATCCGAATGCCGAAGCGCAGCTGCAGCAGAGCATCTACGCGCAACGTCTACCGCAGCAACAGCAACAAATGCAGGCATACAATCCACTACCGGCGCCGTTGCCACCGCCAGCGCTCTATCAGCAATACGCGCCACAAGCAGCACTGCCGCCAACACAACCAACAGCAACGCCAACAATTTCAGCAGAGTCAACGCAACTGACGCAGCAACCAGCGCAACAACAAACGATTTCGCAACAACAAGCAGCGCAACAAACGTCGCTTGCTTACACGCCACCAGCCCTACCACCATTGCCACGTCTGCCGCACTTGTTGCCGCCGCCACCGCTACCTGCCTCTTCACCGCTGCCGCTAAATTTTCAAGCGCCCTTTCATCCATCACAATTCCTCGGTTATATGCATGAACGCGATGCGCGTAACAGTCTCGCGTCTACCACAGCGACCGTCAATGCACGCACGCCACACCACACACAAGCCAATCCAGCTTATCCACAACAACAAGTGGAGAAACCGATTTATGAGCATGCGGCAAGCGGTACAAAACAGCAGAACTATCAAGCTGCTGTGACGCAGCAAGCGCGCTATGGCCGTTACATCTATATGGCACCGAATAGTGGCTACGCGCTCTTCAAGGCGGCGTAAAGCGCAAAAGGATGCGGCGCAGCAAAGTAGCAGGTGGAGGAAGGCAACGATGAAGATAGTGAGAATACGCAAAGCGTCACAAAATAGGCGACGTCCGTATCTAGTATAGTACTTATGCAAGTTTACATCTAAAAAATATAGTTTTAAAGGGAATTCACCGCACATAACCACATAATATTTACAGTTAATTTATGCACAATTTCAATTAATAAAAATAAGATTTTTTTAATTAGTGCTTTGCTTTTTGCTTTGTCCTAAGGAGATCTAATGAGCCAAATAAGCTCTAAAATATCAGCTTTGAACAAATTTTTGATTTGTCCCAAGGAGTTAAAAATGTGTCTAAGAACCCTAAGAATGAACGAATACACTCCAGCTCTGAAATTATTCGACGCAGTACCCGCCGGGGGAAGCGGAAGAAGAGGAAGACCTCCACTTCCTTGGAAGGACCAACTGGAGAAGGACCTGGTTTCGCTTGGAATATCCAATTGGTGTCACGTAACGAAAAGAAGAAACGACTCGGCTATAATCGCGTAAGCATTGTCTACGCCAGTAAAGAAAGAAGAAAAAGAACCCAAAGAAACTCAAAAATACCAGCCATAATCAACACACGAAAATAAAATGTAATATAAAGAAAGAATAAGACGTTGCATCATCGTCTCATCGGTGAATACTGAACCATTGTAGATTAGTTTGAGACCACAATAAGAGCTAGGATGCAGATAATCCTGACACTTCGTAGCGGAGGTATCATATTCTAAGCAACAACTTCTGTTATCCAGCTATAACCTTAGAGAGCTTAAGAGCGGTATCGTAACTAAGACTAGAAGACATCTCAATGAATCGATGATACTTGAAAAGAGTCTGAGAAATAGGTTTCATCGACAGCTCGTTATAATCGTAGAGAATTGGTAGAGCATAGTTGAAAAACTATAGGGGAAATTTTAACTTATTGTTGAGGACAGTGAAGCCCAACAGCTGAGACATAAGGAGGTGCATTCCGAGGGATTATTTATCAATCAGGAGCACAATATGCTTATTGTAAAGGCAAGTCAGTGAATTCAGCCCCGCATACTATCGTGAGGAAGCCATTAGGGCTAAAGAATTTGCTGTTGGAACCTTTCTTGATATTGAGAGAGCTTTCAATAACGTCCTGCCGACGGTCTTAGGGTTGCATCAAACCTCAAACACGTCATTTACAGTCTACCGTGCGACAGAGTAATTGAAACGGAATGGGGTAACGCACGCGCTCGACGAAATGTGAGTAGTGGACACGCAAAGTGGAGGTCTCTCTCCTCTTCTAGCGAACATTGTCGTTAACGGCCTGCTTAAAAAACTTGAGGATCTTGACTGCCGGATGATTGTCTATGCAGACGATATAAAACTTATGGTCAAAAGTTCCTGAGTACCGTGAAGGTGTTGACGCAGGATATCTCATCTCGTAACAAATTGGGCAGTGGGAAGTGGTCTTGCCATCAACCGAGAAGATTTTATTTACTAGAAGTTATAAGATTCCGTTGCCGCAAATGGGAGACATCCGTCTGCAAACGGCGGATACAGTAAAATATCGAGAGTTCAACCTGGATAAGAAGCTTTCATCGAAGCAGTGAGCTTTCTTACCGTCAAGAGCTCTGTATCAACTCCACTTCAGACCTCCTGACTATTGCAGTATCTTTCCAAGTAGTTCAAAAGCCCTTAGATCCACACCAAAGTGTTGTTTAGTTAGTAAGACACTGTGCCTCAAAATTCGTCTAAGTTGAGGTTGAGTTTAGAAAAGTTTATTATAAGAACGAAGCGATATCTAGGTAAAGAGTTTTAGAGAGACCTCTTAATTAACGTACTCACCTCCATAGATCTTAAATATCTATATGGCTATGCATTTCCTGGAAGCTGCTTCGAGTCAAGCCAAGTGACGGTTGTTCCTAAACGAGAACTCTGGAGATGGCAAACACAAAAAGAGACGGGGTGATCACCTAGTGAGAACTCATTTCACGACGGTATGATTTAGAGGGTCTTATAGCCGGCACCTGAAGCAATCAAATCGTCGGGTCTACTTAGCCGAAATGAACCAAAATCTGTATGCCGTCATGGTCAGTTTCAGCAGCATTCCTCCAAATTTTTGTGTATGTTTTCTAACGCTACAGCAGCAACAGTGGACAGCAGCTGAGCTTAAGTTTAGGCCTAAAAGCAAATCCATCAGACAAATTCACTTTCAAACACACTTTTCAACATTAGACGCATGCTGTGTATTAGCCGCAATCGCAAACACTTTACGTTTGTGTAAAATAGAGTAAAATGGGATATAACAAAAAAAAAAAATGCAAAACCGCTATTACCTCAGTCGCTAACTCATGATTAATTCAAGTAGGCGCCCTCTAAACAAATTTCATTTGCTGCGGTGGCGCACAAAAAGAAAGAAATAGCGTTAAATAGCGCTTATTAAAAGTCATACACACACACACAAGCGCACATACACAGACGCGTGAACTTACGTTTAACATTTTTATACCCTGAACAGGGTGTTCAAAGTTTGCAAGGAAGTCTATGACACACAGAAGAAAACGTCGGAGCACTCATAAAGTGTATAAACATATAATTGGCGTGATGAGAGTTATCTTCAAGAAATTTGGCATGGAGTATTGTCCAAATAAGCGCTATAATCTCCGAAGAATTTTCTCAGATCGGATCACTATAACATATAGCTGCCATACAAACTGAACATTCAAAATCAACGCCTTGTATGAAAACTTTTTCATTTGACAAGTTATCTTCAAGAAATTTGGCGTGGAGAATTGTCCAAATAAGCCCTTTAATCTCCGAAGAATTTTCTCAGATCGGATCGCTATAACATATAGCTGCCATACAAACTGAACGTTCAAAATCAATTCTTTGTATGGAAAACTTTATCATTTGACAAGTTATCTTCAAGAAATTTGGCATGGAGTATTATCTAAGGCAATAATGTAATATCTGAAAAATGTGGTCAGATCGAATCGCTGTAACATATAGCTGCCATACAAACTGAACGTTCAAAATCAATGCTTTTTATGGAAAACTTTTTCATTTGACAAGTTATCCTCAAGAAATTTGGCATGGAATATTGTCCAAATTGGCGCTATAATCTTCGAAGAATTTTCTCAGATCGAATCACTATAACATATAGCTGCCATACAAACTGTACGTTCAAAATCAAGATAACAATCTTTGTATACCCTTTTTATGCTTCATAAAATACATCTGTAAAGGGTATTATAGCTTCGGTGCATCGCAGTTAACATTTTTTCTCTTGCTCTGTTTGAATATTTGTCTTCGCTGCTGTGCTAAGGTATGTGTGTGTATACCCCTATTATTACTTGGCGTTTTGCTGCTACCACACACACACAAACACATGTACGCGCGTCTACATCCTCTTCAATTGTGTTGTTGTTATCGTTTGTGGGCTAACTTATACAATGCAATCATTTACATGCCGGTCGCATACGGCTTACTTAGGCGCTTGCGCGAGTTTGTGGCTTAAGTCTTTCAGACAACTTTTTTCTCGTTTCTTCGCTATTTTCATTACAATTTTTATTGTTTTTTTTTTTTTTGTTTTCAATTGGCAGCGGCTGTTTTCAAGCAACTGCGTTGTTTTTGTTTGCCGCAAGCTGGCGTTTAACTGAAAGGCGGCTGTAGTTATTAACGCTGATTGTTATTACTCGACTGTGATTGTCGGCTGTAGTGTGTAGCATGCTTCGTTTTTGCCGTTTTTTGTGCTGTTTTCTGCAGCGTTAATTTTCCTTCATTACAAATGAAGACTTTTTAATTAATTTTCGCCGAAAATTTCCACAATACCTGAGATTGTTGCGGTCTTTATGCGCATTTTTCTGATGCATTTATATGTGACTTTGCGTTTATGCACCGAAGTACGTTTGTGTGTGAGTGTGTTGCCAATATATGCGTGTACGCTTGTGCCAGCATTTTTCTGTGACATTAAGACGCATTAGCTTTAATGTGCTGTCGTTCGGCAATTAATAGGGTGATATGTCATAGGTTTGTTTATCAACGCACCGCCTACAAGTGAGCTTAAGTAAGGGAACAATAATAACAAAAAATTTGTATAAAAAAATTAAGGTAGCAGCAAAACAATTTAAAACTTAATTTAAATAATAAGGAGATTAAAAAAAAATGTATAAATATTGTGTATACATTTGTAATATTTTAATTTAAACTATAGCAAAATTTATATTAATTAATTAATAATTGTGGAAAAAAATTTTAATTTATGATAAGTAAAATTATGTAATGGATTAAAACTGAATTGGAAAGCATACTTTATTTATACTGAAAAATAACAAAAAAAGGTTAAAAAATTTAAATAATTTTTTTAGCAAACAAAATTTACTTTTTCATTTCATTGAAAAAAATAATAATGTGAATAATACAAGGCACAAAAAAGTTCCTGAATTTTAATTTTAGTATTTTATAAATTACAATTTTTTTTTATCAAATTTAATTAGGAAAAATTAAAAAATAAATGTTTATAAATCAAATTTAATTAAGAAAAGGTACAAGAAATAACTGCTTGATATAAGTTGATGTAAAATTCATTTTATAAATTCCAATTTTTTTTTATAAAATTTGATTAAGAAAACTTAAAAAAATAAATTTTTTATAAAATCTAATTAAGAAAAGTTAAAAAAAAATAACTGCTTAAAAATATATAAAGTTCTTGAATTTTAATTTTGGTATTTTAAAAATTACAATTTCTTTTATAAAAATTAATCAAGAAAAATTAAAAAAAAGTATCAAATTTAATTAACAAAAATTAAAGAAATATAATAACTGCTTAAAAATGCATAAATTCCTGAATTTATAAATTACAATTGTTTTAAAAATTTTAATTACGAAAAATTAAAATTTTTTTAATCAAATTTATTGAAGAAAAGTTACAAAAAAAATAATAACTGCTTGAAAAGGTATAAGTTCATGAATTTTAATTTTAGTATTTTATAAATTACAACTTTTTTTAAAACTTAATTAAGAAAAATTAAATATTTTTTTTAAACAAATCTAATTAAGAAAAGTTAGAAAAAAATAACTGCTTGTAAATGTATAAGTTCATAAATTTAAATTTGGTATTTTATAAATTAAAATTTTTTTATAAAATTTAATTAAGAAAAATTAAATAATTTTTTGTCAAATTAATTAAGAAGAATTAAAAAAATAAATACTGCTTTGAAGATGTATAAGTTCTTAAATTCTAATTTTGGTAATTTATAAATTAAATTTTTTTAAATTAATTAAAAAAATTAAAAAAAAATTATCAAATTTAATTAAGAAAAGTTAAAAAATAACTGCTTGAAAATGTATAAGTTCATAATTTTTAATTTGGTTTTTATAAATTAAATTTTTTTTTAAATTTAATTAAGAAAAATTAAATAAAATTTTTTTCTGTCAAATTTAATTAAGAAAAATTAAAGTAATAATAATTACTACTTGAAAATGAGTAGGTTCATGAATTCTAATTTTTTATTTTATAAATTACATTTTTTTTAATTTAATTAAGAAAAGTTCAAAAAAATAAAAGCTGCATTTTCAAGCAAAGTACTGAACTCTAATTTTTTTATTTTATAAATTCATTTTTTAATTAAAAAAAAATTATAAATTTAATTAATAAAACTTAAAATATGAAATATAATTATATGTATGTATATAACGAATTCGTGAACTTTTCTTTATATATTTGTTAATTACGTTTAATTGGTTTCTTGAAATATTTAATTTAAATAAATTTTTAATAAAATTATTTTACCAAAATAAAAAATATCATTAATTAAAAAAAAAAAAAAAAAAATAATATAAACTAAAATTTTTTCTATAATTTTTTTTCAGAAAAATTTTTAAAATAAAAAAATAAATATAATAATCTAAATTATTTACTATTTTTTATTATATAGAATTTTTTAATACTTTTTTTAATAATAAGAAACTTTTATAATTTTTAAAAAAAATTATTTTAGTACAAAAAATTTTTGAAAAATATAAAAATTGTAAACTAAAAATATAATTCTAAAATCAAAAAAATAATGATAGTGATATGATCTAAACAAATTTTTAGAAAATTGTAGGCCAATTTTCTTGAAGATGTCCCGTCAGATGCAAAGGTTTTCCAAGAAAAAGACTTGAGTTTGATCGATCAGTCTGTATGCAGCTATTAGCTATGTACTTAAACCTAGATTGGCAGCGTCTATCAATGAAGCTAATGGACTTTTCTCCCGACAGCATGGTTTCAGACCCGGCAGCTCAACTATTTGGAGCTATCAGAAGCGTCAATAAAAGAGTAGAAATCATACACCGTATTACTTGAATGGGGCTGTTGTGTGAAACTATGTTAACTAATGTAGGTCAATAAGGAGTTCATAACAATGTGTGATATGATTTGACTAAGGGTCATCTGCCAATATTTGATTTGGCTTCATGAGAAGCAAGCGCTCAACATAAAAAAAAAAAAATAAAAATAAAAAAAATTGAATCAAGCTATGCCACAAAGTAAAACGAAAGAGAGAAAAAAAAGAGAGATGGCATAAGTGAGCAAACGATGCATATACCCATCAAAACGATGACACACACAAAAATATGTCGCACGGCATGCGGTTGCTCATACAACGTGGCGACCAAGTCGTAGCCCAACATAGTTTCGTGTATAAAAACTAACGGCATAGCTGTTTTAAGCATTAGTCGTGCACTTGTCGAAGCAGCGAACGGTTTATCGAGACCCGTATTGTTAACGTTTGATTATACGCGCTGTAACTGGTGAAAGGATAACAAAGGATTTATATACGTACACAATTAGCGCAAAGCGATAGTACAGTAAAGAGGAAAATAATTCAATTACAAACGCGCAGTGATGAAGTTCTTTGTAAGTTATAGTGAAAATGCGCAGAAATGAAAGGAAAGCGATAATTAAAGTCACAGTTAAAGAGAAGAAATATTAAAGGAAACTCCTTTACATAAAGAAATTAAAAAACAGTGAAGAAAAATATAAATAAAGAGTGCGAAATTGCAATAAATTTTGAAAAAATTTCGAGTTGTAAAATTATTCAAAATTCATAAAAAATATAAAACATTAGGTTTTTTGTGAAAGCAAAACTTATACATAAAAAATAATAACTCACCGCTTTTGACTATCTTCAGGTTTTCTACGGCGCCGCCGTGGTGCTATTGGCGGTCAACGCCTGCGCCTCCACTTCATCAAAAGCTGAGCCGCGCATTAGTGTCGCAGTAAAGCCGAAACGTGAAGCGCCTCTTTCCAGCGGCTATCATGGTCCCTCCTACAAGTACTTGCCGCCAGCACCTACCACAGTCGGCATCAGCGCCGGTGGCTACAATAGTTACAGCAATCATGGCAGCAGTTCAGCTGGTTTCGGTGTGAGCGGTAGCTCTGGCTTAGGTTATGACTTTGCGCACTCGAGCGCGCCTAAAGTTGAGACTTACATTGTGCGAACAGAGCCCGCGCATAGCGTACACAGCAGCGGCAGCAACGGATACAGTAGTGGCAGCAACGGCTACAGTAGTGGCAGCAGCGGCAGTCATCACTATACTACACATGGTAGCGCGAGCGTCGGTGGTGGTGGATATCGTTACAGCAGCGGCGCGCCACACTTCGCTACTGGTGGTGCATCCTTGCTGGGTCATAGTGGCGTTAGCGGCGGCGGCAACTACAAATACCACACCAAAGCGCGTCCACATGTGCAAACATTGATAATACCGGCCAATACATTAGCGCATGGCGCAAGTGGCGGCAGCAGCGTCAGTCATAGCAGTGGTTTTGGCGGTGCGCACGCATTGCATTCCAGCAGTGGCAGTTTTGGCAGCGGTGGCTATCAGTACGCACCTACTTTTGGCAGCTCATTGCATTCATCTGCGGGCGGTGGTTTTGGTGGCGCGCATGGCTCTGCTTTTGCTGGCGGTCATGCTAATGGTGGCGGCGCTTTCGGTGGTCATTCGAGCGGTAGTCTGGGCGCACATGGCGGCCATTCAGTTACTTACAATTCACAGCAAGGTTACAATTATAACGGTAATGCTGGTATTAACGGCGCCGCATTTGCTTTGGGCCACAGCGCACATGGTGCTCAACTTGGTCATGGCGGTAGTGGCGGCGCAACTGTTTCGTTTAGCAATCAGGATGGTTATAGTAGCCAAGAATATGCACATAGTGCGCCCAGCATACCATCGACAAGTTATGGCGTACCAGTTGGTCCAGCAGTGTCGTCATATCACGGCGCTGGTGATACAGGCAGCGCATATCATAGCAGCGCCGACGAAACACCCGCCTATGCGGTGGGCCATAAGGGATTGGGACATTTTAGCTTCAGCGCCAGCAAACCGCATGCTTTGAATACCAATTTTATCTCTTCCGGCAGTTCCGGTCACAGCGCACACAGTGGCAGAGCACCATTTAAGCCATCCACCCTTTTGGGTACCACTTATGAGGTCTCCGGTCCGGCCGCTCAATATTTGCCACCTACCTCACCTGGTTACGAGTATCAATCGCATTCTGTGCTGCAAGGCGGCACAGCTGGCAGTGCAGCCGGGCATATAAATGAACCGGATTCGGCATACTTGCCACCAGTTTCAACACCTGGCGGTAGCTATTTGCCGCCTCAACATTAAAGAGCGCGTCCATCTCCAACAGCAAGCTTGGCTCACGGTGTTCGAGGCTTACATCACTACTAACTTTTTATCGCTGCTTCTTATTTATTGACAGCTTTCCGAAATTTCTCTGTAAATAGTTGTAAATGTTATTGTTTTTTATTTTTCAGTGATACATGAAACATATAAAATATAAAAAAAAAAAATATTAAAAAAAAAAATCAGACCAAGGCTTTTATTGAATGTAGCTCAGACTTATTTTCGTATGATATTCAGCTGAATAAACTGAAAAAAAGCTGAATAACATTGAGGGATTTTAAGAAACGCAATATTTTATTTGCGCTCTAGCTGAATACGCGCTGAATGGTATATTAATGCCAGACTAAGTGTGAAACTTTAAGATTATTTCTAGCTGAATATGCGCTGAATTGTATTTCATACGAGATTAAATGTTAATTCCCGTTAGTTTTTAATTTTTATCACACACATTTTGCGGAATATGCGCTGAATTGCATTTCATACGAGATTAAATATTAATTCTCATTATAACCCCTTTAGTTTTTAATTTTTATCGCACACATTTTGCTGAGTATGCGCTGAATTGCGTTTCATACGAGATTAAATGCCAATTCTCATTACAATCCAGTTAGTTTTTAAATTTCATCGCACATATTTTGCTGAGTATGCGCTAAATTGCGTTTCATACGAGATTAAATGCTAATTCTCATTATAATCCCGTTAGTTTTTCAAATTCTATCACACATCTTTTGCTAAACATGCGCTGAATTACATATTAAGGCATAAATATAAATAGAAAAACACTTCAAAATTAATTGAATGTGTTAATAACTGTATTGAAATACTAACATGATTGCGCTGAATTGCATTATTCTCGATTAATTATTTAATACTATAAGCCAAATACTTTTATTCATTTATGCAAAAAAGGCCGAACTGCTGAATAATTAACTTAACGTTGAAATAAATGTTTCGCTGAATATGCGCTGAATGAAATGAAAATATAGTACCAATCAAACGCATTTAACGTAAAATAAAAACTAAAATGGTCTGCTTATTTTTTTATACAGAACGCATGTTATAAATAAAATAAAAGTTGGAATATATCTATTTCTGCTGAAGCTATTTTCATATTTGATTTATATTAGCTGAATATGCGCTGAATACATAGGGTTCATCATAATAGACGCAAATAATGTAAGTATTATTATTTTTTGAACAACTGGAAACCGCAGTTATTAGCTGAATTGCGCTAGATCTTTTCAGCAGTGCTTAAATAAACTTTTTATCAAAAAAATTTTTTGTTTGAAGTAAAATAGGCTTTGTATTAAAATTTCTACCTTGCTATCATTTTAACTATTAACCAATGTAGGCGTTGTAAATAATGTTGAGCTGAATAAAAGCCGCAAACATCAAATAAAATTCTGCCTCGGTTTATTCCTGCGCCGAAGTCCTTATAAAATATTTTACACACAAAAAGTTGCGCTGAATACATTATTAAGGTTACTGCACATATTCAGCAGTACGCCACCACTAGCTACTTTACATTATCGTTCGTTAAAAACATTTAAAGTTGCGCTGAATAAGCGATGAAATTTAAATGGTGTCTTTTCTTTTCTATTTTGCAAACTCTGCTACAATTTACTTGTAATTTTAATGCTGCACAACACTCGACCCAAATCTGCGAAACTCTTAAACCATATATGTACAAGCATACCAAGTAAAGGTTTCAAATTGCCCCCAATTTGGGTTCACAACTTGAATTACTCGCTAATAAGCAATTACACAAGCAAACTTATCTAATTATTTTCATTTTAATGTCTTTTTTCAACCCACATTAGGCTAAATCCCATTGCGCATGCTTGCAAGAATTTTAAAATTTTCACCCAACACACGCTTTACAGTTTTTTTTTATTAAATTTCGAAATTCAAAATCTACCAACGCCCCAGCGACAACGTTGACATTTTAATGATGCGCTCGAATGAAATTGAAAGTTCAGTTGCGAGCGACGCCAAATTTTGCATACGCAATTGCGCCGTTGTCAGTGATGTGTCAGCTGCCAAATTGGCAAGCATCACCAAAACATACACACATACATAAAATATACATGAGAGTGATTGGGATAAACAAAGTAGCGAAATTTATTGCCGAAAATATATTGAAGCGCTATAAGAGTGTATTAGCGCGTATGTGACACTTAAAAAGTTGGAAATTTTCAAAACTTAACCATTATTACATACATAAATGAATACTTATCAATCAAGTAATTTTCCAAGGCAGTGATTTGCGTATCTGTCAACAAATGTTAAAGTCAGCAACCTTCGTGGTGTTAATGTTTTTCCTCTTGGCTGTGCGTGGTATGGGTGATAACTTTCTGGCCTTGCAAATAATTTGTGTTGATTGTCGTTGCTGCCAAGACATGTGCACTGAAAGACTGTGCGAGCGAAAAGTGAAACAGATGTTCATGTGGCATTAGCCACAATAAGCAATCGGCTTAATAGAAGTTATTTAGGGGTTAAGAAATGTAAAAGTGTGCGCTGAATTATATGCAGCGCTAATTTAGCAACATATTTCATTGCTTTAACCTATATCGCGTTACTAGTTACTTATATAACTTAGAGATATGAGCTGAATTCTATGCAGCGGCTATTCAGCCAACGTATTGCACTAATTTTAATTTAGTTAGCACTAACAATCACATCTTTAATATTCAGATATGTGCTGAATTGTTTGCAGCGGCTATTCAGCCAACGTATTGCACTAATTTTAATTTAGTTAGCAATAACTATCATGTATAGAACTCACAAATATGTGCTAAATTGCATGCAGCGCTGATTCAGCACAGATATTACAATAATTTTATTTTAATTAGCATAAACAATCATGTGTAGAACTCACAGTTATGTGCTGAATTGTTTGCAGCGGTGATTCAGCACACATATTTCCAGTAATTGGAGTTTAGTTAGCAGTATCAGTCGCGTATATAACTCAAAAACATCTGCTGAATTGCATACAGTAGGCATTTTGTATAAATATTGCACTATTTTTGTTTGTATTGACTTTTTATGAGCACACAAACCACGTAAAATGTGCTGAATAACTATTTTAACTAATAATGAGATAGGCTTCTTGAATAAATATCAACAGGTCTTGTGAATTTCTTCTACATTTTAGTTAGGAAATCAACTGCCAAATCGATGGTTGATATTTAGTAAATATTAAAGACTAAAAAGATTATATTACTGTAACATTATTATATAAAAACTAGTATTATTCTATATTAATTTAGTAAAGTTTTACATACCTTTCAATCTTTTACTGACAGTGCATGAAGCAAGAATATCAGTTTTCCTTTTATACCGCGCTATTTAGCTGAATTTCAGCTTATTCAGCTCAATTCAGCACGCTTATAAATTGATTTTTTCTTTTATATAGCGCTTACTAATCTTTCTAATTTATTTTCTCTTTCAAACAGCTCTATTCAGCTCAATTCAGCACGCTTTACAACTTACTTATTAATGCAATGCTCTCAAAATATTGTTTCAAAATATTTTCATATTAATATTTGTCTAAAAACTATGCATATACACAAAATATATCAAATAAATAGATACGAAAGATCTATTCAGCTCAATTCAGCGCTCTCAAGGTGCTCATTTTATGGGAATTTTGCAAAATATTGCGTTTCATTGCATACTTTTTGTAGAGACTATATTTTTTCTAGTCATTCTTTGTATTCAGCGCAATTCAGCTAAGTCGTAACGAATTCAGCGCTATTCAGCGCGTTTTGTAAACTCGTTTTTTAATTTAACTGTGCGAAAACATGCGCTTCAAGCACAAACTATTTAAGCAATTGAGAATTTACTAATTACATTTTATTCTTACCAGTTTTGTATGTACATACATATATGTATTTGTATATAGTATATATCTATATATACATAAGTATACTTTTGAAGTCTTGCCGACTAATCGACCATTACATTGCAGCACATATGTTTGTATGTATGTACATCAATTTAATATGTGTTACTAAACATTTCCTTGCGTCTTTCGCTGCCAAGCTTTTCACTGCCATTGGCACCTGCCGCAAAAACATTTGTTCAGCATTTTATTCATGGTTTGCTTAGCGTATATACATACATATACCATAATTACAAAAGCAATAATATCTGGTGTACGCGGCAAATGGTACCACAGACTATAAAGGAAGTTTTTCGGCCAAAAAAATATTACGGCAATTTGTTGCAAATATCATTACGATTTGGCGAAAATTGTGATTTTGTGGAAAAGTTACATAATCTGCGAAATTCGCGAATATATGAAGCAACAAAGCGTAAAAGAAATTGTGGTATCTTTTAACTTAAAGTAGGTCTGTACATGTATTATGTGAAGTCTGATTTTTAAATTTCAGTTAAAGAGTTGAAAAGCTCTTCCAAAAAGTTCTACAAATAGCATCATATTAAAAGTGGGCGTGGCAAATTTAGACCAAAAGCAGACATTACTCAAAATTCGATCGTTTTTGGTACGAAGATGTAAAAATAATGTTTTACCTCTTGATCTCGTCGACACTAGCTGCAACTTCCTAGCAGTGATAGAGGTTAAAAACTTTCGACGTAATCCGCATTGACAATCTTTAACTGTGACAATCATTCTCTCCTTTCAAGTCTCCTCAGTTCAGACATCGCCTTTCAGTCCATCTTCAAGACAAATCCTAAAAGTACATATAAAGATTTCACAGTAAGATGGAGTTGAAAGATAATAGAGATTTTGTGATGATGATGAATAAGCGAAGCATACTTCATTAAGCAAGAAGTCTTTAAACTTTTGTCTAATAGATTATCAAAGATCGTGGTCTGTACAGAAAGTCACTGCAAAGCCGCAGCGCTGAAACATTAACTGCTACAACGAATAATTATTATGAAGTGATGTGATGAGATTCATGTCGGAACAAAATTATTCATCTACACGTGCAAAAGTTTCGGACGAACTGCGGAAAGATTCAGAAATCAAGCCCAATAACCCGAAAATAACTATACGTAATATTGTTGGTTCAACACACAGCATCCCTCTTGTTCACGAACTGCTCAACTATATCCAGATCTTCCACACTTGACGTAGCCTTAAAACGGAAAAATATTATAGGAAAGTCAAACGCAAACTACAAAAAGGTGTTGACAAACGAAAACGAAATCCAAAAAAGGAAAGATATTTAACTACCGAAATCCGATACGAATACTAACTATGCCGAGCTGTTTGGCTGTCGCGCTTAAAAGGAGCTTGGTGAGCTTCACAGATTAATTAAGTCGGTGTCGGCCTGACACAAAGATGACGCTACTAGAATTAAATCCATATGATTTTTAATTACACCTAACCTTCAAACAGCGCGTGTATAAATTTGACAGCTGTCGGATCATTAGTTCGTGAGTTATATCATTTTGAAAAAAGCAACATTTCTTATTGTGAGAAAATGGATAAGAAGGAACTTCATTAATATGTGGGTATGAGGCGGCGCTGTGTGAAGTGGGAGCCGCGCGAGCTCAGTTTTGACCAAGAACAACGAAGAGTTGAAGACTCAGAGCAGTTTTTGGAGTTATTCAAACGCAATAAACCCGAGTTTTTTGCATTAATATGTGAGTTGCGCAGGGAACAATTTTTATTGATTACCTTGATAAAGGAAGGACCATCAACAGTGCCTATTGCATAGCGTTATTGGAAAATTTCAAGGACAAAAACGCATTTAAAGAAAAAGAAAGTGATCAAGACAGCAAAAATCCATAAATTGGACTTCGAATTGCTTCCGCATTCACCTTATACATCAGATCTGACCCCCAGCGACTATTATCAATTCTCAGATATCAAAGCAATGCCCGCCGGGAAGAAAGTTCTTATACGATAATGCTCGGCTGGCAAGTGTTTTTTTTTCCTTAATTGTTCTAATTAATAAACCGATGCACTCACTAACAAATGAATAGCAATAAAAGTGTTAAATGAATGACGTCATGTACAGCTGACCACTTCCGCCGTCTGTCATGTACAGTTCCACACACAACTAAACAGTGTAACCCGCTTCCTCAACTCAACGCGCGCAAAAACTGTGAAAACTGTGCAGAGACGACCTTACTGCGCGCTGCTGCCTTGCATCATTTCACTATACCGGCACTCAATTGCTTTCGAAAGTGAATGTCGGCATTGTGGCATAAAATTTTTAAGGAGAATAACAAAACAAAATACAAACAAAAAAAAATCATAATACGCAAAGCATAACAAAACAAAACAAGTGGATAACAAAGACAAAAATTAAATAATACTCAAAACAAAAAAAAAAAAAACATAAATTAAAAATATAGGCGAGTAAAATTGAAAAGATAAAAACAACAACTCAAGTAAGGCATAAGCCAAAGCAGCGATAATAAAGTGACTTAAACGTAACAAAAGCCAACTTTACGTTGGCAGCTACGAATTACCATTTCAAAAAAAAAATGGAAAAAAGAGAAAAATAAAAACAAAATGAAAACTCAAAAAATTGCTTTTAATGACAGCAGTTAAGCGTTTTTTATTAGAGACAGTTTAATCTCATGCATCACCTAGCTGTGATCACTTTTATAGACCATTTGGAGTACCTACAACAAAATCAGCAAATTGCCGCTTGTACTTATGGTAGATAAGTTGATTAAAAGCTTGTTTGGTGCAGTCAAGCGAGCGCTGTTGCATGACAGTTAGCGCATAACGTTATACGTTAGTCGTTACCGACTTATTCAGCACATTCAGCGGTGCTATTTTAAAAGCTTGAACTGTTTGCTGCATACTTAGAAGTAAAAGATTACTTTAAATGCCAATAAACAGGCGCTAAGACAAATTCAGCATATTCAGCGCGAAATTTTAAGTACCCACAACATATTCGGTACACGAATGGTTACATTACCAGCAATTGTCGCTTATTCAGCGCGTATATTTTGTTAAAATTCGTTTTCTTCATTAAAGTTTAGTTTTTTTATAAGTGAAAGTAACGGAAAAATCAAAAATTAATTTCTATAACATGTTTTTAACTAAAAAGGTATTATTAAAAGCTCGTAATTAAACTCTAACACACATTCAGCACATTCAGCGCGAGTTTCTAAGTGCCCAAAATGTGCTTAGTGCACAAACGGTTGCATTATTAGCAATTGCAGCTTATTCAGCGCCTATATTTTGTTAAAATTGTGTATTGTAAGTGAAAGTAACGGAAAATCAAAAATTCATTTTTACAAGATATTTTTAACTAAAAAGGTATTATTAAAAACCAGTAACCAGGCGCTAAGACAAATTCAGCATATTCAGCGCGAAATTTTAAGTACCCACAACATATTCAGTGCACGATTGGTTACATTACCAGCAATTGTACGCTTATTCAGCGCGTATATTTTGTTCAAATTCGTTTTCTTCATTAAAATTTATTATTTGTCATAAGTGAAAGTAATGGAAAAATCAAGAATTCATTTTTATAGCAAACTTTTAACTAAAAAGGTGTTATTAAAAGCCAGTAATTGAACGCTAACACAAATTCAGCCCATTCAGCGCGAATTTTTGAGTGCCCAAAATATTTTCAGTGCACTAACGGTTACATTACCAGCAATTGTAGCTTATTCAGCGCGTATATTTCGTTAAAACTCGTTTTCTTCATTGAAATTTTCGCGCAATATTTTCGGCATTTAAGTTAACACAAATACAATACGAGCTATTTTGCATATTCAGCGCATTTGTTTTGTGTGATTTCGCATAAATCATATTTTTCCACAAACTCAAAGTTTTTTTCTGCATTATGCTGCTTATTCAGCGCTTGCTTTTTAACTCAAATATGTGATTTATTTAATATTTTTTATCGTTTACGACAAATTCAGCGCCTTGGTTTGCTGTAAACGCCAACTCAGCACATTCTTTACAACGGCAGCAAAACAAAATCCTTTGTAGAAACTCTTCTTCTTTTAGTTACCAAAAAATTACAAATTTGAAATATAACGGCATACATTAAAAACTTCTTGCTTCGCTGTGTGCTTTAAGCTTTCTATGAACGTCTACTTTTAGGCGATTTTTTAATTTGAAAAGCGATACCCGCAAATTTTCACTCAGCTGTTTATCAATGTGGAACGGTCATAACAAACTTTCAAGCTAATGTACACTTGCGTGCAAAATTGAACAGTTGTATAAACGGTTGCGAAAGCAAAAGTCGTCGCCATTGAACCAGTTAGACGACTTCAAACAAAACAGTTATTAAATAGTAATGCAACAAACAGCACGCTTATCATTAGTAAACTGACACAATACAATGCGGCGATGGATTGACTAAGCGAGTTAACTGTATACTATGCCGCTCGTCAAACCATTAGCCGACACAGCCGATTGGCGTAGCATTGCATGACGAGCGTTGAACTCAAGTTATCTACGAAAATTAAACGGTCACCGATCGGGAAGCAGATAACTTTATATATGTATATGTATGTAATAGCTTGCATTGAAAAATGTTGATTTTGATTTAGCAAAATTCGGCTAACAAAAAATTGGCGCATCGAACTACATTAAAGAAAAGAGTTAGCTGTATCATATACTCTATGTATGAGATCAAAGTTTACGAACTGAAGTCACTTTAAAGGAGGCCTGTCCAGTGAGCATATTTTCGTAACTAGACCCTCCTCTGGTCTACTTTTATTTAATTTAAGAGTTCGCGTGTTTAAAAAAATTGGTTTAGACGTAGTTAAATGAGCATCGCAGACCGTGAATCCAGTAGAGGCCCAAAAGAGGTCCACAAAACAATTTTGGCTTTGCGTCCAACGAAAATTATTTTGTGGACTTTTTAAAAATATATTTTGGACCAAAGGACAAATCGTACTGCAAAAATGGTATCGAAAAGTTGCAGGATCGCTTCTCGGTTTTTGTCTTGTGGCCATATGCATTTCTATTACGTCTTCCTTCCATTACCAATTCGGCCCAAAAATATTCGGTTACCATTGAGCGGTAGCGATTTGCATTCACAGTAACGTTGGATCGTTTATCTTTCCATGATGAAATGGCAAATTTTAATTAAAGTTTTAATTTAATTAAAAATAAAATTAAATTAAAATTTTAAAATTTAAATTACAAATTGTAATTAAATTAAATTATTTTTAATTAAAATTTTAATTTAAATTCTAAAATTTAATTTAATTTTTAATTTAATTTAATTTTTAATTTAATTTAATTTTTAATTTTATTATTAATTATTTTAAATTAAATTAAATTAAAATTGTAATTAAAAATAATTTAATTTAATTAAATAAATTGTAATTAAAAATAATTTAATTTAATTAAAATCTTTAATTTAAATTTTAAAATTTTAATTTAATTTAATTTTATTTTATTTTTAATTTTAGTATATTTTATTTTTAATTTTATTATTAATTATTTTTAATTAAATACAAATTTTAATGAATTTTTTTTTTTATTTAAATTATAATTAAAACTAATTTAATTTAATTACAATTTTTAATAAAACTTTTAATTTAAGTTTTATAATTTTAATTTAATTTTTAAAATTTAATTTTATTTTATTTTATTTCTAATTTTATTATTAATTATTTTTTATTAAATTTTTTATTAAATTAAAATTTTAATTTAATTTCTAAAATTTAATTTAATTTAATTTTATTTTATTTTTAATTTTATTATTAATTATTTTTAATTAAATTAAAATTTTTACTAAAATTTTTGTTTTTAATTTTTTTTTAAATTTTTTTTTTTAATTTAAATTTAAATTAAATTTTATTTTAAATTATTTTTAATTAAAACTAATTTAATTTAATACAATTTTTAATTTAAATTTTAAAATTTTAATTTAATTTTTAAATTTAATTTAATTACAATTAAAAATTTTAATTTACATTTCTTGTCTTTAATTAAAGTTAACTATTTAATAAACCTTTTTAAAATTAAAAATAAAATTTAAATTAAAAATTTAATTTAGTTGTAATTTTTTTTTTAATTTTTAAAAATTTTAATTTAATTCATTTCTTCGATAGCTAATTTTTAATTAATTTTTTCTTACTCTTTTATTTAATCATTTTTTTTAATTTTATACGTTTTAGTTAAATTAATTTGCGCTTTTATTTACTTACTATATGTACTATATTTTATTTATTTGTTATAATACTATTTAAGGTGTTTTTTTTTACTTAAATTAGTAATAAAATTCATTCTTCTAGTTTTTCAATTTTTATCCTTTTTCTTTTTATTATTTTTTATAAGTCCTTAGTATGTTACAAAACTATAAAATTTTTTAATATTTTTAATTTTATTATTAATTTTTAAGTTTGTTGTTTCTATAGCATAAATTTCTTTCTGTTTTTTAAACACACCGCCAATTTGGAGGCTTCCTGAAATATTTCAGTCCATGCACAGCTGACATTGGCCATGAAATAAACTGGCTTTGCACAAACACACGCACGCACAAGCATACAACTTGTTATGCATTTTTACTGGCTTCTGTGGCAAACGCGCACACTCCACCAGTTCCAGTTGGTTTCTGCCCGAACGGGAAATGCAGACAAGTGGAAAATTGGTGAAAATATATGAGGAATGGTTGTTGTAAACAAACATGTTACAGCACAAGTTGCAAATAAATACGGCATTTTGACAAAATTTATGGTTGGCTTATAAAAGCCACGCGGCTAAAGACTTGCGCTGTTAAATAAGCCATGAAGGCCGACACGAGCGTTATTAAGCGATTGTTAGCGTAGAAAGTGCAGTGATATAAAGACGCTAAGAGCATACATATACTATATATAAACCAAAAAATATATATATATTACAAAAACTACAATTGTTAGTGGATAATTCGAAATGTAAGCCAAGACAACAAAGACCTTTCTATGTGCAATAAACGCAAAATTAACTTGAAAATAATTTACGAAAAAAGTAAAAATGTAGATTTCGGTTGCAATAATATAGTGTTTCGATTTGGTATAGTTCGGTTTTTGGTATAAAAAAGTTTTCCATGCAAGCACTTGAGCTTGCTGGCGCCTATATTGGTCCGATTGCGTCCAAAAGAACAGCTTTTTGGAGAGCCAAGCACGTTAGCAAAGTTTCAGATCGATATCTCAAAAACTGAGTGACTAGTGGCATGTTCGAGCAAGCAAATAACTGCACAAATATAACGATGTCTTGCTATACCGACGCAATGATTGAGACTCGAACATCGCCTAGTACGCGTATATACATACATACACACCGATGAACAGACGAGCATGGCTAAATCGACTCAGCTCGAAGATTGGCCAAAAATTTTGGTCCACCGAATAAGCAAAGGTTCGGGTCGGCCACGCAATTAAGAGCTTTAAATATTCGGATTTGACAAAAGTCAAGTTTTTCTAGGTGTCTCGTAGTAATACTGCCGGAAGAGCATACAGGCACTGCACTGTATTTCACGTTGTTGAGTTTTGCGACAAATTAATTGAAACTAGTTGAAGGCGTGTCTTCACTTTTTCGTAAACCGAATGTCGTACGGCTTGAAAACGTACTTGACAAGCACTCAGCAGCTGTAATTGACCCTCTCCAGCCCATTTTGGGCTTTAACAGACAACAGAAGCATTTCTCACGAAGCAGCTCTATAGTTTTGAAGTCCTTTCTCTGCTACTACAGGTAGTAAATAGTCAACCGCAGTTAAATGAATGCTAACAGCGCAATTGTTTGACCCCCCACGATGCTTGGAAAACTTGTTTGTTGCTCTCACACGTATTTAAAAGACTGCATTAACACATTTTATAATTATTTCAATTAAACCTAAATAAATTGTATAGAAGTAACCACTCACTTTCTCAATTAGATGCTGCGTGGCGTGCTCACCTTGGACAGATCCACATGGATCGCACAAAAAAGGCAGATACTACTATTCACGCTCTTAATGTTCTACATCACAACACGGTCAGTTGCGAATCCTGTCTCCATACCGGAAATAAATGGCAAATCTGGTAAAAATATTGCCGCTTCATCTTCAAATGCCGCATTGCTGATCAAGCCGAGTCCACAGGACGCCCAATTGAACTCGTTAAATGCCTATGCCACCAACTACGGACACTTAGCTGCACAATTCTCTAACAATGCCGCGCAAGGTGGCAACACTAACGTACACGCAGACGGCAGCACGACCAGTAACACAAATACCAACCACTTTAAGGCATCTTTCAAATTGCCCGAGGTGGAGAATAATTTTACACCAATACAAACATATAATAACGGTAATAGCATGGCGCATGCGGCGCCTTTAAGCGCAATTGCCGCGACGCCGAATGTCAACAGCATTGCCAACAATAACGTACCACAAGCCACACCCGTTCTAATGCAATACCTGCCACACGTAATGCCGGAAACAGGCGTACAATATCTGCAATTGATACCGACGCGTCCGCTTATTGTGCCCATAAGTCCGTATTTAAACGGCAATGCGCCGCCCGCAGCAGCACAAAATGCCGCCAATGCTGCAGCGCATGCGCTACACCCACCATTGGCGGCCGCCATCAATGCTGCACCAATGGACTATGGCGGCCGTTCACCGCCCATATTGGCAGCCGAGCCCATTAATAGTCAACAGCATGCTGCCGCCACTGCTGCTTTGATAGATATGTCGAATGCAGCGCCACCGCCGCCGCCATACGGTATACATACATACGCGAATGCCTTACAGCCGTATCGCAGCAGCTATCGCATAAATCGTGAAGTGAAGGGTAAGAATTTTCCCAGCACATTGTCACTCAATATGAACGAATATATACCGGGCCCCAATGAGACATTGCGACCGCTGTATATGCGCGGCAGACCGTGAATTTGTTAGACGTTGAATAACGATTATTTTTGTAAATTAAATAAGAAATATATATACATATATGTATGTATTACGGTTAGTAATAAAAAAAACATTCTAAATATATATATATATATAACAGCGTTTCTGAATATAGTGAGATTTGGTTTTTAAGCTCTCTGCGTTATCTGATGCTTACTTGTCTGTTAGCTCTCAGACCGTACTGACAGCTTACACATATTATATTTCTTGACAACCGACGGCGCTAAACGTCGAAAGGACATAACTCGAACTCAGGCACATCGAGCGCAGTCAATCAAATAATTAAGTGTAGATCAAGTTTTATATTCGGATAAACTGTTAGTTTTAGTGTTGACTGAGATCTCCGAGAAAGTTCTTTAGCAATTCCCACAACAGCCGGTTCTACGCACCGGAATTGACCCGGATATTAACCGGCCAAGGGCTGTTATTTCGGTGAACTAACCCCGTTTAGATCCGTAAGTCTTAGTTTAAGAAGGTTCTTTAGATTGGATTCTGAGCAATTAAATGTACCTAACCACTAGC
The DNA here is from genome assembly GCA_027475135.1 of Bactrocera correcta. Lineage (NCBI taxonomy): Eukaryota > Metazoa > Arthropoda > Insecta > Diptera > Tephritidae > Bactrocera > Bactrocera correcta. Next base: position 26,589,366 of record CM050327.1, read on the forward strand.
AAAAGTTGGTAATAACTTGAAAAAATGATATCGCACCTAAATTGCTCACCTTCAGAATTTCAGAAAAACTCATCACCACTTCTACCTTCGAGAAAATTGGATTTCCCGTAGAAACCAGTTAGCTGATAGAAAGCAAAAGTGTACAACTGCTTCCTACGTTTTCACTGTGGGTTTAATTTTTGGCAAATTTCCTTCGATACAAAAGATAAAATGATGAAAACTTTTCTCTTACTCTCTCGCTTGTCAGCTGGCAGGGCGGGATGCCAGAAGAATAGCGCTAAAACGAACTGCCAAAATCAGTGCGTTGTTGAAGTTCTGTAAAATTAGATGTGAGTAATTTGTTAAATCATGAATATATATGGGTGATATAGGCCCCACTGGGTAACCAAGCACACAAAAATTATATGGTTAACGCGCTATTTGCATACCTCAGTCTAAGTGTGGAAATTGCAAAGTACCCAAAATTTCTTTATAAAATGCACAGTCTAATATTTTTCAGCAGTGGCAGCTCTCTCTCTCTCTCTTTCTCGAACTAAAGAGTTCCATTTCATTTCTTCTTTGCTTAAGCTAAGTCAACTATACTCTTTAAATCTCTCAACACAGCGATAGAGACAGAGAAATATTATTAATACGAGAGCGCAAAGAGATCGCCTCTCTAAGTTATCGCTGTACTTATTAGCTCGGATATAGAAAAATGTTTTAGCTGCAGTAATGCGCGAGTAGCAAAGTGAACAAGTTTAGTTATTTTCAGGGATGGGCACCATCACAATCAAACAAGCATCACAAAATGAGATTGTGTTAGTGCGCTTACTGTGGGACCAAGCGTACCAGCAACCAAAAATAATCAGTCTGCTTGCAGATGTCGAACGAGTAGGTCTATGTCGCACGAAGCCGCAATGCTACGAACACGTATGTATATACATATGCACATTTTTAAGAATATGTGCATAAACCATTGAATATAAAATATAATTATTTTTCATTTCAAGCAAGAATAAAATTTAAGTTATTAGTTAATTATAAATTAGTAATCTAATTCATTTAAAAACTTAAAAATAAATTAAATTTGTATATGAAAAGAAAAAATAAATCTATATTTGAATTCATCGAATATTTTAAATATATAACGAAACTTCAATAAAGTTAAAGCTATTAGAAAATGAAAGCTATTATAATATGAAATATTATGAATACACATTTCAAGAGGTCAGTTAATTTCAAACAATTATCCGAGTGTCAAAAAAAAAGAGTTCATTCTGTAATAAATTTAGGAAGATCGTCATAATTTATATCAAAATTTGCTACCTTTATTCTAAGCAGGTCTTCTAAATGTTTGTCTGAAAGCCTTGTTCTATAGGAATTCTTTATGTATACCATAGCAGAAAACGCAGATTCGCAAATATATGTGGTTCCAAACATTGAGTACAACTTATAAATTTCGTTTGTTAAAATAGGATATTTATTTTCATCAATATTTTTCCAAAATTGAATACCACGGTCTAAAGGAAGGTTGATATCATTCTGAAGTTGACTGAGCTCTTTGTGTAAATGTTCCTCTTGCTCTTGGATGTCACAGAGCAAAGGATTCTCATATAACCTTATTACACGTTTAACTTTGATGAAGTCTTTGAATCTGCCATCTAGGTTAGTTTTAAGATCCTCAAAGGACTTAAAATATTGTCGTAACTCTTGTTGCATATTAAAACGGTCACATATTTCTTTAGTATATTTAAAATTATCCAATACTCCAGCTCGAAATTGTTCTTCGAGAATTTCCAAACGTCTTTTAAAAGCATCCATAGCAATTGTAAAATCAAAAATAAATTTGTATTTACCTTGCATATTCAAATTTAATTGCGAAAAAAAATTGGTGATATCACACAAAAGGGCAAAACTTAACAAAAAACTTGGATTATTTAAATTATTAATTAATTCTTTTGTATCCACGGAAGTATCTTCCGCAAAAAACAAAAGAACGTCTGTCTTCAGGTTAAATAGGCGCTCTAGACATTTAGCCCTACTAAGCCACCTCACTTCGGTGTGAAGCAGAACATCGTTCAATTCTGCTTCGGTTTCTTCCAGAAACTGGCGAAACTTTCGGTGGGTGAGAGCATTATGTCGACCGCGAATTTTTTTAATGATTTTTACTGTAGTTTCCATTACATTCCCCACCTTAAAACTTTTTGCAAATAGTTATTGTTGGTGCAGAATGCAATGGAAAGTAAAAATATTAATATTATTCCGATTAAGCTGTCCAATCAAACCATCTTTTTTGCCTATCATAGTAGGTGCTCCATCTGTGCAAATGGATGATAATTTTTCTTTTTCAGAAAATGAGAACAAATTATTTTGTAGAACCTTATATATATTTTTCCCGGTTGCATTTTTGTGCAATCCTCGCGAACAAAGCATGTCTTCTGAGACATTAAAGTTTTCATCAACGGTCCTTATGCAAATTAAAAGTTGACTAATATCTTGGATATCAGTGCTTTCATCTAATGGAGGACAAAATTTTTTTCTTCAAATTTAAATACATATAATTTGAAATATCTCCAATGCGTCGGGTAACTGTTCGACGGGACAAAGGAATATCATTGATATTTCTTGCTAATTCGATTCCAGTTTCCCCAAAACAATGAAGCACCGCTATTGCCATTTCTTTAAAAAAAGTCCCATCCTCTAAGGGTCTTCCTTTCTTTGCTAATGCGTAGCTTACAATACACGATGCTTTTAAAAATGCCGAATTTAAATCATAACTTGGTTCATTAACGTTTGCGTTCATTAAAAATACGTGTTTTAATTCAAAGAATTTTATTAATTTTTCTTCGTTATTTAAATTATTTATTTCTTTGTGAAAGATTATAAAATGTCTTTTTAAATTTTGCTTAAATAAAAAAAATTTAAAACTTTTTGACATAACAAGCACTGTGGCTTCCCAGAATTATTCAAAAGAAAAAAAATTCAAATTCCCACTCTGTCTGAAACGTTTTTTGGTCTTCCATGTTTATACTCGCATATGTGTTCATTTATATACGGCATACAACTCGTGCGCATCAACCTGCTCAGTTCAACTTCTGATTGCAGACTGATTTTAACATCGCTTTGTTCCATTGTAAGTGCTCGTTTTACGCTCTTCGCTTGTGCGTGTTAGTGACAATCGGTGTGTGTACGTATACGATAGCTTACGCTCTTTTAGCACCTGCTAAGACTTTGCCCATGCCTGGTTATTTTCAATTGCTGCTGTGACGAGTGAGTTTACATTCACACCATATACATCTACCGGATATCCGTAAGAATTTACAAAAAATTAATTAAGATATTGATAAGCAAAAGTGTTAGTCATTTCGGTCATAGATAACTTGATACGAGTCTCTTTGGTTCGAGAGAGAGCTGTCAAAACTCGCATTTTTTTATAACATTTGCCAATGATGCCAATGCTGAAAAATATTAGATTGTGCATTTTATAAACAACTTTTGAGTATTTTGCAATTTCCACACTTAAACTGAGGTATGCAAATAGCGCGTTACCGATTGTTGGGTGCTCGGTTCCGCAGTAGGCCTACACTAGTCAGAAAAAGTTTGCGTACAAAATAAAACAAGGGGAATCCCAATAGTTTTTTCTGGGAAAGTCGCACTAAAACTAGTTACATCAGATTTGTTCAAATGAAATAAACTATTTTACTGAAAGTTTAAACAATAAAAGAAAATTTTGTGAAATGGACAGACAAAGAAAACCAACCAGCCACGGTGAAAGAGAAATAATTGTAAAATTATGGAAAGAAGGTAAAACTCTTCGCGAAATCGGTCAGACGGTGGGCAGAGCACACTCCTCGATTCAAAGAGTGATCGAAATGTACAAATCGATGGGTTCTACCGCCACAAAGCCTCGTTCAGGGCGTCCCCTTAAACTAAGCCACCGTGAAAAGCGCTACGTTCTTAAGGAATTACAAAAAAAATCCAAAGGTGAAGGTTTCAGATGTTGCCATTGAGCACATATGGGATTTATTAGAGCGTCGAATCCGCCAACACCACATTTCTTCGAAGGAGATGCTAAAAAATGTTATCCTTGAGGAATGGAGCAAAATCACATCGGAGGAGACATCGAATCTCGTAAATTCAATGCCAAAACGACTAAGAGAGATCCTACAACGCAAAGTGGACCCAACTAGTTACTAGAAACTGTCATTTTCATATAAAATACATTTTTGTAATGTTTTTATTTTCTTGTACGCAAACTTTTTCTGAAGTGAATTTTGTCTATTTTTTATTTCATTCTTGTTTTTACCCCTAATTTATATCCAACAGTATTAAAATGTTATGTATACAAAAACTGAATTCCAACAAGTAAATAAAAAAGAAAATTTGTTCGAATTTTTGTTATTTCTGCATGTTTTTTAATAATTAGGAAGCATATGAGTCTTGTACGCAAACTTTTTCTGACTAGTGTATATCACCCATATTTGTATATACTTAAATAATTTTACAAACTACTCACATCTAATTTTACAAAACTTCAACAACGCACTAATTTTCGCTGTTCGTTTTAGCGCTGCTCTTCTGGCATCCCGCCTTTTGCACTAACTGCTGATTGACGGGACTCTGATTGTGTTTTGTTGCCAGCTCAGAAAACAGATCAGTGTTCGCTGCCAGTTGACAAGCGAGAGAGTAAGAATAGAGGTTCTAATCAATTTATCTATGATTTCGGTTATTGTTTCTACGCTTCAATGTAATAACGGGAATTAAACCAACGTTTTGAATAATTTTATAGATTATGAAAGTAAGTAGAACAGCAAAGAATATTTCTTATGCACTATTCACTACTATAAAATTACTGCTTATTTACATATGTATGTAGTATATTAAATTTGATTTTTTGTCAATATGTTTATTGAAACGGCACATAGCGCCCGGTGAATTTTTTTTTTTTTTTGAAAAAAGTAAATAATGCAAAAACACTGAATTATTGGTATATTCAATATTCTACAATCACTGATAAGATTATCAAGCTTATCTTATTACTTACATATATAAAGTTATCAGAAAGAGAGTAACACAGTAACTCATATATTGAAATATGTAAACAAACCGAAACGGTAGTTCGAAAACCTTTATATTATTGGATATAAATATAGGGAAAGTATTGACCCAATTTTATCTATTCTTAACGCAATGGCGCATTATGATAAGGAGGGCTGTTGCCTGAAATTCAATCTATCTCACAGATTGACCGTTATTTTCAGTAAACGGTAAAAATGAGCCGTAAGAACTGGGCACGACATATTCAGTATTTGAGAGTTTGCGTACTTATGTTCTGATTTCGATTTTAAGAATTTTTTTTTTTTGATTTTTAAAATATATATTTCATCGTCTCAAGGTCCAGTCATTTCAAACACCTCTAGACATACGGCTACACTAAATAACTTGAAAGCAAAGATCGACTTCAATTTACTTATTTAAAGCATTTCATTCAATATTGCAATTTTTTTTTATTACAAAACGAAAATTCAGTAACTAATAATGACCTCAAGTTGTATTACCACTGAGCCACTTCATGGAAAAATTAATGGCGAAAATATTTAGCTACTATGACGAACAGTCTCTAACCGATGTGACATTTAAAGTTTCAAACCCAACGGCTCAGTAAGTATTATTTTGTCCTCAGCTGACTTAAAATGAATTAGATTAATATTTATAATTTTTGGATTACTCAGTGTATCCGCGCATCGTTTGATACTCGCCGCAGCGAGTCCCTACTTTGAGAACCTTTTCAGTGGTGATCAAGGCAATAACCCCGTCATCGAGATAAAGGATATCGATAGCGATATTTTTGAGCGTCTAATAACATTTTGTTACACCGGCCAGGCGCTGATTACCGTTACCAATGTCGGTGCCATGCTGAAGGCAGCAATCCGGTTACAATTGGACGATGCCATAACTAGGTGTGTGGAGTACCTTATGGCACATATAGATGAATACACATTACACGATGCTTATATGCTTGAGCGAGAAACGCGAAGTGAACTTCTTAAACAAAAAATCGTCGAATACGAAATAAAGAATTTTATGGAGGTGAGTCTAAATATACACGAAATGTCTCACAATAGCGGTACTTGTGTAATTGAAATTTTGTTTCTGATAATATCAGATTAGCCAAAGCGATGAGTTTCTGAATTTTGACGTAGAAAAACAGCAACGTATTCTGGAATCTGACAATTTGAATATAACTCGTGAGGAAGATGCCTTCGATGTCATAAAACGCTGGTTCGATTACGATGTTGCTGCGCGTCAAGAGCAACTGCCGCTTTTAATAGCTTGTCTCCGGCTTACCCAATTGGATGCGGACTTTCTGTTGAGACACATACAGCCACTACCCGGCTGCGAGCTGCTGGCCTTCAAAGCGTTATCATGGATCAGTAAGCCGGAAGTACGAACAACGATAAATATGCGATTTACGGAACCACGTGGGTTCAGTGCTGCAAATTGTAATGAAAAAACATTGCTGGTGGTTTGCTCAGAGGAAACGGAGGTATACGAACACTGTGGATTATATTCAAAAATGATAGTCTTAAATTAATGTACATACAATATTTTTGGAATAGATTAATCCCAAGGTATTACAATATAACAAAGCTGAGGGCAAGTGGCAAGAGTATGCGAGCATAAAATACGACCACTATGGTTGTAGTACCATTTTAAAGGATGATAATATATTATTTATTGGTGGTAATAAAAATGATGCACCATCCAACATCGTCCGCAGCTGGAATATACGAAATAAGGCATGGCAAATTTGCCCGCCATGAAACAGGCAAGATGGAGACACTGTGTTGTCGAATTAGATGGTAAAATCTACGCGATTGGTGGTCGTGAGGGTAAAATCAACTTGACTAATGATCGTGCTATGTCGTCGGTGGAAAGGTAAATACATACATATGTATAAATCTGTAACGAATTAGCTGACGATGGCGATCATGAGCTTTAACAATTAAAGGCTGACTTTAAGTTTAATGTTGAAAGCACTTTAGACTAGATATTTAAAAAGGAGGGAATTCAATGAAATGTTATGATCTGATTGAATCAGATTTTAAAAAACTCCAACTCTTTGACATTGTCAACGACTTCTTTAGAATAATTCTAGGTTTTTATTAATAGACTACTCAGCGTGACGAAATGTGACTTTTGACGCTTCAGTTCAGAGATGTTGCATTCTTTTCATAGCTTTTGTTTATTTCCAGATATACCAATTCCGATGGTTGGGAGTTCGTGAACAGCTTGATTGTTGGACGATTTGACGTCAGTGCAGTGACTTTCAATGGAAAAATCTACACACTGGGCGGTTATGATAACGTTTTTAACAACTTAAAATCCGTCGAATGCTACAATCCGGATTTGAATACTTGGACTTCTTGCGCGGATATGACAGAGTGCCACTATTATCCAGGTGTAAGTTAGATTAAAAAACATTAATATTAGTAGAACGTTCATTAAGTTATGATTTGTTAGAATGAGAAAGCGTCGAAGTAGGGTATATGAAGACTTTACTTAAGTGTTTAAATATTAACATTCGACTCCTTGGATTCCTTTTACTATAAACGGATCTACGTAAACGGAATTCTTACCCTGTCTAGAGTTTTTAAATTTATTTGTGAATGAGAAACTATCGCTGCAATAAGAGTCCATTTGATTTCACCGTTGCAAGCCTTCCCTAGAGTTTTCAAAACCAGGAAAAGTAGCTCCGCTTAGTAAAAATTACCAAAATTGTCGAACTGAAAATAGTCACTGATTTATTTAGTCGCCCGCTTCTTCTTCTTCTTTACTGGCGTAGACACCGCTTACGCGATTATAGCTGAGTCAACAACAGCGCGCCAGTCGTTTCTTCTCTTCGTTACGTGGCGCCAATTGGATATTCCAAGCGAGGCCAGGTCCTTCTCCACTTGGTCCTTCAAACGGAGTGGAGGTCTTCCTCTTCCTCTGCTTCCCTCGGCGGGTACTGCGTCGAATACTTTCAGAGCTGGAGTGCTTTCATCCATCCGGACAACATGACCTAGCCAGCGTAGCCGCTGTCTTTTAATGCGCTGAACTATGTCAATGTCGTCGTATATCTCGTACAGCTCATCGTTCCATCGAATGCTATATTCGCCGTGGCCAAAGCGCAAAGGACCATAAATCTTTCGCAGAACCTTTCTCTCGAAAACTCTCAACGTCGACTCATCCGTTGTTGACATCGTCCAAGCCTCTGCACCATATAGCAGGACGGGAATTATGAGTGACTTATAGAGTTTGGTTTTTGTTTGTCGAGAGAGGACTTTGCTTCTCAATTGCCTACTTAGTCCGAAGTAGCACCTGTTGGCAAGAGTTATCCTGCGTTGGATTTCTAGGCTGACATTGTTGGTGGTGTTTACGCTGGTTCCAAGATAGACGAAATTATCTACAACTTCAAAGTTATGACTGTCAACAGTGAGTGCCAAGTCGCGAGTGCGACGACTGTTTGTGTAATGACAGGAGATTTTTCGTCTTGTCCTCGTTCACTGCCAGACCCATTTCTTTTGCTTCCTTGTCAAGTCTGGAGAAAGCAGAACTAACGGCGCGGGTGTTGAGGCCGATTCAATATTATATCAATATCATCGGCATACGCCAGCAGTTGTACACGCTTATAAAAGATGGTACCTTCTCTGTAGAGTTCTGCAGCTCGAACTATTTTCTCCAGAAGCAGGTTGAAAAAGTCGCACGATAGGGAATCGCCTTGAAACCTCGTTTGGTATCGAACGGCTCGGAGAGGTCCTTCCCGATTCTGACCGACCATATTTTGCAAAGAAGCTGATGCATGCACCTTATCAGCTCTTCGCCGCCGTGTTTGAATAGCTCGGCCGGCAATCCATCGGCCCCTGCCGCTTAGCTCTATTAAAACTAACAACAACTAAACAAACAAAGTTTATTGCCACTTTTTATATTACAGGTAGCTGCACATAATGGTCACATCTATGTTGTAGGCGATTGTTTTCGTAGCAGAGCTGTTGAACGTTACGATCCTCAGCAGGACACATGGTCACAGGTATATTAAGTTGATTTTTGCCTATCGCTTGACGTCAAACTAATTATTCTTGAAAACATTTCACAGATTTGCTCTTTGGAAGTTGGCTTTGGTTGTAAAGCTTGCGTATCGCTAGACAATAAACTATGGACTATTGGTGGCACCTCTAAATCTGGTGACAAATCATGTGTATCAGTCTATGACGAGGAAAATGACCGTTGGAGACAAAAGGGCTCATCACCCGAAACTGATATTCGTTCCTGTTTTGTTGTGCCTGTAGCCTTACTGACGTCGATTGAATAATCAATATTCATAAATATATTTTTTGTAATAAATTCTCTTCTAAGAAATAGCAAAATATCTGATTTATTTGCTTTGGAAAACACGGCATATATTTTGTATGCTACACAGGTTTTAGTTAATATTCTCTTACACCTCAATGTCTATAGAATCAGGACAAAACTACACTCACGTATATAGTGCTTTGTAATTCACAAAAAAAATGCGAAGCGCAGTCGGTTTCCTTTTGTAATTCTTTCCGGTTTTCCGGTTCCAAATGAATATTTACAATATGTTGCAATAACGGAATTTTATTATAGAATTTTTGTATGTATTGCAATATGCAACAAATATCAATAATACAACCAAATATTTACGAAATTGTTGAATAAATTAAAAAATTCACTTAAGAAAAATATTGTTGTGTATGGCGTAAATGAAGCGTACAAGTGTTTGAGCAGATATGACAGGGTTCAACAGAGAGTTTCTCGATTCGAGTTGCCCATGTTAAAGGAATGCGAATACACCAAAAGCAGAGTTGTCGATAATGAGCAATAAAAGTTGTTAGTCTGAACTAAGACTGAGTAAACTCTTCTCTCTTTCTTTCTCGCTTTCTACTTCGCCTCATTTTATGAGCAATCGATCAGAAAACTTCTAATACAGAGAATGAACTGTTATTGCATTTGCAGTGGTTTTGAAAAAGGTGAGCGCATTTCACCACGATCAGTATCAGTGGACTTGAAAATATCACAATTGAGCGAAATAATATTGTATTACTCTCAATGCAAGTATTTACTTAAGCTTACAGATTCGCTTTCAAACAATGAGCAAGCGCTTGCATATTTTATTTACAGACATCTTCTTGCAACAACTGTTATACAGCGAATTCAATTTTTAACAATGTATGAGTTTGTGGTAAATATTGTTTTAAAAGGCATACATATTCATTTACATAGTGATGTGGTCATACCCACACAATAATACACTGCGTTCAAGTTGTTGCGTATACGCCATGGTGACCTTTGATTTAACTTTGCTCGCGCGTCAACATTGAAGCAGCATGTGTTTGGTTTTGATTTTAGAGTTACGAAGGGCAAGCAAAAGTAACTAATTTATATAAATAAAATATATATGTAAATACATAAGTAACCTCAGGAGATATAATTGACAATCCCTGGAGCTGTGCATATACACATTCAGGGTTTTACAGACTTTCTAATAATTTCTTACGAAGCAGCTCTTTTGCTTTAGAGTATTCTAGAATCTGCAGGTAAAAATAGTAGTAGAGATAAATAAAATAAAACGCCGCAACTATTAAGACCGCAACGGTGCTTGGAAGCGTGTTTGCTGTTCGAAAACATATTTGGAAGACTGCCCGGATACATTTTGAAATTATTTCTAAAAACCATAAATCAATTGAATTGAGGTAATATATTGTTAATATTTGCAATATAGATAAGTCTATGTCTGTAAGTAAGTACGCACTGTTCCCCACATATTTTTAGAGCTTAAGACTTTTACATACTACCTCACTTCTAAATCTTTCGCAATATACTTAGTCTAGCCCCTGACCTGCAAAGAAAATCCCTTAAATCTATGGAGACATCGCGTTCCGATGCTTCGTCAAGGGCTTTAACTGGCAAATCTTTCATTATGAAATATAAAAGTGACGTCCAGCACTGCAATTCTGTTGAAAGCTATGTACGATCCAACTACAAACATTGGAACTTCATACGCGACTTGCATAAAGCTCGTGATCTGCTTAGTGTAAGTCAATCAATATTATTGTGTAAATTTTAGTTAACCATTCACCACGGACGCACATGTGTTGTGGGCGGAGAGGACGCTGATTATATTACGAACCACGAATAAATAAATGGAGAGAAGTTCGAAGGGAGATTATAGGTCCTCTCAGCAAGCCCTTTTCCAATTGGTATTTTTGTACGCAAACTTGAGTTTTACAGCAGGGTGAAGGGTGTGTCAGTTGCATTTATACTACATATGTATGTTGAATCAGCTTTGGGGCATTAGAGAAGTGGCAAGGTTGTCTTTTAGAAAATTGAGTTTCACATACGTAGACAACAGAATATTTCCGAATTGCTAATGTCAATTGATCTTGATGAAATTTATAGACTTATCATATATGCTGTCTACGCTCGGAGCAGAGCTATGTAACACTGTTCTGTTAACACACTTTAGATCTCATCAACACAGAGGCATGTTATATTTGCAGAACTATGTAACACTGTTCTGTTAACACACTTTAGACCTCATCAACACAGAGGCATAAATATTATATTTGCGAGAGGGCAAAGTGGTCTCTTCTCTGTGTTATCGTTGCACTTAACTCGGATGTAGAAAAATGTTTTAGCTGCAGTATTGCGCGAGTAGCAAAGTGAACCAGTTTAGTTTTCTTAAATTTGTGCTGTGACGAGTGTACTTACATTCACACCATATAAAATACTAGCTATCCGTAAGTATGTATTTACAAAAAATTAATTAAGATATTAAAACTAAGTTCGAAGTATTTCATATTTAATTAAGATATTGAAAAGCGTAGGGAAATACACCGACGTTTTGAATAACTTTGTGGTCTATGAAAGCAAGTAGAACAACAAAGAATATTTATTTTGCACATACAACACATACATACATACTCTGCATTCTGTGCCGAGACCTTATCCGGTTCGACGCAAAGTATGAGTCAACAGTTGAGAACGTTGCGTAATTTAGTATATTGGTAAATCCCCGGATTCGGTGTTATATTAACTTATAGTTTCCTGTCGTTTGTATGAGTTCGTTTTTAAGACCTTTGCATTTGAAGTTCAACATTTTCAAAAACAATAAATGCGATTTCTCTAAGTTTAACTAACTTTACATACATACACACAAACATACATACATATTTAGACTAGTATAACTGCATTGAAGCAATGCACAGTGATTTCGAAATGGTACTTTCATTGTGCGGTTCGTGGGAATGGTAGTATACTAGAATCCGATTCTACTTGAGTAACAAGTTTACTTGAAAAATAATCGATTTTTGAGACTCGACCTTTATTTTCAGAGTCGTTCAAGCATCGAATTTTGACATAAATAAAAAAAAATGCAATCTACAGGATCACGTGGGGTCAGTGCTGCAAATTGTGGTGAGCAAACATTGCTGGCATTTAGCTCATGGGTAAGCGTGTACTGTACCTTTTATTGAAAAATTATAATCTTCAATTAATGACGCACAATATTTTTGGAATAGACGAATCCCAAGCTGCTGCAATATAACAAAGTTGAGGACAAGTGGCAAGAATATGCGCGTATAAATTGTGAATACGCTGAATATAGAACTATTTTAAAGGATGATAATTTATTATTCATTGGCGGTTTTTTACATGGCGAAAGGTCAAAAATCGTGCGGAGCTGGAATATACGAAATAAAACATGGCAAAATTTTCCCGCCATGAACCAAGGAAGATCCTACCACTGTCTTGTCGAATTAGATGATAAAATCTACGCGATTGGTGGTTATGCGGATAATAATGCTCTGTCGTCGGTTGAAAGGTAAATAAGTTTAAATCTGTAACGAATTACCCAACTATAGCGATTGTGAGCTTTAGAAATTAAATTGATTGACACTGACTTTAGAAAACTGTAATTTTTGACGACTTGTTTAGAATAATTCTAAGTTGACGAAATGTGAATTCGGATGTTTCAGTTTAGAAATACATATGTATTCTTTTTATTGTTTTTATTTATTTCCAGATATAAAACTTCCGATGGTTGGAAGTTCGTTAACAGCTTAAATGTTGGACGATATTACTCCAGTGCAGTGACTTTGAATGGTAAAATCTATATAATGGGCGGTTGTATTGGCACCAAATTAAAATCAGTCGAGTGCTACGACCCGGATCGGAATACTTGGACTTTTTGCGCTGATATGAATACCTGTCGCGATTTACATAGTGTAAGTTAGATTAAAAATTAGTCATTAATATTAGTGAAATGTTCATAAAGTCATGATTTGGTGGTATGAGGATGAGTGGAAGAAGGGTATTTGAATTTAAACTGTGCGCGTCGAAGGATTTGGAGAATTATTTTTTTTAGGTTGGTAGTACTGTCAGTCACATTTATGTCAAATTTCATGTCAAAATATTCATTAGTGTTTGAGATACGTGTCGGTTTGTGAGCTGCTAAAAGTGAGTTTTTCGTTTTTTGCTATGTCCAAATTTGTTGAGCAAAGAATTTGCATTAAATTTTCTTTACGGAATCAATTTTCTGCTGCGGATACGTTGAGGATGGTGCAGAAAGCCTTTGATGATGAGGCTATGTCTAAAAAAAATGTTTACAAGTGGTATAGTGAGTTACAAGTCGGCCGTGAACGTGTCGAAGACGAAGAGCGTTCAGGGCGACCATCAACCTCAACCGACGAAGCTCACGTTCAACAAGAAATCTCAAAGATTTGGTGTTGAAAAACCGTCGATTAACAATTAGAGACCTTGCTGATGAAGTTGGCATATCGAAAGGCTCAGCCAATACCATTTTGAAGGATGTTTTGGGCCTCAAGCGCGTCAAATCTCGACTGGTACCGAAAACAATGAATTTTTTGGAAAAAAGGCGTCGCGTCGAAGTGTGTTAAACGATGCTTTCCGACTACCAGGGTGTCATTAAATGCATTATAATTGGCGATGAGACTTGGATCTATGCTTACGACCCCGAAACAACCAATCAATCGAGCGAATATCGTGCCAAAAGAGAGTCGAGATAAAAAAAATCGCGCCAAAGTCGCTCAAAAATCAAGGTTATGTTGACTGTTTTCTTCGTTTATCGTGGTGTTGTGCATTATCAATTCCTTCCAACCGGTCAAACAGTCAACAAGGAATATTATTTGAACATTATGCGTCGTCTGCATAACGCTATCCGCCTAAAAAGGCCGGAATTGTGGAAAGACAATTCTTGGTTTTTACACCACGAGAATGCACCATCCCATACTGCTCTGGTAATTCGTGATCATTTCGCCAAAAACTCAATCCATATCGTTCCGCAACCACCGTATTCACCTGATCTGGCGCCGTGCGACTTCCGGCTGTTCACCAAGCTCAAAAGACCGCTCCGGGGACACCGTTTTTATACGATAGAGGAGATTCAAGCCGCAGCGAAGACGGAACTAAAGGCCATCCCGGAAAGTGACTACAACCAGAATTTTGAAGATTGGAAAATCCGTTGGCATAAGTGCATTGCATCGGGAGGCGATGAAATTGGTTTGGAAGAATAAATAAAGAATTTTCAAAATAAATACAATGTCACTTTTTTGGGCACAGTGGTATATAACGTCTTTACTTGAGTGTTTAATTATTAACATTCGACTTCTTGGATTTCTTTTACTATAAGGGGGATCTAAGGAACCAGAATTCATATCCTGTGAAATTCTCAAATTTATTTGTAAAATATTGTACATACTGCCGCTACAATAAGAGAGTTCATTTGATTTCAGCGTTGCCAACTTCTCTGGAGTTTTCAGAACCTGAAAAAAAGCTCCACTTCAATAAGAATTACCATAATTGTCTAATTGAAAATAGTCACTGATTCATTTAGTCGCTCTCTTAGCTCTAACAGAACCAAATACAACGTTTATTGCAACTTTTATATTACAGGCAGCTGCACATAATGGTCGTATTTATGTTTTATGTAGTAACGGTGTTGAACGCTATGATCCTCAGCGGGACACATGGTCACAGGTATGTATATTAAGTTGATTTTTGCCAATCGCTTGATCTTAAACTAAACACTCTTAACAAAATTTCGCAGATTTGCCCTTTAAATGTTGGCCAAAGTGTTACATCTTGCGTATCGCTAGAAAATAAACTGTGGGTTATTGGTGGCTTCTCTAATGACAAAACATGTCTATCAGTCTATCATGAGGAAAGTAACCGTTGGGAATGGAAATGCGCATTACCCGGACATTCTATTATTTCCTGTTTTGTTGTGCCAGTAGCCTTACTGAGTAAAAAATGAAGCTGTTTCACCAAATATCCTACCAAAAAACCATGCTAATAATACTTATATACAACATCTAAAAATTTCAATACAATATATTAATTAGACAAATAATAACCGCAGTTTTAATTCACACACCGAAATAGTTTGATGCAAAAATCGCCCGATGGCAATGTGTTAAGTAGGAAAGCTCGAAAATTGGGAGTTGAAGATTATTTCTGTAAAAAAAAAAAAAAAATTTTTTTTGAATTTGATGTGCTTTATTTAAAAGTCAAAAAGTCAATTCATTTAGCTATTCATTTGAAAAGACTGTAGGTAAATATTTTACAGTTGAGGTGTCATATATACTGGCCACTTTGGCATAAAGGAAGAACTCTGAAAGACTGCAATACTCTTTGAACCTTATCAACAGATAATTTTAGAAAATTTATTTTTATTTTTATTAATATTTTTTTTTTTTTTTTTTTTTTTGAGACAAGAGACAAAAGAGTGCTATTTTCTTAAAATTATTGTAGTAGCTGTGTTATAAATGAGAACTGAGGTCAAAATTTCGCTACGAAGCCATGTGATAAAAACATCAATAAAAACCAAAAACAACATATGTAGTTCTCGGAAATAGCACAATGCTTCGACATACAACTAAATTTCTACTGAATTAACAACAAAGCATTGCTAACCACGCCTTGAGTCTGCGAACGAAACGAACTTCTCTGTTTTCACATACGAATCACATAACGAGAAATCATTGAGCAGACTTCATGCGAGCGCAACAATTCACCAATCACAAAGCAGTATGCCTACAGTAGGCTGCAGCATGTTTAGCAATAAGTGGACGATCATTTTTATGTTTTAAAATTTCATTTCATTTTCATTCTACTGCTGGATAGATATTTAAATGAACCATAGGCATATGGAAAAAATTGTATAGAGTGAATAAAGGCATTAACTTCTTCTTCTTTACTGGCGTAGGCACCGCTTACGCGATTATAGCCGAGTCAATAACAGCGCGCCACTCGTTTCTTCTCCTCGCTACGTGGCGCCAATTGGATATTCCAAGCGAAGCCAGGTCCTTCTCCACTTGGTCCTTCCAACGGAGTGGAGGTCTTCCTCTTCCTCTGCTTCCTGCGGCGGGTACTGCGTCGAATACTTTCAGAGCTGGCGTGTTTTCATCCATCCGGACAACATGACCTAGCCAGCGTAGCCGCTGTCTTTTAATTCGCTGAACTATGTCAATGTCGTCGTATATCTCGTACAGCTCATCGTTCCATCGAATGCGGTATTCGCCGTGGCCAACGCGCAAAGGACCATAAATCTTTCGCAGAACTTTTCTCTCGAAAACTCTTAGGTTCGACTCATCGGTTGTTGTCATCGTCCAGGCCTCTGCACCGTATAGCAGGACGGGAATTATGAGAGACTTATAGAGTTTAGTTTTTGTTCGTCGAGAGAGGACTTTACTTTTCAATTGCCTACTCAGTCCGAAGTAGCACCTGTTGGCAAGAGTAATCCTGCGCTGGATTTCCAGGCTGACATTGTTGGTGGTGTTTAAGCTGGTTCCAAGATAGACGAAATTATCTACAACTTCAAAGTTATGACTGTCAACAGTGACGTGGGAGCCAAGTCGCGAGTGCGACGACTGTTTGTTTGATGACAGGAGATATTTCGTCTTGCCCTCGTTCACTGCCAGACCCATTTCTTTTGCTTCCTTGTCCAGTCTGGAGAAAGCAGAACTAACGGCGCGGGTGTTGAGGCCGATTATATCAATATCATCGGCATACGCTAGTAGCTGTACACTCTTATAAAAGATTGTACCTGCTCGATTCAGTTCTGCAGCTCGAATAATTTTCTCCAGAAGAAGATTGAAAAAGTCGCACGATAGGGAGTCGCCTTGTCTGAAACCTCGTTTGGTATCGAACGGCTCGGAGAGGTCCTTCCCGATCCTGACGGAGCTTTGAGTTTTGCTCAGCGTCAGTTTACACAGCCGAATTAGTTTTGCGGGGATACCAAATTCAGACATCGCGGCATAGAGGCAGCTCCTTTTCGTGCTGTCGAAAGCAGCTTTGAAATCGACGAAGAGGTGGTGTGTGTCGATTCTCCTTTCACGGGTCTTTTCCAAGATTTGGCGTATCGTGAATATCTGGTCGGTTGTTGATTTGCCAGGTCTAAAGCCACACTGATAAGGTCCAATCAGTTTGTTGACGGTGGGCTTTAATCTTTCACACAATACGCTCGACAGAACCTTATATGCGATGTTGAGGAGGCTAATCCCACGGTAGTTGGCGCAGATTGTGGGGTCTCCTTTTTTATGTATTGGGCATAGCACACTTAAATTCCAATCGTTGGGCATGCTTTCGTCTGTCCATATTTTACAAAGAAGCTGATGCATGCTCCTTACCAGTTCTTCGCCGCCGTGTTTGAATAGCTCGGCCGGCAATCCGTCGGCCCCTGCCGCTTAGCTGTTCTTCAGGCGGGCAATTGCTATTCGAACCTCTTCATGGTTGGGCAATGGAACGTCTGCTCCATCGTCATCGATTGGGGAATCGGGTTCGCCTTCTCCTGGCGTTGTACGTTCACTGCCATTCAGCAGGCTGGAGAAGTGTTCCCTCCATAATTTAAGTATGCTTTGGGCATCGGTGACTAGATCACCTTTGCGGGTTCTACAAGAGTATGCTCCGGTCTTGAAACCTTCTGTAAGTCGCCGCATCTTTTCGTAGAATTTTCGAGCATTACCCCTGTCGGCCAGCTTATCAAGCTCTTCGTACTCACGCATTTCGGCCTCTTTCTTTTTCTGTCTACAAATGCGTCTTGCTTCCCTCTTCAACTCTCGGTATCTATCCCATCCCGCACGTGTTGTGGTCGCATTAACTACTCGAGCGAAATTTCAAATTTTGAGAAATTCGTTAAATTGTTACTAACGGAAGTTGGTTAGCAATTATTGATTGAGGAATAAGGCAAAGTAAACACTAGCCTTTCAGCTGTTCAGCGCACAACTAGAAATGTTTACCATCTTAAGAGCCCTAAGTATCAAAAAAATGAAAAAGAAGCTACCTTTCTTCTAAAAAATAAGTCACCTTAAGTGCGTTTATTCTAGTAATAAAGAACTATTGAAGTATGAGAATAGACTTTCCTAAGACAATGTTTGCATTTATATTGAAAACTTTTGAAAATTGTCCTTACATTATTGCTTATCAACTTTCATTTAATTGAATTCAAAATAAAAGTTGCTAGCTGAATACTAACGCAAGAACGTGTGCGTCTAACATACTGACGGAGAGTGTATCTACATATCTACAAATCGGGCAATAACTTAGGGCACCATTATTTGCTTAAGAGCTGCCACCAGCCAGACAGCGCCAGCACCAAATTAATTCGATTCGTGCATATCTGTCAAATATTAAAATACACAAGAACACAGTTATTGAGGCAGCTGCACAACTACATAACTGTTTCCTAAGAACGTGTGTATTTCAATATTTGACAGATGTCGCTTGCAGTATGCCGCGCTCTATGTGTTACGGACGTGAGTCAATTTGGCAGCGGCGTAAGCAGAGATAATGGCAGCGTTAAAGAGATGCCCAACTCATCTCACATTGGATGTGAGAGAGCGATTGCTAAACGTCAAATTACCGTACTAACAATTTCCAATGTAGCCAGATAGGACAAAACAAAATTGTTTGAGCATTTTATTTAAAATACGCAACACTTATTACGATTAAAAATTCTTACATATTGGATGTTTATGCGGATTTATGGAATTATTTATTTCTTTTTATGTCTTCATAGTAAATTAAAAAAAAACCCGACTTTTTCATTTTCAATACTTAATAATGGCATTTGAGCTTGTTAGCTTTCATGTAATGCTTTTTTTATAATAATTTTCAATTGAAATTTAATACTATGATGCATTACATTACAAAAAATGTTATCAAATACATTTAAACTTTGCGTTTTCTTACATTTTCAATGTGGCGGCAACAAAACCCTGCGTTCATATATCTTTTTGTTAGATTTTCAATCTGGCAATACCAGTCGTTCCAATTGCCAAATGTCAAAACCTACGCAATTCAGTCAACCATATGTTTATGTTCTCTGGCTCTCTCATGTCCAATGGCAGGAGATTGGGCATCTCTTAATTTCTGTTGGCGTGATTCGCTTAGAAAATAATTTATCTTTGGCGAATAAGTTCAGTTTACTTTAACTATTTATTTCGGTTTAATTAGTTGTATTGTGACAATACGTATGCGAAAAATATATATGTTGATTATTGTTTCTGCAGACTGTTGTAATAACAGGTGATGCTTGCATCAAATTTACGCGTTTCTGTTAAAGTTAAATAAAAAGGTTTCTTTAGGTGCATACTATGAATTCTATGCCGACCTATTAAGCTGCAGCCTTTGAGATAACAACAACAAATGTTCAATATTTATGTTATTGTTTACAAAACTTTAGGCGGTGAAGTGTTATTTGTTGTAGTTCTTTTCAATTTGTTGTTAGGACAATTGAACGAATAAAACGTTAATACACATACATTGTGCTGCCACAGAGTGTCAATTGAGTTAAACGATTGTGAAAAAAAAGGAAAATTATATTATACCTCGAAGAAAAGTTCATTTACAAATAATGGCCACAAAACGTATGAAAATACCTGCTCTTCAGACCAAACCAGACCAGAATCGCTTCATGGAGAAATTAATGGCGAAAATATTTAGTTTCTACCACGAAAAGTCTCTAACCGATGTGACATTTAAAGTTTCAAACTCAACGGCTCTGTAAGTATTACTACGTCCTCAGCTTTCATAAAATGATTTAGATTAATATTTTTAATTTTTGGATTGCACAGTGTACACGCGCATCGTTTGATACTCGCAGCAGCGAGTCCCTACTTCGAGAACCTTTTCAAAGGCAATAAAGGCAATAATCCTATCATCGAGATAAATGATGTAGATAGCGATATTTTTGAACGTCTAATAACCTTTTGCTACACCGGTCAGGCGCTGATTACCGCTAACAATGTCGGTGCTATGGTAAAGGCGGCAATCGTTTTGCAATTGGACGATGCCTTGAACAGTTGTGTGGACTATCTTATGACACAAAGCAATGAATACACATTACACAATGCTTATATGCTGGAGCGTGAAACGCAAAGTGAACTTCTTAAGCAGAAATTTATCGAATACGAAATACAGAATTTTATGGAGGTGAGTCTAAATATACACGTAGTGTTTCGCAATAGCGATATTTGTGTAATTGAAAGTTTGTTTCTGATAATACCAGATCAGCCAAAGCGATGAGTTTCTGAATTTTGATGTTGAAAGATTGAAATATATTCTGGAATCTGACAATTTGAATATAATTTATGAAGAAGATGCCTACGATGCCATAAATCGTTGGTTCAATTACGATGTTTCTGCGCGTCAAGAACAACTACCACTTTTATTAGCTTGTCTCCGGCTTCCGCAATTCAGTATGGATTTTCTGTTGACACACATAGAGCCATTACCAGCTGGTGATCCACTGGCCTTCAAGCCGTTATCCGAGGTCAGAACGCCTGCAGCACGGAATCCGTTCCCACGACGATCGAGTCTACGTAAAGTACTGTCAACTCGGCGGAATTCTGCCGCTACAACAAACACAACAATACCGACAAAGAAATATAAACGATTTACAAAACCACATGAGCTTAGTGCTGGAAATTGTGTGAAAACATTGCTGGCATTTTGCTCAGGGGTAAGCGCACACTCTGGCTTATATGCACATTTTAAAATCTTCATTTAGTGTACTTACAATATTTTTGGAATAGACAAATCCAAAGCTGCTGCAATATAACAGAGTTGAGGACAAGTGGCAAGAATATGCGAGCATAAAATGCGACCACATTTGTTTTAGAACTATTTTAAAGGATGATAATATATTATTTATTGGCGGTAATAAAAGTGGTGTCACATCCGACATCGTCCGCAGCTGGAATATACGGAAAAAGACATGGCAACATTTGAATTTGCCCGCCATGAAACAAGCAAGAAGCTCACACTGCGTTGTTGAATTAGATGGTAAGATCTACGCGATTGGTGGTTTTGGGGATAATAAAATTCTGCAGACGGTAGAGAGGTAAATACGTCAAAATCTGTAACGAATTAATTAACGATGATGATTTTGAGCTTTAACAATTAAAAGTAAACAATATTTTTGTTTATTTCCAGATATACGACATGCGATGGGTGGGAGTACGTGCACAGTCTGATTGTTGGACGAGAAGGTGCCGGAGCAGTGACTTTTGGTGGTAAAATTTATATAATGGGCGGTTATAGTGACGGTGAAGAATTAAAATCTGTCGAGTGCTACAATTCCGATTCAAATACTTGGACACCTTGCGCGGATACGATACTACATCACTCTTTACCTGGTGTAAGTTAGATAAAAAATATATTGTTGGGCATTATGAAAACAAATAATGTATAAAATATTTAAGAATTCTACTTTATAGCACTTAGGTCACTTTTTAGGCGTTACTACGTAGCTGGAATGCACCCATACTTTCAAGGTTAAGGATTATTTTCATCAAAAAACATTTATTAAGTCTACGAACTAAATTCGGAAAGTAGTTAAAGCATGTATAACGGCTTTATTCAAGCTAAAAAATTTGCAAGAGCTTAACACCAGACTTCTGTTCCAGCAACTACGGCTGTCCACACAGCAGTTTCGACTACTGAGAACTTCTGTATGTATGAATTTACATAACCGGAATGAAGGCGGTTTCATATCCGGGCAAGAACTTTCAACTAGACAAAATTGTCTAAAATTATTTAGGCAATACATACTGCCGCTACAATAACAAATTCCACTAGATTTCACCGTTGCAAGGCTTTTCTAGAGTTTCTAAAATCTATAAAAGTAGTTCAGTTTTAATAAAAATTATCAAAAAATTGTCTAAACAAAAGAAAATAGTCACTGATTTATCGAGCTGCCCTCTTAGTCGAACAAAATAATATTAAATAAAATCTTTTTTGCTACTTTTTATATTACAGGTAGCTGCACATAATGGTCACATTTACGTTTTAAGCAGTATCGGTATGGAACGATACGATCCTCTGCAAGACACATGGTCACAGGTACATACATATATTAAGTTGATTTTTGCCAATCGCTTGAACTCAAAAAAAAAAATATTCTTGAAAACATTACGCAGATTTGCTCTTTGGAAGTTGGTCGTGGTCTTATAGCTTGCGTATCGCTACACAATAAACTGTGGGCTATTGGTGGCACCTCCCAATCAGGCGGAAAGACAGAGTTTAATGAGTGCTGGGTGGAAAGATGCTCATTACCCACAAATGACGTTTATAACTGTTTTGTTGTGTCTGAATCCTTGCTGTCGTCGAAATGATTCAGTAGTAATATAATTATTGTTCCTTTTTCGATTTAAGACCTCGTTTAAAATAAATATTTTCATAACAATAGTACTATTGTCATCAAAAATAATTATTTTGAAAGCTGGGTATGGTCCTAAACGTACTTGAATTGGAAGTTAGGAATCTATTAAATGCTTTTCGATTTTACGAAAATTATGTAAGAGAGCCAGAGAGGAACGGCACTCTTAAGAGCGTGGCTACCAACAGTGTTGGACACAAAAATTACAAGTGCTCTTATAGCAATCAGAGTTGCGATAACAATAGAAAGGTTAAAATATAACATTAAATGAAAATTAAAAGTAATCGAAATAATTATAAATTTTTATGTAGAATTGAACGCAGTAACTTAGAATAGCACAAAAAATATTAAACAAAGGCCAGAAGCTCAGCGAAACACTGAAGATTCACAAGAACAGCAATGATGAAGCTTAAAATATTATTTGGTTACAAATAAATAAAGAGAAAGCAAATCATGTTTTCAATTACAATAATTTCTGAAAATCCAGTCCTTGTATGGAAAAATTTTGTATTTGACCAGATATCTTCACCGAATTCAGCATCGTAACTTCGCGGTTTCAATTCAATGTAGTTGAGTAATTTTTAGCCCACCACTGTAGTTTGCATGTGTGTTTTGTTTACTTATCTATCGCATGGCGAGAACGGCGAATGATTGCAGACAAAATCTACAAACAGTCACACAGACGGAAGTGTTTGTATAAAATGGTAAGTTGCTGTCTTGGAAGCTCAGAGAGTTAAGAAGCGTCTGCGCGGCTTGGCTTAGCGTAATAATTATTTTTCGTGTTCGGCTGATTAAAAAGTAGTGCGAAAGTAATAAAGTAAAACGTTTTTGACAGCGAGCAGAATATAGATACATATGTATATGTTTATTTGTGTACAGTTATACGTTAAAGTTACAAGAGTCTTCAAAATTCAAAAACAATAATTATGAAGGTGTTTATAATTGAAATATAAAAAAGGAATAACGGAGAGTATTGAGAATTTCATAAAATTGATTTTTTAATATGAAAAAAAAAAAAAAATTAAAAAAAATAAAATAAAAATTAAAAATTGTGCCAATAAAAAGACAGTATGGCAATGTGCATAGGGGTGGGTCGAAAAAAATGTTTTTTTTTTTTGCTTGGTAGAACGAAAAAATGGTTGCTAGAATTAAGTATGGTTTTTCCGACGGAAAATTTCTTCGTAAACCTTTTTAATTTTTTTATTTTAAATTAAATTTAAATAAATTTTTTTAAAAATATTTTTATAACACAATAAAAATAAACATTTTTAAATGTGAAACCTATAGTTTTTAGGAAATCTTATAACACTATAAAAATGGTCTGCATTTTTTAAAGTTTTATTTTTATTTTGCTCTAATTGTCTATTATTTTTTTTGTTTTGTTTTAATTTTTTTTTTTTATTATTTTTTTTAGTTTTTATTATTTTTTTTTGTTTATTATTTTTTTTTATTTTTTTAGGTTTGCTCTGTTTTTAAATTTGTTTCTTTTTTATTATTTTTACGTTTTTCGTTGAGTTTTGACGATGTATTCTCGTAAACGTATAAATAATCAAAAAATTGTAGACCATTTTTGTAGCGCAATACATTTTTTACAAAACTTTATATGAAATATTTATTTTTTTATTTGAAAAATTTAAATTTTCCAAACAAAAAATTTAAATTTTCACAATAAAAAAATTTAATGCTTAAAAAAAAGTCTTTAAATTTTTAAAAAAATTAAAGATTTAAAAAATATTTATAACTAATAAATTTTAAATATATTTAAATTTTAAAATTTTTAAAAATTTAAAATTAATAATTTAAAGAATTGAACTTAAAATTTAAATTAAAAAGTTTTCAAATTTAAAAAATTCATATAAAAAATTTTTAAGTTTGAAAAAAAAAAATTAAAAGTAAAAAATTTAAAATTTTATTACCTTACAATTTTTTTTTTAAATTGTTTAAGGTTTAAAAAAAATTTCAAACTTAAAAAAATTTTAAATTTTTTACTTTTAATTTTTTAAATTAAAAAAAATTTAAAAAAATTTAAAAAAAATTTTTAATTCAAAAAATCAAATTAAAAATTTAAAAGTTAAAAAAATTTTAAAATCAAAAAAAAAATTTTTTAAAATTTAAAAATTAAAAAAAAATTGATTATTTAAATTTAAAAAATCAAATTAAAAAAATTTAAAAAATTTAAAAAAATTTTAAAATTAAAAGGTTAAAAAAAATTGATAATTTACATTTAAAAAAATCAATTTTTAAATAAAAAAAATCAAATTAAAAATTTTAATTTTTGAAATTTTTTGAGATGAAATGGTTTACTTTGTATTTGTGTAAACAAATTAAAATTTTGTTTCATTATTTTTAATTAGTTTTTTGTCTATTATCTTTAATTAGTTTTTTTTCATTATTTTATTTATAAATTATTTTGTTTTATAAAATTGTTACTTAGATTTAAAAAATGTTATTTTACACAAGAAAACTAAGTGTAATATTTTTATCTTTTTAACTTTCCAGTTTCATAAATTTATAAAAACAAAAATTCTTTAAATAATATTTTTTAATGTAAATAAAAAAATAAACATCTAAAAATATAATTTTTAAATTACAAATTTTATATTTTTTGTCTGCTTAAGCTACTTTTTTTATTATATGGTATAATTTTTTTGTTTTTAATTTTTTTACCTTATAAATATTACTTTTTTGATTTTGATTCTATTTAATTTGTGTTAATTTCATTTTATACTTAAATAGTTAATTTGTGTTTAGTTTCTTGTGTTTTCTTTATTTATTTATTAACATTTTCACATTATTTTTTACATTTTAAAAGTTTCTTTAAATTATATATAATTTTTTTTAATTTTATTTTTTGTTTTTAAATTTTTTGAAGTTTTAATTTTTTGTTTTTAAAATATTTTCTTTTAATTTATTTAATTTTTATAAATTTTAT
Organism: Bactrocera correcta; assembly: GCA_027475135.1. Lineage (NCBI taxonomy): Eukaryota > Metazoa > Arthropoda > Insecta > Diptera > Tephritidae > Bactrocera > Bactrocera correcta. Next base: position 26,615,018 of record CM050327.1, read on the forward strand.
TTAATTTTTGTTAATTATAAAACTTCTAATTTTATATACACATGCTTAAACAAATAATTTTTATTATACTTTTTGTTTATTTAATATTATTGTTTAATATTATTATAATTTTTTTCTTATTATTACTACTTTTTTCATTATTATTTTTACATTTTTTTTTTGTATTTTTAATATATAATATATTATAATTTCTTAAATTTTTTATTATTTAAAAGTTTAATTTTATTTTTATTGAAATTATTAATTAAGCTCCAGATATTTTTTCCAATCCAGCATTTCTAAAAATAAAAATTAAAAACAACAGATTTTTTTCATATTTCTTTTTAATTCTTAAAAATATATTTAATTATTTTTCCATTTAAATATTTTTTTTTACTTTTTTTTTCTTTTCAAGTAGTTCTTATATGTTTTCTTATTTTCAAAAATAATAAACAACAATGTTTTAGTTGTGATTAATTAAAAATGCAGCCTTAAAATTGTTTACATTTTCTTTTTATTTCTTGGCTTTGACACTTGTCTGCTGAACATGTTTATTTTACCGTATGTATGGCACACACATAGCTTGCTTTTAAGCTTCTTCTGCCGCAAAAAGTGAATGTACATTGCGAATAGTAATTGTTAGAACAACAAAAACAACAACAATAACTAGTAATTTTCTGCCCAATCGCAAGAGACTGCCATCAATTCCATTTCCACGCCATCAGATGCGCTTTGGCTTCAGCACACACGCACATATACACATACACAACACTTTTTTTAATATGTTTTTTCAACATTTTTTTACTCCAAGTTGACCACGTGATGTTTGCGAGTTTCGTTGGTGACTGGCCAAATGAATTCAGTGCATTAATGGCAGCAGAGCAGCTGCACTAACATAAACAACACATACATATACATATGTATGTACATACAACTAAATATGTGAATACGAGTCATCGCTAGGCTTAATCTGTTAAAGTCACATTTGGGCTTCACTTCGGAAAAAAACAGTAAAATTTTGTAGAAAAATTCACGAAATTTTAGATTTTGGACTTTTCGGCTTACGAAAAATGCAGTTCATCAATGGCAAGCGATTCGCGTCGATTCCATAATTTGCAGACAATTTCGTTACTGGTTTTTGTGAACAATTTTTTTTGCTTAAAAGATTTGGAAATAACAAGGCTTAAACTATATTGGTGCGAGTTGGTCATTGGAGCGGGTTTTTGACATCACACGAAAGTATTATGCTTATTGGCGAACATGCTATTAGCGTAAAAAATATGTTTTTTCTAACATTTGTATAAAGAATTATAGAAAACAGAAGTATTAAAGAGACGTATAAAAAATATCATATGACAAAACGTCGTATGATAAAAAACGAGACATCACATGATGTATAATCAGATATGAGATAACAAAAGATTAATAGGGAAAGCAAATAAATAAAATAAAATTTAAAAAATATCATATGATGGGAAAATCACATGAGTAGATATCAAATGATGTCTTAACTGATATGAAGAAGTATTGATCAATAAACCAACAATGTGCAAAAAATATCATATGATAAATAAATCATATGATGTTTAGTCATATGATGTATATAATCCGATATGATATCACAAAATATTCATAAACAACGCAAGGCAACAAAAAAATGAAGTGAAAATAATCCATAGAAAGAATCTAACAACGGTTTACATGGTGAGAAAAGCCACAAAAAAAGGAGCATGCGATAAAAGTATATAAAAAATATGTCAACTGATAAGTCCGAACAACAAACGGTTATTAAAGAATTAAATCATGTTTAGAACTAATAAAATACATACATAAAGAAAATATTGATGAAATTTCAAAAACAACAACAATAAAAAATTAAAAAAAAATTACTATAAAAAAATATTAAAATTTAAATTTAAAAAAATTTAATAATCTATTCAAAAAGAAAAGTAATAAATTTAAGAAAATATATACCATAATCATTACATAATTAAATTTAAATTACATTTTAATCATTATATAAAAAAAATAAAAAATAATTTTATAAACTTTAGTTAAAAAAAAAATTTTTAAATTTGAAAAACAAACAAATAAATTGAAAAAAAAAAATTAAAAACCAATTAATAAATTTTTAATTTTTATATCTTTACAATTAATTTATTTCAAATAAATTTAAAAAACAAAAATCATTTAATCTTTTTTTTTTCTATTTAAAAACAAAAGGAAAAAATTTAAAAAAATATATACCATAATAATTACATAATTAAATTTAAATTACATTTAAATCATTATATAAAATAATAATTATATAAACTTTAGTTTAAAAAAAAAATTTTAATTTGAAAAACAAACAAATAAATTGAAAAAAAAAATTAAAAAACAATTAATAAATTTTTAATTTTTATATTTAAAAAATAAAAAAATAAAAAATTATTTTATAAAATTTAGTTAGAATTTTTTTTTTTTAATTTGAAAAACAAACAAATAAATTGAAAAAAAAAATAATAAATTTTAAATTTTTGTTTTCATTACAATTAATTTATTTTAAATAAATTCATTTAAAAAAAAAATCATTTAATCTTTGTTTTTAAATTTATTTTTGAATTTTCTCAAAAAAATTTTGAATAATTTTTTCTTAATTAAATTATTTCTTTTTTTAATATACATTTTTTTTTTTCAAGCATGAACACGGCTAAATGTTTTTGTTTTTGATTTTAATTTTTATTTATAAAATATTAAATTTAAAAAATTGTTATTTATTTTAAATAATATTTTTTTTGTAATTTTCGTAAAAGATATTTAATTTTTTTTCCCAAAAAATAATATATTTTTTTTTAAATTTTATTTTCTTGTCAAGTAATTTTTAAATTTGCATACTATTACCACAGCTGTATGTTTTTAATTATCAATTTTGAAATTGAAAAATTGTAATTTACTATAAATAAATAAATTTTTTAGTATATTTTAATAAAAAATATTTAATTTTTTAAATTAAATTATCGTTTTTGTTTAATTTTTATTTTACATGAATATACTAAAAAAAAATTGTTTCGTAATTAAATTATTATTTTACTTTAATTTTTATTTTTTTAAAGGTTTTTTAATATTTTTAAATTTATTATTTTTTTTAATTTGAAAAATTATTTAATTTTAAAATTAAAAAGGTATAATTTATTTTAAATAAATTTTAAAAAATATTTTTTTTGAAAATATTTAATTTTTTAATTAAATTATTATAATTTTTTAATTTTTATTTTCATTTCAATTATTTTATTTTAAATTAATTTATTAAAAAAAACACTTAATTATTCATTAATCTTTTTTTCAATATTTATTATAAAAAATTATTTATTAAAAAAAAAACTTGCTTTAATTTTTTTGTAATTTTTTAAATTGAATTATTAATTTTTATTTGCATTTCAAGTCATTTTTATATGTATACACTATTTCCATGAGCAAAGCTGTATGACTTAATTTTAAGTATTTTTTTTTAATTTTCTTTCAGAAATATTTCATTTTAAAATTGAAAAAAATTTGATTTTTTTTAAGATTTTTTTTTGTTAATATTCTTTGAAAAAATATTTAATTATTATTTTTTTGGTACAGATTTTTTGATTTTTTTTTAATATTTTTAAAATATATTTAATCATTTTTTTTATTAAAATTATTATTTTTTTTTTATTAAAATTATTATTTTTTTTATTAAAGTTATTTTTTTTATTAAAATTATTATGTTTTAATTTTTATTTTCTTTTTAAGTAATTATTATAAGTGTATATTTTTTTTTGAATTCCGCTGTTTTAACTTTCATTTGCCATGAATAAGTCTGTAAAAAGTTTGACATTGCCAAAAGTTGGATTAAGTGTTTTTACGTAATTGTGTTTTTGTGTTTCACTCTCCACAACCTAATTTACATTTTTTTTTTTTTTTTTGTTACCTTTCACCACACACAATTAAGCACTTGTGCACACTTTGTTCAATGCCGCAAAAACAATTGCTGATGACCCTTAAACATTTATAGCAAGTGAAGTTACGACTTTATTAAAATTAAGGTAGCGCCACGTGCGGACGGAACCAATAATTGCCTACTTTCACCATAAAATTAAAGAGCAGTAGCACTTGGTTGCAAATATAAGCGTTAAAGAAAAAAGAAGAAAAATTCAACTCGAAGTAGACGAGGTCTATAGAGAATTCGTATTAAAAAAATATTAAAAAAAAAAATTACAAAAAAAAAATATTACAAAAAAAATCAGATTTTACTGTTAAAAAATAGGTGAGGGAGCAGCAGTTGATATTTGCTCTCTAACCTTAACAGTATTTGCGAGCGCTTAACCTTATTCTTCTCATTAAGTCTGATGTTACTTAATATATATATATTTTTTTAGAAAAAAAAGGTCTTTCAACAACTTTTCTAAGCTTCCTACTAAGTTTAGTATTAGTATGTCTGCAATTTTCGGAACATTTTATTTTTTTTTTCAAATTTCAGTTTGGAATCAAGCTTAACTATGAAAGTGAGAATCTTTCGAAACAGACTTGTCTCTTGGAATAAAATTGTTCTCTGAAGTTTTTAGAAGCTGTCACCCAAGCATATTTAAAAATGTTAGAATCTTTCGAGAAAGACATCTCTCTCGGAATAAAAATGCTCGCCAAGGCTTTCAAAAAGTAATCGTCATTGATCTTGATGAAATTCTTCTTTGAGATTTTCAAAAGCTTAGAACCAAGCTCATCTAAGAAAGTTAGAACTTCCGAAAAAGTCATCTTTTTTGGAATGAAATTACTCTCCGAGGTTTTCGACGCGAGACCGATATTGATTTTCGTGAACATTCCGAGACAATGTCGCTTGTAACATAGCCTCAGATCGGCTATTAAAACTGCGTTCATATATACTTTCCTTCCTTTTAGGGATGTGCTATTTTTCTCTTTCATTTTTAACACTTTTTTGGAACTCATTCTAATTTTATAGTCTCCAGCTCTCCACTCTCACATTATGCTATTCGTATTACTCTTGTCTCTCGTTTTGCTCTGCCAAAATGCTAACAGCGCCACACCAGAGCGACAGCGTTTGAAAACGCTGGACCACGCTTATCAATACAAATCACCGCCTGTGTCAAACATACCTTATGCACAGCGCGAAGAGCCAGTCAGATTGCATAAAGTGCAACAACAACAAAAATATCAACCAACAAATTTCAATGGCATTGGGCCGTTTGCACAAAATTATAGAAACGCAGACTATGAGCGGCCGTTATATGCCGCCGATGAGCAGCAACATGGTTATTTTAAGGCTTTACAACAAAAACAACAACAGCAACCGCGAGATATTGATAATATTTACCGTGCGGCAAAGCAGAAATATAAGCAGTAAGTATATACACTTATGCATTTGACTTTTTTCTTTGAACTTTTTTTTTTGGAAATAAAAAAAAAATATTTAATTTTTTCAATTTATGTATTTACATTATTATTTTGTGCAAAACGTGGTTGATTACTTTGCAAGATTGCTAGTTTAGTCAAAATATTTAAAATCATATAAAATTTAAAATTTATTTTATTTATATTAATCTATTATTATTTATGTATATATATTTTTTTATTTTAATTTAAATTTTTTAAATTTGCTAAAATAAGTTTTTTACACCAATTATTTCAGTATTTATTTATATTTTTGGTAAAAAAAATATAAATGATTTTAATTTATGTTTTAAGTTTACTAAAACAAATGTATTTTAATTAAAAAAAAGCAAATGGCTAAAAATATTTGATTTAAATTTTTGTATCGATTTTCAGATATTTAAATTTTTTAAGTTTTTTTCAACCTTATGAGACTTAAAATAATATTAAATAATTAATTTATATTTTTCGGTATAAAAATGTAATAATTCTAAATAAATTTCAATAAAATTAAAAAAAAAAATATTTTTATATTTTATGTAAATTTTTTTAATTAAAAATAATAAAAAAGCAAATTGCTAAAGATATTTGCTTTACATTTTTTTACTAATTTATGCTATAATTAAATTTTTTTTCAGATTTGAAAATTTTTTTAAGTTTTTAGATCCTTTTGAAATTAAAAAAATTTTTTTTAATGTAATAATTCTAAAAAAAATCAATGAAATTAAAAAAAAATAATCATTGAAATTATTACTAATTATTAATAATTACTCCGTATTGCTGATAATTTAAATTAGTTTTATTGGGTAACATAACTTTTTTATTAATTAAGTTCAATTTTTAAATAAAATAAATTAATTATTTAAATTATTATATACTATTAAAATTAATTTTTTTAGGTAACATAATTTTTTTATTAAGTAAGTTCAATTTTTAAATAAAATAAATTAATTAAATTTAATTTTCTAAATTATATTTATACATTTTAATCAAAGTAATTAAGGAAATTTAATTTTGTATAACAAGAATTATTTTAAAAGTGTATTGCAAATGTTTACACTTTTTAAATAATTAATTATTTTTTTTTTAATTTTTCAAAATATAAATATTTACACTTCTTATATAAATTAAAAAAAAAAAATTAAATTAACAAAATTATTTTTAAAAAATATTATCATATCATTAAAAAAACTAATAAAACAGTTTTTTTATTTTATAATTTATTCATAAATTTCAATTTTTAAACAGCTTTAACATTATTTATATTTTAACTTTTGAATAAAAAACTGAAAAAAACGAACACCCCTAATAAAAAGCTTTTCATAAAAATAATTGCATTCTACACTTGAGCTTTGCTAAAAACCATAAAATAAGCTTTTTCTGTGACAACACTCACTCTGTGACCGTCAGTGATTCGCGTCCACGCTTAGTGAACGAAAGACTTAAGCGACAAACCTGCTTTGAGCAAAAGAAATGAAAAGCTTTCATTGAACAACATCCAGCTAGTGTAAAAGCTACAACACCAACTGTTACAATAGCAAAAAATTTTCCTGCAGATTTTGCATCAACATATATATGGCTATGCGTGTGTGTGTGTGTATAAATATTTTATGCAAATAACTGTGTTCATCTGCCGCCGCTTCCTTGTTGGCATTGCAGGTTTTACAGGTAATTTTGAACACATTTGCTTCCTTTTGCGAGGCAAAAGCTATCGTCAGCAAAAACAAAATATTGAAATGCATTGTATGGTTCGCGAACAGGCTCTCTTTAATGGGTTTGGCACGGAAACATACTTACTCATACTTGGGCCTTATTCGATTAAATATTTGCACTAGAAGCCATGTGACCTACAGAGTTAATTACAGTTGGCTTATGCGATATTGGCAATTTATTCAAGAAAAAAATAAAAAATAAAATAAAATAAATAATAGTAAACTAATTTTACTCTTGAAATTAAGTTAAAAAAATTAAAAGGTTTTAATTTAAATTTTTATTGAATACTTTTCTTACTTTTTAAAATTAAATTTTCCGTTAAAAATTTGAAATTAAAGAATTCTAATTTTATTTAATTTAAACTTTTTTAAGTTTTGATAATGTTAATAATTTTTTTATTACTTGTGAAAATTAAACTTTTCCTTAATCAAAGAATTCTAAATTTTTTAAAAATTTAATAATTTTTTAATTTTGCAAATTTTAATTAATTTTTTTTTAATTTTGGAAATTTTACTTTTTTTTGAAAACTAAACTTTTTTAAGTTTTGATAGTGTAAATAATTTAATTTTGAAAATTTTACTTTTTCTTGAAAACTAAACTTTTTTAAGTTTTGAAAATACCAATAATTTTTTTTTTTTACTTTTGAAAATTAAACTTTTCCTTAATTAAAGACAAAATTTTTTAAATTAATTTAAAAACCATAAATTAATTAAAAATTAATGTTTATTATTTTAATTAATTTTTTTTATTATGAAAGTTAAAATTTTGCTGAACCTTTGATAAAACTTTTTTAATTAATATAAAGAATAATTTTAATAGCAAAGTACATAATTGAATGAAGTTCCATTAGAAACCTAAACTAAATGAAATTAAAAAATTTTAAATTAATTAAAAATTAAGTATAGAAAATAATAAAAAAAAATATTTACGCCAAAAAATTGTTGGCACAGTTAAAAAAAATTAGTTATAATTTTAAAAATTACAAAAATAATTAATAAATATAATTAAAAAATATTTACACGTAAAAAATTAAAAATAAAATAAATATTTATACATTTCAATATAATAAAAAATCATTTACGCCAAAAAATTATTTTATATAAAATTACTTACAAATTTAAAAATTAAAAAAAAAATTAATGATAATTAAAAAATATATAAGTTCAAAAATAATTAATTATATATTACAAAATAATAGAAAAAAGTCCTCAATACCAAAAAATTATTCGCATAATTACAAAAAAAAATTATAATTAAAAAATGTATATATATAAATATATATTTATATAAATATAAATGTACATATATAATAAAAAATATAAATGTCAAAATAGTTAACTCTAAATTAAGAAACAATTATTTATAAATTAAAAAAAAATTAATTATAAATTAAAAAAAAAATTAAAAATAATTAAAAATCGTTAATGTCAAAATATTATTCGCTATCAAAAATAATTAAATATTATAAAAATTGTAAACTTAATTATAAATTAAGTAAAAATACCAAAATATTGTTAAATATTACATTAAAAGAAAGATGTGCATAATATTCAAAAATTAAAATAAATTTTTCAATTTTGTTTTTTTTTTTATTTAAAATTGCACTTTACATGCGCATGCGCAAGCATTTCAATATTTCTACTTTTGACAGAGAAGCGCAATAATTGCCGCAATTGGCGTTTGTCAATCTAGCTGACAGCAACAACACCAGCTGATGCGTTACAACGCATGCGTGCCACCACAAGAGGCACATTTAGACATAAACATTTATTTCTTACATTACAACAACGCAATGTGCTACTGCCACTTATATTAGATAATTGCATTGTTAGTAACACATATTTGTAATGACTGTTGTTGTTCTGAAAGTTATAATTGTTTCGAATGCATTCAAATGCGCTGTGTCACTGCATGTGGTATGCGCCTAACAACAACAACCAACTGACTGACTGGCTGACTGATTGACTGAGCGAGTGAGTGATTGTTAGGCATGCACATGCAGCAGCCGCAAAATGCCAACATACCGTTACAAAATATTGCGGTTAGCCATTTATTAGCAGCACGCGGCGGGCGGCATTAATAATAAAAGCATTAAAAAAAATACACAAAAATAATTAAAGCGCACAAAAAATGTGTAATAAGAAATTGCAATTGTTTTTTTTTTTTATACAGAGAAAATAATTAAACGGTGAAATGCGCTCGGGGTAGGAAAATCGCAATAAACAGATTAAGTGATTTACATTGTTGAACAGCTGGGGAGCGCACAGTGTGTCGTTTGGCATTATGTTAAATGATCAAATGCTATGTTGTTAAGATCTTACGAAATCCCCGGCCCATCAAAATCGAGATCAGTAAGATTCGGCTTATGGTGTACTCGAAACCCGGAATGGATTAGTTATGAGAAAGAGCTGCTGAGGTGAGAGCAGTATTCTGTCACCCCAGTAGATAAGAGTGACATCTCACCGAAATGGCTGGCAGGCTACTAATGCTGTTATCAACTCAGTTTCGTTAAAACCGGGACACTTGGCAGGTCTTCAAGTACGTTCAATGCACATCGTCATATTTTTGGTCATACAGGTACAGTTGAGACGAACTTCTGATTCGTGCCCGAACCTAGCACTGAACATAAGCATCCATAAGGACTTATGTATATCAACCCTAGCGTGGCCTCCCTGCTTGCATAGGTAACCACGGAGTTCATATAGACATACATGCAAACAAGTCAACAATCATCGGGATTCAGGTAAAAAACCGAGTTGAAACCAAAAAAAAAAACAACTCAAAGCCAAAACTCAAGGTGATGCTCATTGTTATTTCGGATATTCGTGCCTTGTTGCATCAGGAATATGTTTCGGTGGGTCAGGTGGTCAATTAGGAGTTCTATTTGGCCGAATGAGGTGTTTGCGTGAGAACATCCGTCCAAAATGGCTGAAATTGTGGAAGAAAAATTTAGGGATTTTACACGATGATAATGCAATGAGAACTGCAAACCTGACAATTGTTTCGAGCCCCAGGAACGTCGTCAGCTGTTGTTGGTTATCACGAAAGTGTTTGAAGCCACAATATTAAATTTTACATACAAGATATATTTTTAAAAAAGAATTAACCTTGTTAAAGCTATCGCTAAGCTTTTTTTCTGCTTTTTACTTTTTTAATTCACTAAAATATTTTTTTTTTGTATTTTTTTCTTTACTACTACTTCTAGCCAATATAGTTTACCAACAAACGCCTATCAACTGCCTCAAAACGCAATCAGCCAAGCGTCACGCCCACCCTTGGCTTCAGAAATTGTATATGCCGGAGAAGCATTGTCTCAGTACCAATCGGGAGTCGCAGCGAGCACCACACAGGCCGCTAACAAACACAAAAGTCATTCCAATCAGCTATTGCATGCGCCTAAACGACAACCTGAAAAGGACACACGACTAGTCTACACCAACCAATTGCCATATCCACCGTCATTTATCAGCATCACCAGTACGACAACAACGCAATCACCACCATACAATATGAGGCAGCATAGTGCTGATACCGACGAAAATAATATCAAACAATTTCCAGATATTTTCGCTAAACGTCAACATATCTCATTATTGGACTCGTATATACCCAGTTGGGTGATGTTGCGTATGCAACAACAACATAAGCGCCAACAACGAAAACAATTCCATAAATTTGTTGCTACACATACTTTGGCATATCCGATTTCAAAAACGTATGCCCAAAAGTAGGCAACAGCGGTTGCTATGCGCGCGTGGCCTACCTTTAGGCGGAATTTATTTTGCATATTTTCGATTGTTATATATATCTGAAATTGTAGTCATTTACAGAGTTATTCCTGTTATATAATAAATATATTTTAACAAACAAAATTGCAACTGACTTTATTGAGCCAGAGGCAACTAAATTTTCGGTCACGACCACGGTTTTCGAAATATAAAAAGGAACAAACAAAAATCGGCTTGAGTAACAAACCGCTTAATTTTCGAACAATGATTTTGAAGTACAAGGTGCTTTCCAAAGTAAACAGGACTTTAAAAAATTCAATTTATTTTATTCAAAATTGTCTCCTTCTGCTTCAGAACAGCTTTTTGCACGGTCCAAAAGTATGTCGAACTAGTGTTTTAGCTCGTTGGCTGGTATAGCCGTTAGTATGCCGATGCATGCCTTTTGAATGGCCTCTATGTCCGCATAACGCTTTACTTTCATGGGCAAATGCATTTTTCCGAAAAGGAAGTAGTCTCACAGTGCCATATCAAGTGAATACGGAGAGTGGTTAGTGGTTAAATAATTGTGCTTCGAATAAATTCAAAAAGTCCTGTTTACTTTGGAACGCACCTTGTATAAAGGAGCATGGTCAAAAATGGACTAGAAGGTTATTTGTTAATAGACAACCAATCCGAAGTGTCGATCTAGTTGGTTGATCGAGAGAGAAAGAGAGATAGAGAGACAAAGAGTGAGTGATCGAGATAGAAATGGAGAGAGATCGAGAGTGGAGAGATATAAACAGAGAAATAAGAGAGAAATTTATAGAGTGAAGAGAGTTTCTGATTATGGAGAAATTGGCGTCGACCAGCTTAACGAAGGTTAGAGAGAGAGATAGAGAAAGAAAAAGAAACAGTGAGAATATATTTATAGATAGTGGAGTGCTTCTCATTGCAAAACTTCCTTCCAGAACTGCAAACCAGTTTGCTGATTTTGTTTGCTATCTCAGATTTTTACTACCAAACACACACATATTTTGACTCCAAAGCTTTCTTCACAAAATTTCTTCTTGACATCTTCCCAGCATCTTTGCCTCGGCATAAAATTATACATTCGTGTTCCCATCATTTCAATTGCTTCCTGCATGCATAAATTTAATATGACTATCTAGTTTTTTAGTTTGGTTTTCGGATTTTTTATTTTTGCAATAATAAATTCAATGCAAGCACGACCGAGATGAGCTGCGATGCGACTTTGGCTGATTGCTAAAAATATCATCAACATATTTATTGTCATTTCTTTTATAACCGGCATTGAATTAGTTGTTGGTAAGGTAATCACGCGCTGACAGCTCTGGCGCCATCAATTACCACACCAACAATTTGTGAAAGAGCAGAAATAATAGAAGTGAAATGAAATGTCTCGGCTTTGGGAGTGTGAAAATCGATAGTTATTGAGTTGCCGTCACAGAAAAATGAAGTTGACAGCACCGCAAGCTGCAAAGGTATTGCTACAATAGTGAGTTAGAAAAATGGCAAGTAAAAAAAAAACAAAAAGAAACAAAAAACGAACAAAATCGAAAATGTAAGAGGAAATCAGAAATATTTGATTTATTTGAGAAAACTTTATTGGTTAGGTTTTCAGGAAGCAAGGCAAACACTCTCAAAGTAGAATAAGTGTGTTGTAAAGAGCACAATTACACAAAAACAACAAGACTAAGACGGAGCATTAATTTTTGACGAAAAATATCATTATCTGACTTTAGGTTAGGTTGGGTTAGGTAAATGGGTTGATTTCTCTTGAAACCACGAATAAACCCACTTGAATAATTTGAGCTGCTTGTCTGTTGGGATGCCTAGAACTTCTAGGATAACTTTCCAGATAAGAACTCCAGATAAAAAATATCGTCGCATAACGACAAAAAGCCAGGCACAAGTATATTGAAGAGGCTAATTATCAATTCCAATCAATTTGACGGCTTCGTAAAAAATATAGCAACCGAGATGTTTGAAGCTAAGTCTGGCGAAAGCTGGATAGTGGAGGAGAAAGTGTCTAGATGTTTTTTCTCTTCTTCTTCAGTGCAACTTTGACAAGTTTATTGATATTTTAAGGCCACAATTTTGCAAAATTGATTATAAGTAAACTTTTTAATTTATATTTTTGATATATTCCGAGATTCCTTACAAATTTTTTTGAAAAATATTTTGCTTTCACATTCTATGACTAAACTTCACTATTGCCTTGCAATATTTTTCTTTCACATTCTAAGACTGGACTTCACTATAGTCTTAGAATATGAAAAGAAAATATTTTTCGCTTTTGAAACTAATGTTCACAGCTTGGAAAAAAATTATTAAAAGTAATAATAATGGCAGGTGAAAACAATAAAACATATCTGATAAATATTTGCTAAGCTATGCTACGTGTAAAGCCTTGCATAAGATCTTCAGCACTACGCCCTCCCCGCTGTTCAGTCGGTGTGCGTGTGTAACGCAAGATCAGCGAAGTATTTTGACTCAACTGCCAATCAATATGAATAGGCTTTATCATGCCGCACAATTGAACTGTAATATACGCACACACTTAGCAATATATACCTATATACAGAGAGTTTGAACTAATTTTGAACAAAAGCCCAAAAATATCTAAGAAGAAGAGATACAAAGGTAACAAAAGGCAATAATGATTAGCTGTGCGCTTAGGTAACTATGGATCAAAATCTATTTGCTGCTTGCATTAACTGATTTGCTGTTGAGTAGCAGCAGCGGGGGGCTATCATGCGGCTATAGGAGCAGGCGTGTTAATGTGATGCAAAATTATTTTTTGTTGTTTTTCTTTCATATCTGTATACAAATATACATACGTATATATGGTATGTTATTAATATAACGCAACGGAGAATGTATTGCAGTTAAGTACTTCGGTGTGATCATTAATTGATCAGCTGATCGGCATAATTAATGAAATGTGTTGTACGCGCTCAGAGCAAAATTTTTATGTAATGTATGTATGTATGGTAAAATTGAATATTAGACGATAATAAAAAAATTTTACGGCTGTTAAATGCAATTTAAACTAGTGCAAGTAATTATATGAACAATGTACTTGCATATGTAAATAAAGGTAGCATATACTCAGGCGTAAGCAACGCTATTACTAATATCTGTATGTAAATCTTTCGTCGAATAATGCTGCTTTCACAGCATTCCTTCAAATAAAAGTTAAAAACAAATTCTTGCATAATTTTTTTATATGCAGTTCTTTAATATTTTACTTATTTTTTTTCTTTTGTAACAAATAGTTTTCAAAAATTTAATTAAAAATATTTACAGATGTAAAAATATATATATATATTACAAGTATATACATACATACATATGTATGTTAAAAAAATTGAAAAAAAAATATATATTTTAAAAAATATTAAAAAAAATTTAGAAAAAAATGTATTAAAAAAATTAATAACTTAAAAAATTTCTAAAAAAAATGAAAATTATTTTGTTCCAAAATTAAATATTTAATTAAACTATTTAAATAATTTTTAGAAAACATTAAAACAATTTATAATTAAAAAAAATATTAAGGAAAATATTAAAAAATATATATTTAACAAAAATATTCCAAAAAATAAAAATACTTTTGTTTGAAAATTAAGTATTTAAAAAAATATTTAGAAAACATTTAAAAAAAAATTGTTTGTAAATCTTAAAAGTCTGATTTACAAACAATTTTTTTGTATTGTTTTCTACATATTTTTTTTAAATACTAAATTTTCAATCAAAAGTATTTTTATATTTTGGAATATTTTAATAATTTTTTACATTAAAAAAAATATATAGAAAAAAGTTTAATATTATAAAAGAACTAAAAAAATATTTTTAAAATATTAAAAAAAAAATATTTTTGTAATAAAATAATTAAAAAAATACTACAAAAATATTTAAAAAAATAAAAAATAATTTCTTTGTTTGAAAATTAAATATTTTAGTAAACCAAAAAATGTTTGAAAATATTAAAAAAAAAATTTAATAGTTCAAGAAAAATATTAAAAAAAAATTAAAAATTAAAGAAAAATGTTAAAAAACAGGTTTAGAAAAATATTGAAAAAAAATTATTTAATTAAACTATTCAAAAAAATAAAAATGCTTTGGTTTGAAAACTAAATATGGAATTAAAATTATTTTAAAAAATTTTTGAAAAATGTTAATAAAAAATATTTAATAAAAATTTTTAATTAAATTTAATTTTTTTTGAATATTAAAAAAAATATAAATAAAATAGAAATAAAAATATTTATAAAAATTTAAAAATAAAGAAAAAATAATAAAAAAATTAAAAAAAAATAAAAATTCTTTTGTCTGAAGATTAAATATTTAAATAAAACCTTTAAAAAATATTTAGAAAACATTACAAAAATTAATAAAATTTATAAAAAAAAAAATTTTAATAAAATTTTTGTTGAAAATTAAATATTTAATTAAAATATTTCAAAAAATAAAAAAATTAAAAAAAAAATAAATAAAATAGTATTTAAAAAAATAAAAAATCTTTTGTTTGAAATAAAATTTTTTTTAATTAAACATTTGTGTTTTTAAATTCTAATATTTTACTATTTTACAAAACAATATTAAAAAATTCAATAAAAAATAATAATGTAAAAACAACTCACCTACTAACCGCAGCGCCTACAGTGGCAAGTATGGGTCATAAGTCTCGCCAACGACGCAATCAATCTGAAAGAAGAGCAGTGGACGTGGCTTTAGAAAAAACATTGACAGATTGCTTGCTACCAACAAATATATAACAAAAAATCATTTTCATGCAAATCTCAGCCATTTTGGGCATTTTCATACAAAACTAACTAAACTTATATATAACTTTACGCACACACACATATGCACTGCATACAATCATTTCATTAATTTTTTATTGTTCACTTTTTACACTTTTTGTGCTTTTTACAAAAACATTTCGAACAATGGATAGACATTCGCTTAACACCGTAGCAGCCAAACAACAACAAACAAAACAAAAACGCCAGCGTGCAGAGTGCAATTGGCAAATATCAGCTTTGTTTATATGTATCATATGAAAATTATTTACAAAAACAATTTTAAATAAAAATATTTTGTTTGAAAAATTTTAATCAACATTTTTAGTTGTAAATTTTGCTTTAAATTTAACTTTTAGCTAAGGCTAAACTAGCTTAAATTGCAAAGGCGGCAATTAATATTTTGTTGCATAGATGTAGGTGCGTACGTATGTGTGTGTGTGTTTGCGTGCTTTATTGTGCATTTATGTATTTTTCGGTTGTTAATTTGCATTTTACATGCTTTTGTTATGCATATGTCACAGTCTCCTCTTCGTCTTCTTTATTTCTGGCAGGGATTATAATGCCTATTTTGGTCACAGTGTTACCCACATTTGAACAAATGTATACATAAGTAAATATATATGTATGCACATATGTAAGTTAATATCAACTGCAATCAAATTATTCGATATTTTTACCTCAACGATATTCGATGCTGCCGAACAAAAAAATTATTTTTTACTTTAGATTTGACTCAGCTTGGAATCCGAAGCAACGAAGTCGGCGGATAGGAGATATATGCCTAAAGAGAGACTCAACTCTGTTTCTACCCGGCAAAAGCAATTACTAAGCTCCGGCTTTGGTACGTCCAGTGCTTTCAGTCAAAGGATATCAGTTAAGAAGTGGTCCCAGCCAATGCACCTCTCCAAAGCAAGTACTAAGCTTCGAGTTCGACCCACTCAATACTCTCAAATAGCTAACATATCTAACCTCAATTATTAAAAAGCTCGTTTAACTATCTCAAACTCAATCTGCAAGCTTCTATATCTCGGATGGTAGTCGCATATTCGGTAGTTAAGAAATTGAATTATTAATTTGAGCTTCCGAAGAAGTTTGATCTTATGCAGATGAAGAGCCAAGTTATAAAGGCAATCGACGGTGTATCGGCTCTGTTAATTTGGATCAAAACGTGAGTTGTTAGAAAGTTAAAGGACTCCGCTGTCTCGACCTCAATCTGCGAGTATAAATATTTCGGATCTGAGCCTCCGGTAGACATATGAACAGCTGACTATAAGCTAGTTTTTTCTCGCGTCTATGAAGGCTTGAAGCTTGGTTTTAAAACTCTGAAATTGTAGTGCTTTGGTATGCCGGCTTGTTCTATGTCGCAGACAATATGTTAGTCTCTCACGGTGGCTAAGTGCTTGAAGAGTGAAACTCCGCAACATATTTGTTGAGCCAAAGCAGGCGCAAAACCGAGCTTTTTCTTATGACGACCGAATATTTGTGCACTTCGGCATTTGCTGTATTTTTTAGATATCGCTGTTGATAGGAAGGATAACCGATCGTTCACTTTCCATACCTCTCAGTGTCGGGCAGTTATGAAATTTGTTGGACGGCTGCCGATATTAGCTGGCTAGTTGAAGTAAAGATTCAGCTCTAGCTGTCAGCTGTTGTAAACTTTGTTGTATCTATTTATAAAAATAAAACCGTCTAACGCCACTATCTAATGCATTCATTTCCACATTATTGAAAGTCGAAAAAACGAAAGGTACGCTGTCAAGGCAGATCTAATCTGGTGAATCGACAAAACCTTTTGTATGGTTTTTTTTATCGTTTTGAACTTGAACCGACCGTTATTGTTACAATTTCCACAAACACACATACGCTGGTCTTGTGACCGCAACAACAAGTGATTACAACATGTCAATCGCCACCACGCCGCAACACTTCGAAATCAGAGTTGCGCATCTGCTTCCCCCTCACTTGAGTGCATAAATTCACCACACATGCTGCTTGGTTGCTATGGTGAATATGTAGATTTTAATTACCGGCTGCCGGTCAAACTAAATATTTGCATGCAAAAATATACACACACGCACACACATGCACTTATAGAAACACAGCCGACCCACGTTAACACTTTGCTATGAAATTCACCACTTTGCTCAACGCTCAGCTGCACAAGTGAGTTGGCTTTACTGTTGTAGTCTGCCACGATCAGCTGGTTATCTGATTAGCCATCTCACTTGTGGTATAAAAACGAATTGCACGGCCAGCGCCAGCCACAGTGAGTGACGCGTTAATGCAACGTTTGGTGGCACGCAGACACCAACGGCAAAGGCAATAGTTGGCGAGTGAATGTGACTTATTAAGGCAGTTGGAGTTCAGTGTTGAAGGAAATAAAAAAAAAATAAAAAAAATCAAAACAAGAAAGTAAACGTTAAGCCACAACAACACTAATGTGTGTTGGGTTCAACTGACTAGCTGTTAAAGCAAAAAGTTGCTTTTGTAAAAAAAAATAGTGAAATTCAAGATTGACGAACAATATTTTGAGTGTAACGAAATTTTTGTGAAAAATTTAGCTGAGATTTTTGTTGTACACAAAAGCAACAAAAATTATTTTTTTTTTTGTGACAAAAGTTTCGGCAATAAGGATTTTCCAGCGTAAACAAATTGTGCAAAAAAATTGCAAAAATGAATTTCCAACTACTTGTGGTAAGAAAACTTATATAACTGTAAATTTTTCAAACTTATTTTTAAAACATTTTTAGAATGATTTTTTAATTATTTTTGGATGTAATTTAATTTTTAATTATTTTGAAAACATTTGTAGAATGAATTTTCAAATATTTTTGGTAAGAAAATTTATGGATATAATTTTGAAAATTTTCAAAACTTTTTTGAAAACATTTCAGAATGAATTTTTAGCTTTTTTGTGTAAAAAAACTTATGAAAAATTTTCAAAATTATTTTGCAAACATTTTTTGAATGAATTTTCAAATATTTTTGGTAAGAAAATTTATGGATAAAACTAAAAATTTTTTAAAATTATTTTGAAAACATTTTGAAGGAATTTTTTGCTATTTTTGTGTAAAAAACACTTATGAATAAAACTGAAAAATTTTCAAAATTATTTTGCAAACATTTTTTGAATGAATTTTCAACTATTATTGGTAAGAAAACTTATAGATAAAACTGAAAATTTTTCAAAATTATTTTGAAGACATTTTTTGAATGAATTTTCAACTTTTTTGTGTAAAAAAACCTATGAATAAAGCTGAAAGATTTTCAAAATTATTTTGGAAACATTTTTTAAATGAATTTTCAACTATTTTTGTAAGAAATCTTATAGATATAATTTTGAGCTTTTACAAAATTTTCTTGAAAACATTTTTAGAATGAATTTTTAACATTTTTTGGTAAGAAAACTTATTTTTACTTGCATAAATTTATTTTTGAAATTTTTCAAAATTTTTTCTGAATATATTTATAGAATGAATTTTGGTAAGAACACTTATAGATAAAACTGAAAATTTTTCAAATTATTTTGAAAACATATGTATTTAGAACGAATTTTTAAATTCTTTGATAAGAAAGCTTATATGTATGTACATATGTATGCAGATGTAATTTTTAAATTAAAAAAAAATTGAAAATATTTGTAGAGTGATATTTAACGATTTTGAGTAAGAAAAGTTATAGAAATAATTAAAAATATATTTGATTTATTTTGGTTTTTTTAATTAGTTTGAAAATTTCGATAACATTATCGTAGCATTTGAAAAAAATTCAAGGAGAAAAAAATTTAGGGAGAAAAAACAAAATTAGTTAGAAGGAAAATTAAAAACAAAACTAGTTTAGAGAAATTGTATATAATAAATTTGCTTCATGTAACTAACAATAAAAAGCAAAAATTTAAAAATGAATTTATTTTAATTCAAAAATAAATATTTTTTTTTTATTTCAAATTTTCATAAATTTTTTTTTTTTTAATTTTTGCGTTAAAAATTTATTTGAAAAAATAAAATAACTGCCAAAAAAGTAGTAAAAAATATTTTTTTTGGCAAAAAATTTAAAAATTTGAATAATACTTTTTAAAATATTTCAAATGTAATGACATGAAAAAAATATTTTTCACTAGTTTTTTGCAGCTATCTTATTTTTTACAAATAATTTATAATTTTTCAAATCATATTTTTTAGTTATATAAATTTTATTTTTTATGATTATTTTTAATAATATTTATTAATTTATATATACATTTTTTTTTAATATAATTTTTTTAAATTTATTTAATTTTTCTTTTAATTTTATATGTACATTCGCATTTTAAAACCTCCCTAAGACTTAAAAAAAATATATACACATCTATATGCTTTTCGCAAATTAAATTTAATTAAATTATTATATTAAAAGTCTGCAAAACTTTAGTATTTTTATTATTTGTAATTTTTCTATTTTGGAATTTTTTTGCAGCAATTTTTGAAAAAAAAATTAATAATTTTAAATTTTGCAAGATGTGCAAATTTTTTATATTTTTTGCACCAATTTCTGAAAAGCTATTCACCTCATTCATTGCGTCAGCACGTGAGTCACATTAAACACGCTCAATGCTTCAATTGTCTTCATGTTCCGCCTGTACTCAGTTAGCTGCATGCGGCTGCGCCATTAAGACATGCAAATTAAGAAGAGAATTAAAAAAGATAAATTAGGAAAATTAAAATTTGAGTTTAAATACATTGGGCGCAAGAGTTATAGGTTTAAAAGTAGAAAATTTGCATTCAAACAACCAGCAGATGCCGTTAATTGGCGCATGCGCCAAAAACTGGCAAGCGGGCGAAGACGTGAGGGGCAGAGCGCAGCGCTGTAACAGTGCCAGCCTTAATTGCCCAGAAATGTTGCAAGCCATACATCATAATGGATGCGCTGTGGGTGTGCAGGCAGCACCAACAACAACACACATGAAATGTATGTATGTATGAAAGTTTGTTTGTATGTGATGTATGTATGTCTGAGCGCACGCCTCCGTTATGCGACGAAAATGTTGCTCTACCGGCTGTGCATCAATAAAAGTAAAAGTCAGCGTGAAAAATTGTGCAAAAGCAAGCAACAGCAACAACAAGCAGGCCGTAGTGGAGCCAAAAAAAAAGCAAAACTAAAAATAAATTTAAGTCAACGCTGAACTCCAGCAGCCAGTTCAGTGCTCCTTGTGTGTAGGCGACACAAACGAACATACAAATATTATAAACACCCATGTGTGTATGTGTGTGTGCGCTTCATAGCAAACATTGCGGACTAATAGCATGTTGCAAGCAGCGGTGAAAAGCAGTCGTAATAAATAAGAAGAAAGTTAGAGCAAAAGAAATAAATAAACAAAACAAATACAAACATACAATTATACTTAAATAAGCCCAAAACAAAAATTAAAGAGAAAAAAATCTTTGACTAAGCACCATCTACGAAATTAATTGCGCTGCGCTCAGTGTGCACGTACACTTCCGGCATGAGCACAGGCCAAAACACATGCGCTTCGCAAGTTGCAAGAGATCTGCTGGCTGCTTTCTCACACTCTCTGCCTCCCGCTCATACCTTGAAGCTTTGCTAGCGGGTGTAACTGTTATAAAACTAACTCTGACTAGCCGCTAGCGGCAGTTTCAGTTGCTTTTCTCAAAAACAAAAATAAAAACATTTTAAATAAAAAAAAACCGTTTTAAATATAAATCAAATGTTGTAAAAAATTTGTTTGTAAATAAAAAAAGCTATTGCAAATATAAAAAATGTTTTAAATAAAAAAAAAATTATTATAAAAAAAATGTAATAAAAAAAATTAGAAAAAATCATAAAAAATGTAAAAAAAATTAAAATGAACAAAAAAATAAAAACGTAATCGTAAACTTTTTTTTAAATAAAGTTTTAAAATTTCGTTTTTATTAAAAAAATATATATTAATAAAAAATTCTTAATAAAGAGAGTGTTTTAAAAATTTAATCTACTGTGAAATGTATTAGAGAAAACGTAAAACATATTTACAGAAATTTTATAATTCCAATGCCTGTTTTTTTTTAATTTGAAAAAACTTAACATTTAGTGAATATATATGTATGTAGGAATAGCTCAAAAGTTAAATATTAAATTTTTTAAATTTGAAAAAAAAAATAATAACAATAATAAAAATTAATTTTTTTTTAATATTCAAAAACTTAACATTTAGTAAATATGGGAATAGTTCAAGAGTTAAAATATTATTATTTTTTAAATCAAATATAATCAAAAATTTTCAAGTTTTATTGCAAATATAAAAAAAATATTTATAACAATAATAAAAATTAATTTTTTTTTAATATTCAAAAACTTAACATTTAGTAAATATGGGAATAGTTCAAGAGTTAAAATATTATTATTTTTTAAATCAAATATAATCAAAAATTTTCAAGTTTTATTGCAAATATAAAAAAAATATTTTATCATGAAAAAAACAATAATTGGTAAAATTAAAATTTTTTTAATATTAAAAAATTAGAAAATATAGGAATATTTCAAAAGTTCAAATGTAAAATTTTTCAAGTAAAATAAAATCAAAACTTTTCAAATTGTATATCAAATGTATAAGAAATTAATTTTTTTTTATTATAAAAAAAAAATAAATATTTTAAAAATTGATTGAAAAAAAAATAATAAAAATTTTAATAAATTCAAGATAAATTTGAAAAATATTCGAAATTTATTACCCTTACAAAATCTAAAAGTGTAGAAATTTATAAAAAAAAATAAAATCTATCAAAATTTATTATTTTTACAATATTTAAAATTTTAAAAATTTATTAAAAATAAATAAAAAAAAAACAAATAAACTTTGTAAAAATGAAAAGTAAATATATAATAAAATTTATATTATATTATATTTTATATTGTTATATTAAAAATGAATAAATTTTTACATTAAAAATTTTTATATTAAAAATTAATAAATTTTAGAAATTAATAACAAAAATATAAAAAAAAAATTTATTAAAATTTGTTGTTTTTGCAAACTCAAAATTTTTTTTAAATAAAAATTAAAAATAAACCAATAAATAAATTTTCTAATGACAAAATGTAAATATTTAATAAATTTTAATATTTATATACATATGTTATGAATTTTTTATATTTTTTTATTAAAAATTAATTTTGAAACTTATTCGAAAAAATTTTGAGTTTTTTGGTATGATAGAAGAAATAAATCTCATATTAAAGCATTTACCAAAATTTTTTTTTTGTAAATTTAACCAGAAATTTAATAAATTTCATGCCATGTCTTGCTACTGATAATAGTAATTCATTTCGGGTCAAGTTGCAAAACCACGAAAACCAATGATATAAAATATAAAAAAAATTAAAATTTATATATAAAAATTATTTGGTATAAAAATCATTTCAAATAATATCCAATTAACTCTTTAATCGCTTTTTCATTTAAATTTATTATTTTCATTATTTTTTATGACTTTTTGGCACAAGTTCAGTTAGTCCGAAAAATTACAAAACGCTTTGCATTTCACACTTGCAATGCCCTCGACCAAGTACATTAATTACACGAAAAACTAAGCAAACAAACAAACAGCCACTACACGCACAATTGACCAAGTCGGCTTTCTTGGCTGGGTCGGTGTGCTCATTTACACACACGCACACGCACGCAGAGAGCACACATTAGCACAGTTTACACTTGACATTGAGCTCATCGCTGTTGGCCTGATTGCACAATGCAAGCGACAATAAAAATTTTAAATGCTATAAATAGTACAACAATGATAACAAAAAACAACAACAACAAAGGCGAAGCAATTATAATAACTATTGTTTGCTATTTTAGTGTAAAAAGTAGCACAACAGCAAAGGTTGAAAAAAAAAATAATAAAAATAAAAAAAAAATTGTATTAAAAACAAAATTAAAAACAAAAAATTAAAATTAAAAAATAAAAAATAATAATGATATATTACAATAAAATTTTAAATAATAATAGTTCATCATAAATTAACTGCACAAAAAGTTGCTGTTATTTCTCTAGTATTTTTTCTGAAGCGCATTGTCCAAAAGGTCCATACAAGCACAAGACAAGTTCAAAGCACAATACGCACAAACCACTGAGATCAGCAACAAAAGCGCGCAAAGTAACAACAAAAAGTTTATGAAAAGTGGCATAAGGCAACAATTACCTTAAACGTATATTTATGCATAAATACATACAAACACGCAGCGATTGCATGCCGCATAGTGCTAATGGGGCGCTACTAATGAGGGCGTTTGACTTTCATTACTTTATTAAGCGACCGCAATGAATGATTTTAAAGAAGCGATAAGGTGCGAATAATTACCTGTTTTTTTTAATAAGTGTTGAATTATTTGTTTTTAAAAATATTTTGAAAAAAAAAAAATATTTTTTAAAAATTATAAATATTGTTTTAATTTTTTATTATAAAATTATTTTTACTATTTCCAAAAATTTTTTTTTTCGTAATTTTTTAAATTTTATATTTTTTATCTAATATTTTGGATTTTTTTAACTTTATTATTATTTAAAAATTTTTAATTCTTTTTTTTTGCCTCATTTATATTTAAATATTTTTAACTTTTTTCATTATGATATTTATAATTTAACATTTTTTCGTTTTTAATTCAAATCTATGCTATTTTTAATTTATTTCAGAATATAAAACTGTTTTAATTCTTGTAATATGATAATAAATAAGTCTTATTTTTTTTAACATTTTTAATTTTTTTTTAATATTTTTAAATATAGTTTTGATTTTTTCATCTTTATTTTTTTTTAACTTTAATTTTTTTTATATTTATTATTTATTTTTTTAATTTCAACTTTTTTATTTTTATTTTATTCGTTATTTATTTTTTTTTTACCTTATTGAAATACTTTTAAGTTTTTTATCATTATGAAATTTATAATTTAACAACATTTTTTTCTTTTTAATTCAATCCAAATCTATGTCATTTAAAAAAAGTTTTTTTTGAGAATATAAAAAAATATGTTGAGACAATACTTTGAAATTTTTAGAATTTATTAATTAAAAAAATATTTTGCAAAATTTTAAAATCTCTTATCGTAAATTTAAATTGCAATTATTTTTTCAAGTTTTCGTTTTTTAATTTTTTATTTGTATGTTTAAACTTTTCTAAATATTAATTCTGGTTTTTTAAAAAATTTAAATTCGATTTTATGAAGTTTTTAATTTTTAGTTTCCTTTAAATAATTTTTTTTTTAATTTCTAATCCACTTTTAATTTTTAAAAAATTTGTAAAAGCAATTTAATAAAAAAAAATTATAATAATATAATTATAATAATAAAAATTAGTCTACGAAATTTTCGAAGTGAATTTTTTTATTTTTTCAAGATTTTCTTTTAAAAATTTTTTATGTACATATACTTTTATAATTTTGTCAAATAATAATTTTTGCTATTAGAAAATTTTAAATTCAGATTTGATCGATTATTTAATTTAAATTTTTTTTGACATTTTTTAAGGTAAACAAAGGATTTTATCGATAATTTAATTTTAATTTTTTTTTTAATTTTTTAACGGTAAAAACATTTCATAGTTTGAAAAAAAAAATATAAAAATATTTATCGCAACACTCATAATTTTTTTATTGCTTTTGCAACATTTTCGCAAGTAAGATTTGTTTTCATTGTTTTTGCAAATTTAATTTATTGCCACAAGCAGCTCGCAATGCGTTTCAAAAACATTTACACTTCAGCAAAATCTCGTATCGCTTCAAGTTTGTTGCTTAAGTCTTTTGTTCACTTCTTTTTCCGCCACTCAGTTTTCATATTTTATTTTTTATATTTTTTATATCTTTTTTTTTCAAATACACATTTGGCGAAAGTGTGCGATGCGTCTTTCATTAGACAAGTGCAAGTTGTTCAACATGAAATTTACGGAAAAATGCGAAATTGTGGTGTGATGCAATGCTGCGCAAACAAGTACGCACCAACACGTTGACACAACAATAAACGTAAAGCCGTTATTATTGCTAGACTCTAATTAGTGGCAAATTTAAATGAAAAAATTATGATGTTTCTTCGGAAAAATTTGGAGTTTTTAATTAGTAATTTTGATGAGGAAAAAGTTAATTTAGACAAAATTAATTTTATTATACAAAAAATATATAAATAATATATAATATAAATTACAAAAAACAAAATTGAAAAATTCAAATAGTTACTAGAAAAAATAGCGTAAAGTAAATTATATTATAATTTTTAATTTTTAAAAATTAGTTTTCAAATATTAAAAACCAAAATTCAAAAATAGCTGATATTTCAATTGCATATTTTAATTTTTTGACATGTTTTTTACTATTTTATTAATATAAAATTTTATTATATGTATATTTTTGAAAAAAGTTTTATAAAAAAAAAACCAAAATTTCACAGATATACAGCTAAAGGTACATATACATACATATGTATGCAGTCCGTTTGCATATTATATGTTTTTGTAACGTACTTATTATTATTTTAATGCTATAAAACTTTACTATACATTTTTTAAAAAAATTTTAGGAATTAAGAAATTATATATTTTTGAAAAATTTTTTAAGAATAAAAAAATAAATATTTTCAAAAATAAATAGCTAAAGGTCACTCCAAGTGAATGCTATATGGGGTGCTGCGATTTTTTTATCACTTCTTTAATATAATAATGTGCTTTGTATTACTTTATATTTCTGAAAGAAAATTTTATTACATATATTTTTTGGTAATTTTTAAAATATTTTTTTTTTTTCAAAACTAAAAAAATGTTTTTGTTGTTTGTTACTATTATATTTCTGAAATAAAAATGTGTTACAATTCTTTCGTAATTTTTTCAAATTTTTTTTTCAAAAATAAAAAAAAAAAATTAAAAATTCAAAAATAGTTGAAGGTAATTTCAAATGCATATTTAATATTTCTTCTGTGTATTTCTATTATATTTCTGAAATAAAAATAATTTTTAAAAACTTTTGCTTCAAAATTATAAAAAAAAAAATAAAAATTGTTAAAGTTCAGTTCAATTGCATATTTCAGTTTTTGAAAAAAAAAAATGGTTTTAAAAATCACAAAAAATATGTATTACTTTTACATTTTTTAAATAAAATTTTTGTATATTTTTTTTTGCAATTTTTAAAATCATTTTTTTAGTCTTTGTTTTCAAAATTAATTCAAAAATTGTTGAAGGTCATTCCAATTGCATATTGAATGTTTCTTTTGTTGTTTTTTTTTACTATTATATTACTGAAATAAAACTTTATTATATTTTTTTTTTTTCAAAAATAAAAAAATTATCCAAAAATACTTGAAGGTCATGCCAATTGCATATTTAATATTTTGTATGATAACAATGATAACGATTTGCCGCTGTACTGCTTTGTACACAATATAAACTACTTTCAGTGACATCTTTCAAGTTCGTTGCTTAAGTCTTTTGTTAGCTGAACTAGAGCAGCAAAAGCAAATGAACTGGCGGCTGCTGCGCGACAATGATGACAATGCTGGCACACATACATACACATTTAGTTGGATTATCAACAAAAACAACAATAAAAACAAAATACATTGCCCTGTTGCGCACGTTGACTTTTGTTTGGCATATTTTAATATAATTTTTTTATAGTTTTCTATTGTTGTTATCCACCACTTTTGTCGCTTTGTTGCTGATGCATTGTCTCTGCAGCGCATTAACATCTATTTGTTACAGGCGCTTTCAACACTACTGCTAGTTTACATATGAATATCAAGAAATACAAATGTCATACATGCATATACATATATTTCTTAATATATTGCTCCATTTGTTGTTGTTTATGCGACTTGTTTTTCCACACTTCTACAAAACGTTAAGCTTATTATTTTTAATTTGTTGGCATTTTTTT
The DNA here is from genome assembly GCA_027475135.1 of Bactrocera correcta. Lineage (NCBI taxonomy): Eukaryota > Metazoa > Arthropoda > Insecta > Diptera > Tephritidae > Bactrocera > Bactrocera correcta. The sequence goes on from CM050327.1 coordinate 26,642,531, forward strand.
TTTTTGCAATCACGCTTGCAATTGCAAATCTCATATTCATCTTTCACACGCTCCAACAATTGCTTACTCACCGGCGCTGCGTACGTTTCGCTTGCGGCAAGCGTGGCATAGAAAAATACTTTAGCATACATACAGACAGACCTTTCGACGTGTACGGCAATCTGCAATCTTAAAGAATGCGCTTGGCGTTCGCACATGTGCCGTTAAATAAATGCGCGCATGCGTGTGTGTGTGGTGTGTGTCTGCAAGCATTTGACGAGTGGGAAGCCATTTATTGCAACAATTTATTTATGCTAATATGCATTTATTGCTTTTATTGTTTAAACAATTGTTGCGGTTTCTATGATTGACATATTTCTTTGCTTATTATTGCGTCTAGTTTGAGAGAATGTCCGTTTGCGTCACATTTCTTGACAACAAAAGTAAAAGTTGCAAGGCGGAATTGTGGGAAAAGAAGCAGAAAAGTATTTAAAAGCGGCATTGTTGCATAAGAACCAATTAATTGCAATAATAGTGGCGCATTTATTGATGCAAGAAGAGGAGTGGCTGATAAATGTGAGAACTAAGGTAGCATTCATCTCGTTGTACCTTGGTTCTCACATTTATTACCTTTAGAATAAGCAGTCGACAAACTGGTTTAGAAAAATTTTAATAAAATTAACGATAAATACTAGAAAAAGTACCGTTAGCGCACAACAGTAGACGCTGTTATAAAAAAATAATTAATAAAAAAATATATATATTTTTATATACAAAAATTTAAACTAAAAATATTTATACATACATATATGTATATAAATTGTATAAAAAAATGCATAAAAAATATATAAAACAAAAATCATAAAAAAATATATATATTAAAAAAACTCTAAAAAAAAATAAAAAAAAAAAAAAACAATTATAAAAAAATATACAATTTTAAAATTAAATTAAAAAAATTACAAAATTATAAAATTTTATCAAAAAATATTAATTTAAAAATATTATTAAATTTTTTACAATTTAGTTTTATAATAAAAAACTGTTTATCAAAAAACATTTGTTAAAAAATATTAAAATTTTTAAAATTTAGTTTTATAATAAAAAATTGTTTTTTCAAAAATTCTTTACTTAATAAATTTTATTATGAAATTTTTTTTATCGAAAACATTTAAACTTTTTAAGTAAATTTTCAAATATCGACTAATTGTTAAAATACTTGTAAATTTCTTAAAACTTATTCCTAAACACACTAGAGGCTATGCTTTCAATTGACAAGTGGTTCATTTGATCTTCGCCAAAATTAAATATCTCGTTCTAAGCAAAACAATGCAGACTTCGGCCTTGGCCGCAATTCTAAGCCGACAGTTACTAATGTCAACTGACTAAACGTAGCAAAAATGTAGAGATGTACATAAATATACACAAATGCGTGGTAGTAAGTGCAGGGGCCGTAAGAGATTTTTTGGAAGTTAATTTTTTAATAATTATATGATATTTAAAATTTTGCTGCCAGAAATGGAAGAAAATGAAGAAAATTTAAAAAAAATTGTTTAGGGTTAAAAAAAAAAGCTGAAAAAACGGTAACTATATAATATTAGTAAAAATTTAATTAACAAAAAAAAATTTATACAAATCCCGAAAATATCGGGATCCCGAAAACTCAATGCTGTCATTTCGGGATCTAAAATAAATTTTAAAAGAAGCAACATTATTATGATACTACGAAAAATCAATGCCTCAGCTTCGAAAAGTGAATTTCGGAGCAATAAACCAGTAAATTACATAATGCCGTATACAATAAAGTTTTACAGGAAACCCGAAATTACGGGTTCCTGAAATTTTGTCACCGAAGTTTCGTCATGTATAAGGAATATTAAACTATACTGTAATTTTAATAAATCTTACTAAATCACATAATATAGAAGATAACAGCAAATTTTACGTGAACCCCGAAATTACGAAATCCTGAAACTCCTATCCGTAAGTTTCGGTTTGTATAAAGAGTTTCAAATAACGTAATTTTATAGATTTTGTGCATAACAATACATATTAATACATTAAAATACATACATACGTACATATATATATATCAATCAAATTGAAAATCCTTTTACACATGGACTCAATCCCGAAATATAGAGTCTCTAATAGTTTATAATAATTTGAGAGCATTTAACTTTAATTAATCGCATACAATAAAACAAAATTTTACATGAATCCCGAAATTACGGGATCCCGAAACTTGGATCCCGAAATTTCAGGATGTGTAAAGAATAATAAATAACGCAATTTCAACGGTTTTGCGCACAATAATATATACGACAGTAAAATTGAAAACCCATATGAAAACACTTGATACCGTGCTTTCGGGCTTAGATAGGTTTTTAATGCAGCGAGCATCATTACAACAGATATTAGAACTGTTCCTTATAATAATTATGGCTCTTAAGCCTTTTAAAGCTACACAACTGTTAATTAAAAGTTAGAGTTACTATCTCTTGGAAAAACTAAAGTTATGCACATAGTGGATTGGAGGTTTGTAGCGATTATTTTTTTTAAATACTTGGAAAATATGGCAAAGTGTGTCATCATAAAAAATGTATTTTAATTGCTTTAAAAATTTCACTTACAACACAATGCTAGCTTAAGTAAACATATGCGCGACGTGGCGTTCGCATCTTCAGCGCAAAGCAGGAAGTCAATTGGCTGACAAAACAAACAAAGCCGCACATATGGTACATACCGACTATTATCTAACTATTTAGATGTGTGTATACTGTATGTGTTTGTATGCGGATATATGCAGAAATGTTTGCTCTTAGCCAGTTAGCCAAAATTGTTATAACATTATTGGTTGTGGCATCTTTGGGGTGGCAGGTAGTTTGCCAGCTAGACAGCTGGCGGCAGCAACAGCAACATTTTGTTGGCTTTTTGTTGTTGGATTGGCGGCGTGTTCAACAAGTGATCTTTGGCTTTTATGGCGCTTTTCCTGTTTGCCATTCAAATCTCATAGTGTGACGTATGTATGTTTTGCACGTATGTGTGTGAGTGTGCTATGGTATTTTAAACTACCGCCGCTCGTTATGACAATGATTGCTGATAATATGTTTCTTATTGCATTATTATTATGCGATTTTTTTTCGCTTTTAACCTGTGGTCTGCTGCCGCTTATGTAAAAGAGATTGTCAATTGTGAACGAAAAATTCCAAGTGATGCAGAAATGTAATTTCTTGCCAAATTTGAGGTTAGTAGTTCATATGGTAATGGAAAAAAATTGTTCCGTTTGATGTTTTTTTCTAAAAAATTTTGAAATTTTTTTTAATAAAATTTTTTTCCAAATCCTTTTAAATACTTTTACGAATTTCTTTTGAAACATTTTTGCCATAGCAAAATTTTTGAAAATTTATTTATTTATGAACAGTAAAAATTTTGTCACAGTAAAAATTTTGAAAATTTGTTTTATTATTATTTTTTTTTTTTCAAAAATAGTAAAAAATTTGTGTTATGAAAAAAAATTGTGCAACATTAAAGTATTTGTTCTTTTTTCCAAAGTTTTGTTTTATGATTTTTTTTTATTATTTTATGAATTTCTTTGATAATTTTTGTTTTATTCTTTTTTTCGAAAATTTTTACAATTTTTTTTCATTGATTTTTTTCCAAAATTTTTTGTTATGAATTTTTTTATTAGTTTATGAATTTCTTTGGAAACAATTTTGCCATAACAAAATGTATACTTATAGATTTTTTTTGGAAAATAGTTTTCCAAAGTAAAAATTTTGAAAATTTTTTATGATTTTTTTTCGTAAAATAGTAAAAAATTTGTTTTATAGAAAAAAAATTGTTCAAAACGAAAAGCAAGTAATTGATCTTTTTTCCAAAATTTTGTTTTATGAATTTTTTTATTATTTTATGAATTTCTTTGGAAACAATTTTGCCATAGCAAAATGTATACTTATAGATTTTTTTTTGGAAAATAGTTTTCCATAGTAAAAATTTTGAAAATTTTTTATGATTTTTTTTCGAAAAAATTTTGTTTCAATGAATTTTATGAAATTTTTTCACGAATTTCTTTCAAAACATGTTTGCCATAATAAAATTTTTAAAAATTTGTTTTCTGATTTTTTTTTTTGTAATTTTGAAAATTTGTTTATGAAACTTTTTTATTGCTTATAAAAAAATATATAAATTTTATAAAAAAAAAAATAATCATGATTTAATGGTTTTTTTTTTTTTTAATTTTGCAATACAAAGTTTGTGAAAATTTTTCATATTTATTTTTTAACCTTTTTACCAGTAAAATTATTGGAAGTTTTTCCGTACATATTCAGAAATAAAGTTGAAATTCTGGTATCACGTGCATTAAAGCTTAAAAAGCTTACAGAAAAAGCTTTAAAGCTTACTTGCAAAACTTAGGCTGTGGGTGAGCGCGATTACAAAGTTCAAAAACACAATTGATATGTTCCTCACAGGTATCACAGGTAAAAACAGAAGAAAGAACAGAAGCATGGTAAAATAAAAAATTCAGCGAAGACTCAAAACTTTGACACTAGAGTCCAGAAATCACATAATTCCGCGGAATTATGAAGCGGAACAAGCGCGCAAATGTCAGTGAAGGCGGAAGATAACTAAGGTTAAAAACTCTTATACTCTTAGAACAGAAATGAACATAGACTTGAGGGTAGAGGTTAGAATCACTTTTGCTTAGAGTATAGATGGATAATATGGTTTAACGTTAGTGCGCAGAAATTTTATTCCTTGAGTCAACAAATTTCATGATTGAAACTTTGACTCCCTGCCCTAACCAAGTTTTACACGATTCATAAAATTTTTGTCATCTATATGTTATGATAAATTTCTCTTCTTCCATTTTAGATAACGTTATTCATAGCATTGCTGTTTGCAAGCTCGCCGATAGATGGCGCTAAGAATGGAAAATCGAAGGCTGCAAGCACAACACTAACAACCACTATAGCGAACGATGAAAGCAAGGCAGTTTTGACGGATAATCTCGGCAGTGACGGCACGATCAACAACGCCACAAAAATCAACGAAAAGGCAAGCTATCCGAAGAAAGTGCACTCGCTGAAAAAGCGCCCCACGAAAACCCCGACAAGCTATGTTACCGTCTCGGCAATGCAGAATTCGAAAAACAAACGCAAGAAGGTGACCGATGTGACGGCCGCTTTCAAGGATCTGCCAGCAGACGACCTCGAATTCATTAAGGAGCTGGACAAGCAGTTCCAATTGCATGGTGAGAAGATCAAAATTAAAGTGGAACACGATAACACCACTGAATCGGGGAAACAGAACAGCAAGCGCACCATCGACGGCGAGTTAGGGTAAGTGAACGCGTTACAAAATTATACATTAATATTATTAAAATTTTTACACACTTGCAGCTATGGCGCTTACCCCGCACACAACGGCTACCAGTACGAGCGCCCCAAATTCATGTTCTATCCCTACTCTCAGCAGAATATACCAGCTGACGCGCCTGGCTACTATCCACCCAAGACAGATGTCAGCATTGAACCCTCCTACTCCTACGAGTTACAACCGCAAAGCTATGTACAAGAGCAGAAACATGGCGCACAGCAGCCAACAGAGGTGCTTGACGTGCCAAAGCATGGCGCGCATGGTGCGCATGGCGGTTATGAGGAGCCGGTAATTGTTTTGCGTATACCCGGACCAACGAAGTATGCCTCACACTTGCAAACGCTGCTGCAGCAGTATTTGGAGATACGCGCCGCGCAATATCTGCGCATATTAGAAGAGAATGAGCTGCATAAGCAGCAGCAGCAACATGCGCAGCAACATTCGGTACAGCAGCAGCAGCAGCAAGAACATTTATTGCAACAAGAACACTTACTACAGCAACAACAGCAGCAGCAACAGCACGAGCAACAGGCGCACTTTTATGAACAGCAAGCGCAAATACAACATGGTGGCGCACCAGCGCAGGCCTACGCCGAACCCACGCTCGAGCTGCAACCACCGGCGCATGAACAGCATGCCGTACAGCATGCACCAGCTGTCAATGAGGAACACGGTTATTCGCCGGAAGTGACGTATGCGCATCAGATAGCGCCCACGCCGCAAGCGGTCGCCTACCCGGAGATCGACGAAATCTATCAAGGCTACAAGGGTAAACTGCACGCGCCGCAGGCAACGCTGCAACAACAACAACAACACCATGAGCAACAACAGCAACAAGTGGAGTACGCGCCGCAGCAGCACGAAGTAGCGCCAGAGCCACAACAACAGCTACAACATGGCCAACAATATTTCGTACAAACTGCGCCGCCGTCAGCCATTCAACAATTTTATTACACGCCGGGCACACAATTTGGCGCGCATGGCAGTCATCACTACCAGAATGTGTACTTCATGGCAATCGCACCACAAAGCGGTTATGCGACGACGCATGCCGCGCATGCTGCTGCGTTACAACACCAGCCCATCTATGTGCAGGAGGAAGAGCAAGAACCGGAATTGCAGCAGCAACACCACCAACACGAAGAAGCGCCACATGAGCTAGCTGCCGCAGCGCATGTTGAGAATAATCCACGTCAAACGCACACCAAAGTGATTTACACGCAAAACAGCGAGAAAGGCGCCGCCGACTATACCGGCAGTTATGCGTTGCCGTCATTGCGTCCATACGAGCGTCACGCAGCCACTTACCACCACCACCAGCAATTGCAGGAACAACTGTTGCATGAACACCAACAACAGCAGCAGCATGAGCAATTGGAGCAGCCGCAACAATTCGACTATGACGCACCACTGACACATGCGGCCTCAGAGCATCAGCATGAGCATGAGCAACAGCGCTCGGCCGCTATCAAACCGCAGCCATTCAACTATCACGCGCATAGCGCCAAGGCGTTGCGGCGCGTCAATCGTAAGCGTGGCGCGCCTGCGCTGAAAACGACCACTGCTGCCACAACCGATGTGCAGGTGGATGAGCATTTGCAGAAAATACGCAAATATGTGCGCGAGAATTTGGGCGCTCAAATGAGTACAGCGGTGGAGTTTAAGACAACGGCGTTGGTGAAGAGTTAAGTGGCGCTTTCTAAGACACGTGCGCCTTGAATTATGCTTAGCAAACACAAAAGAACAAGTGAAACACCTGCAATGAGAAACTGACGCTTGCGCCTTGAACTATGCTTAGCAAACGCAAGTGAACAAGTGAAACACCATCATTGACAAACTGTTTGTTAAACATTTTCGTTTCTCAAGCGCATCTAACAATTACGGAATTTTTCTAACCTCAAAATGCTATATTTCTTTACTTACAAATTTGTGAATATTGGAATAAACGGTAAACGCATTTATGTTATAAAGAAGTGGTCTGTATGACGACATAAAAAATTTTTAACCGCTAAAAATTAAATTTTCAAGCAAGCGTTTTGTCTAGCAAAATTCGAAAAGAAAAAACAAGTTTTTGCGAGTATCTTAATATTCTCTATATGTATCTCCATCTATATCTTTGTGTGCTTTCTAAAATTTTTGTAATAGTTCAAGTTTTTGTAAAATGATCAACAATGTAAATTTTAAGTTATTTGTATTTGCTTTTGTAATTCATCTAATTTCATCTATGCACAAGAGATAATATCATTTCAAATTTTTTCTCATAAATTTTCTAATTTTTATAGATCAAAAATCAATTAATTTTGCCAAAATATAAAAAAAATTCAAGTTAAAAAAAATATATTAATGAAAATTTGGCAGGTTTTTGGATTTTTTTATGTAAAAGAAAAAATTATTTTTTTAATTTCCAAAAAATATTTTTTATATTATAATTTTTTAAATTTCAAAATTTTTTTTTTTAATTTTTTTCAAATTAATGTTTTTTTGGAAAATTGAAGGAATTAAATAAAGTTTGAAAATTTGAAAAATTAAAAAATTTATAATAAAAAATATATATATATTTTTTTTTTTATTTAAAAAAAATTTCTTTTAATTAAAAACTTAAAATTTTTTTCTTTAACATTTTCTTCTATTTTATTTTTTTTTTGTTTTTTTTTTTTGTTTTATTTCTCTAATATTTTCTTTTATTTTTATTTTATTTATATTTTTAAGTTGTTAAATTTTTTTTTTTTTTGAATTTTAATTCTCTACACACACTTCATAAAGACTTAAAATAATAATTTTTGTAACAAATTGTATTAATTTTGTGCAATATTTAGCATTTAAGTTGTATAAAAACTATTTTTCATACTGTGCTCAATAAAATTACTTATATACATATTAATGACAAACAGTTATTATTTTTTTATAACAATGAAGTAGCAATGAAACCTCGTTACCGTTTTTAATAATAAATTTAATTGAAGGTAAGTAAAAGTAACGCCAAAATTTAAGGTGTTCCACTTGTTCACTTTTTCCTCAAACTCAGGCACTGTTAAAAATTGTAGCATACATTTAGGTGGATTATATTCACTATTGTTCACTTTTTCCTCAGCCTGAGACACTGCTAAAAACTGTAGCATACATTTAGGTGGATTATATTTAACACTTATTTTTTTATTTATTCGGTGCCGTAAGCCGGAGCTTCTCAATCAGTTTTTGGTATTTTAATGGCGGCTTGCTAAGCCCTTTTTTTCAGGGAAACTGTAGTTTAAGGAAAGTTTTCTACTTACAATTGTAGATTAGGTTTGTTAAACACAAACATGATGCATAAGTGAATTAATTGTCTCAAATGGTTATCTAATGAATAGCCATAGAATTTTCGATGAAAGTTTATCAATAATTTAAAGAAAATCAGTTGTGACTTACTTTTCATAGCGGTTGAAAGTGACTTCAAGCATTGCTGAGTTGAACTGCCGACGCAAATGCGGATTTTCTCAATTTGAACTAATATTAACTAACACTAACTAACACTTTTCACATAACACTTTTTATCACTTAACACTTTTTCTTTACTTATCACTTATTTTTTAAACACTTTTCACTTATCACTTTTAATTTCTGAAAAGAAAAGAAAATAGGTATAATTAAACGAAGATCCAACATTCTTAATATATCGAAATAAATCTGTGATATTCTTAGTATACTTATGACAGACCTTATACTACTTTATCTAATCAAAAACTACAAAATATAAATCAAAAAATTATATTTACAATTTCTTCCACATCAATAACAAAGTTTCATAGAAATCACAAATTTCTCAAACAGAAAACTGACGTTGAGCAATACCAAAAGCTCCATAAGGATCGGGTAGGACCTCTCCGAGCAGTTCGATACCAAACGAGGTTTCAGACAATGCGACTCCCTATCGTGCGACTTCTACAATCTACTGCTGAAGAAGGTACCATCTTCTATAAGAGTGTAATCTTCTGCTGGCGTACGTCAATGATATTGATATCATTTCCCTCAACAATCGCGACGTTGGTTCTGCTTTCCCCGGACTGGATAAGTGAAGAAAAAGGATCTCGTAGTGAAAGAGGGTAAAATGAAATATCATCAAAAAAAAAGCAGTCGTCGCGAAAGAGGGTAAAATGAAATATCTCCTATCATCAAAAAAAAAAAAGCAGTCATCGCATGGCTTTCACGTCACTATTGACAGTCATATCTTCGAGGTCGAAGCTAATTTCGTCTATCTTGGAACCTGTATTAACACCAATTACAATGTCAGCCTCAAAATCCAACGCGGAATATCTCATGGCAACACGCCTCCGCCCTGTTGTACTTGAACTCTTCGAACTTCTGTCTTTTTGAGTGAATTTTTTTAATGAGAAAGCTTAAAATAACTTAAACTAAACTTAAAATATTTTCAATACAGCTGACGTATGTCAATCAAAAGGCACAGCATAAACTGAAGAACATCTTAATAATAAATAATCAATAACTGGTCAAGGCATAATTATGTAGATTTGCTGCTGAAGCGTGTCTCATCGCATATTAGTATCCTACAAATATTCTTTACATTAGATACTTCCAGCTTAAAGTTAAACCCCCAGCCAACACATGGCGGCTAATTAAGCGCTGTGATTGTTTTAAGCAGCCTAAAAATATACTAAGTAAATTTAAAAGCGTTGCCATATGTTTGATTTATTTACTGCGCTCTACTTTTACTATCCTAATTTATTATTTATTGTTATGTGTTGAATTTTCGCAGTGAGTCAGGTATGCAAGAAATAAATACGATCAGAAAATGAGAAATGCTGTAGTTGCAACTTGGCATACCGCCACACGCCGCACTTTCCTGCGCAACTCAGCGGATCTTTATCATTTATCTGACAATTTGTTACCCGTTGTTTTGCTGTGCCATCTTTTTTGCAATCTTTCTCATTTTCTATTTTTTTTTTTCTACGTTTTATTTACTTTTTTATCGTTATGCCATTGATAATTATTTTTAGTTATTTATACACAAACATACATACATATATATAAGTATATAAATATATACATAGCTTTAGTTGTGGGCACTCTCAGCTGCGTGCAAGTCCATTCCAAGCTAAACATACATATAAACACACCATCATATATGCATGTATGCTATGATTTTATGGCTACTGCCCGCAACCTGCCAAAATGTCTACACTCATTGACCATTTGCTCGTCTAAAATGCGAATGGTGAAGTTGGCGATCAATTATGCGCGCATGCGTGCTGGCATTTATAGCGGTATTTATTACTAGCTGCAACAACATAATGCATATCACATTTGATTTCAATAGATTTGAATGGTCTTCGGTTTTTCTTCAACAGTTAATCTATATGTATGTATGTATGTACTATATGTACAGGTGGTTATGCAAATATGCACGAATTGCCTACATAGAAAAGTTGCGCAGCTGCAAAGGCGTTTCCTCGAAGACTACTACGTCGCATTATATAATCTCTGGCGATTATTGCATGCGCATGGCGTATGAATTATATCGATTTCCGCTTCGAATGCTTACCCGCAGAGTGACGGTAATGGTAAAAATGCGCCAACACACACTCACATGAAACGAAATATTTTGGTTTTTTTGCATAAGAAAAACGTAATTTTTTTTTTTTAGTTTGGTTTTAGTAGGCCTCCATCTAATTTCATATCAAAATATTGGATAATAACAAAAATATTGGCTTCTAAACAAACAGAACGAATGAGTTTACCTAACCAACAAAATCGATCAGAACAATTTCTTCGGCGGTTACGCCGTTGCCTTGGTCAACAAAACACACGGCGAATTTCATGCAGATAGCTCGTGAAATGAAAAAAAGTTTTCCATGCAAGCACTTGCTGCCATTGGTTCAGTTTATATGGCAGCTATAAGCTATAGTTGACGGATATCGGAGATTCCGACAAATTAGCAGCTTCTTGGGGAGAGAAGGACGTGTGCATTCAAATCGAAATCTCGATTATAACGCATAAATCTATATATTTCATAAGGTCTTTCTTCTGGATGTTACAAACTTCGTGATAAACTCAAATATATGAGTTCAGGGTATAAAAAAAAATATTACAAAAATGCTCTTACTCACAAAATTGCCTGCTTTTATGGACCTTCAAAACATGACAAAGAAAAAAATTGCAAAAAAAACAGTTAAGTTTGTACTTAAACGACATTTTCGTTCGTTACCTAAAACAAATTGTAATTCTCTTAAGGTTTATAGAAAATATTTTACTTAAAAGCCAGACATTTGTGGGCGCTAAAAAAGCTTTTAACGTAACAACTTCGACTTTTTACAAACAATGTTCGATTTAAGTATTAAACTGTTCTTCAATGCACTTAAATTTGCGTTTGCACTTCTCAACGGATTTATAAACTTTTTAGGTAATTTTTTGGCGGTAAAAATTAAACAAAATTCTAAGCGCTAATGTTTAATATTTGGTCGAATGCATGAGTGCAGTTCTCTAAGAAAATTTCTGAAATGTGTGTATATGTTATCTAACTGTACAAATGATGTATTTTCAGCTTACAAGAAATGGAAGCTCTCTGAATTTCATTAAGACACCGTACAGAATGGCCAATATACCAGGTATAACCGTCAGCGTATGCTTGAGAATTCATATAATAGGTACATGGGACTATTATTGCCTTGATTTCAATTATTTTAGGCAAGTGGATACAGTGTTATTAGAAATAGATTATTTCTGCATTTCATTAAGAGATCTTATATAATGAAAGTTAGTTGCGCTACAAAGTCAACCGAAGGTCCGAATATATTACTGTGTCCAAAAAATAAGGTGACATTTGAATTTAAACTGCGCGTGTCGAAGGATTTGGAGAATTCTTTTTTTTTTAGATTGGTCCAAAAAATAAGGTGACATTTGAATTTAAACTGCGGGTGTCGAAGGATTTGGAGAATTCTTTTTTTTTAGGTTGGTAGTACTGTCAGTCACATTTATGTCAAACTTCATGCCAAAATATTTATTAGTGTTTGTGATACGTGTCTTTTGTGAGCTGCTAAATGTGAGTTTTTCGTTTTTTGCGATTTCGAAATTTGTTGAGCAAGGAATTTGCATTAAATTTTGTTTACGGAATCAATTTTCTGCTGCGGATACGTTGAGGATGGTACAGAAAGCCTTTGATGATGAGGCTATGTCTACAAAAAATGTTTACAAGTGGTATAGTGAGTTCCAAGTCGGCCGTGAACGTGTCGAAGACGAAGAGCGTTCAGGGCGACCATCAACCTCAACCGATGAAGCTCACGTTCAACAAGAAATCTCAAAGATTTGGTGTTGAAAAACCGTCGATTAACAATTAGAGACCTTGCTGATGAAGTTGGCATATCGAAAGGCTCAGCCAATACCATTTTGAAGGATGTTTTGGGCCTCAAGCGCGTCAAATCTCGACTGGTACCGAAAACAATGAATTTTTTGGAAAAAAGGCGTCGCGTTGAAGTGTGTTAAACGATGCTTTCCGACTACCAGGGTGTCATTAAATGCATTATAATTGGCGATGAGACTTGGCGATGAGACTTGGATCTATGCTTACGACCCCGAAACAACCAATCAATCGAGCTAATATCCGCAAAAGAGAGTCGAGACAAAAAAAATCGCGCCAAAGTCGCTCAAAAATCAAGGTCATGTTGACTGTTTTCTTCGATTATCGTGGTGCTGTGCATTATGAATTCCTTTCAACCGGTCAAACATTCAACAAGGAATATTATTTGAACGTTATGCGTAACTCTATCCGCCTAAAAAGGCAGGAATTGTGGAAAGACAATTCTTGGTTTTTACACGACGATAATACACCATCCCATACTGCCCTCGTAATTCGTGATCATTTCGCCAAAAACTCAACACATATCGTTCCGCAACCAGTGTATTCACTTGATCTGGCGCCGTGCGACTTCTAGCTGTTCACCAAGCTCAAAAGAGCGCTCCGGGGACACCGTTTTTATACGATAGAGGAGATTCAAGCTGCAGCGAAGACGGAACTGAAGGCCATCCCGGAAAGTGACTACAACCAGTGTTTCGAGGATTGGAAAATCCGTTGGCATAAGTGCATTGCATCGGGAGGGGATTACTTTGAAGGGGAGGAAATTGATTTGGAAGAATAAATAAAGAATTTTCAAAATAAATACAATGTCACCTTATTTTTTGGGCACATTAGTATACAAAAAATAAAATATTAGGTATATGGGGCTGAGAAAAGTATTGACTGGATTTTACCCATTTTTAGCACAAGGGCGTGCTTTCATCGAAAAAATATTCTTCCCGAATCTCCCGTGCGATTTCGCTTACTTTCAGAGTGTATGATAGGTTGGTTAACCTCACGTACCAAATTTCGCTAGGATTTCACCTAAAAGTGAGCGGTGACATGTCCTTTATGCAGTTTACCACTTTTAATAGTTTTCAGCATAACCGTTATATGGAGAGTGAGCATGATTATTATCTAATCTTAACTATTTTCATGGTTGTGGCACGTTATAGAGTTACGGTTAAAGTAGCTAGATTAGCCTCATCTGCACTACTGACCTTTCTTGAGAGTCAAGGAACATATTTATATCTAAATTTTCACTCAAGTTAATGCTTGGACAGGCAGACATATTTTTAATATTTTTTTCCAGCGCATAAAATTAGCAGACATTAACGATTTCCACAAAATATAGAAATTAAAAAAAGTCCGCCGCAGAAAGTGTTACATGTCTAAATTCGAAATAGTGCGCCACACAACTAGCTGTTGCCAGTAGCGGTTATGCAGACTAAAGCAGCTTTTCATGGTCGCTGATTCGGCGCATTGTAATTAGCGTACGCGCAGCTTACGTAGCCGCGCTGCACGCTTAAGGCACAGCTTGCAGCTAGGAGAGGCGCCGTCTTCTAGCAGCTAGCGAACTGTGAATCTAACTTGCATGTTCACTCGCCGCTTACTTTGTGCCTTTGGCTTCCTTTAGCTATGTGCTGCCGATGGCGGCAGCAGTTTTTTGGTTCAAGCTACGTTTTCCTGCTCACCGCTGTTTTGTGTACATAATTTCACTTGCTAAATTTATGAATTTATTTGTCTTACAGCGCGTAAAAGTTCACTGCGCAACTGAATTATATAATTTATGCGCATTTCGGTTGATTTGGAGTATTCACTTAATTTTCTTTGTTTGTTTGACGGCCTTACAGCGGCACACAGGTATTGCGAAATATTTTTAATTAATTAAGATTAATTGAAAAAATTTTAATTTTACATATATATAATATAATTTGAAGTTGATGCATGGTTACATTCAATGAAAATAAGCAACTTAATCCATATTTATGATTTTAGCGTAGCGCGTTGGTCAGTGCGTATGCGTGACCTAAGCGTATGTCACGGCGTATGATGAATGCGTGTGAACATTAATCCTTGTTTAAGTGCGAGGTCATTTGTGGACTTTAAGAAATACATAATTTCGAGTAATACACAGGTACATTTAATTTAATAGATGAAAAACGGCGATATGTATAAAAACTGCCCTGATATTCTGCCACACCCTCACACTCTTTACATCATAGAAATGTTAGAATCTATAGCTTACAGTTGATTTTATATGCAATGCTTAACTGAATCTGAGTTTTTAGCGAGACTAAGGCATACGCTGAGAGCCCTAAAACTAACCAGAACGAAATATGCCATTCCTTCTACGAAATAGATGTGAAAATAAATGTTCTAGCATTAGATACCTTTCTGTAGACAATTCTGATATCAAGTCAGTCTTCAGCAGAGATGTAAACGGAGTGAAAGAAACATAAATTGTAGTCAAAACTAATACGGTTGAGAACGGAAGCGGAACTAGATTGTTATGAGGCAGTAAAAACTATGCAACTGTGTATAAAATATTGAGCTGGAATTCGAGATTAAGAGACGAAACGGGAAATTAGGCAGAGCTAGAAACTAGAGTCTATATAGACTGAGATTGAAATTGAAATTAAGCCATAAATAGATATAATCTTAGAGATTGATGCGCAAATCGTGTGGCACATAGAATTCGTAATGGAAGCAGAGAAAGTGGCAGACATAAAGATTAAGGCTGAGGCCAAAACTAAAAATTATCTTATAAATGCGGTAAAGACGTACACTAAGCATGAAAGTCGTACTAACAATGAAGAACTTAGTAAAACTAAAACAGGTATTGATTCTAAGAGTGCAGGGAATAAAAAAGCATGATTTATGTACCTAAAACTGAAATGGTGACGGACACTGAGACTGACAGAGAGCCTGAAATGAAAACAAAGACTGAAACTAAAAATTATTCTGAAGCAGCGACAGTGAAAGTATGTGAGATTAAGAATAAATCTTATTGAGTCATAAAGTTGTGTTTTTTTTGGTGTGTAGCTTTAGATATTATTGTAAGGTATGGTATTTACAATATAAATTATCTCTTAACTCGCCTTAAATACTGCTTTTTCGGTGTTTAGAGGAATATAAACTTTTTTTGTGCCGACCACTTTTTATCAAAATTTTGGTTGGCAGCGCTGCTGTTGAACAAAATGGTTTTAAGCACTCAAAGAGAATACTTTACTGTTTTCAGTAAGCACCAAACCTTAAACTCGAGTTTCTGAAACCCGAATTTCAGATTGAGGTTAGATGAAAAGAGAAAAAGAGTTTGGGCTTAAATTTGTTCAACACAAACTTGGCGGCACTAACTCTATTTGTCTCAAAAACTTTATTTTATAGAATTCAGAGTATCTTAAACACTTCAGTTAAACCCATTACTATGAATAAAGTTCAACTTAAAGGTCCTAAGCACTTAAAGATATTACTTTACTGTTTTCAGTAAACACCAAACATTAAACTCGAGTTTATGAAACCCAAATATTAGATTGAGACTAAATTTTAAGAGAAATAAAGTTTAGGCCTAAGTTTGTCCAACACAAACTTGGCGGCACTAACTGTATTTGTCTCGAAAACTTTATTTTATAGAATTCAAAGTTTCTTAAACACTTCAGTAAAACCCATTACTATGAATAAAGTTCAACTTAAAGGTCCTAAGCACTTAAAGATACTACTTTACTGTTTTCAGTAAACACCAAACATTAAACTCGAGTTTATGAAACCCAAATTTCAGATAAAGGTTAGCTGAAAAGAGAAAAAGAGTTTAAGCTTAAGAAAGTAAGTTTGTATGGAGAAAAATTGTGCGATACTAACTGTATTTTTATTGAAAATATTAAGTAATGGAACTCAGAGTTTCTCAAAAACTTAAAAAGAGAACGCTTTGGTATTTTCAGTAAACACTGAACCTTAAACTCGAGTTTATGACTCAATACGAAAATACAACTAAGCAGACTTTAAATTGAGATGGTTAGAAAGGCATCTGAATGCTTAGAAAAGAAAGTTTAGTTGGACACCGAGACTTAGAACCATATTTTTAACAGAAAGGAGTCAAAGAACAAATAGTGAACAGATGGTATTTCTTCAAAATTTCCTGGTAAAACACTGACCAATTAATTGAGCAAAAAAAAAAAAAATAATGTAAATGAAACGTATACAAACTTGAAATGTTTGAGACTCGCCCAATTTACCAGCCCATATGAGCCACATCCCCAACATACGGACATAGCTTGATCACTTTTAATTACAGCGGCAATATGTATGTGCAATGGCAAAGCTGGTCTCGCAATCTTAATCATTCAGGTTATTGCGAGATTTTCTTGCAGCCAATAGCAATCATGCACCAAAGTCAGAGTCAAGGCGCCAAGCCGTGCGACTGTCCATTCCGACGACGTATTAAGTCAAAATAATTACGACAAATACATAACATAGATTATTTAATTACAGGTAGTGATGAGAGCAACAGCAATAATACATTTGTTAAAAGCAAAGAGAAGATAGCAGTAAAAAACGAAACCAAAAGGAAAAGTAAAAAGCCAAAAAAAATTATGGAAAAAATAAAAACTAAAAGAAATTTAAAAGAAGGCAAAAAATTTGTTGGATAATCCAGTCATAGACAAAATAAAACATATAAGAGCGCGAAAGCAAGCCAAAACACAGACCATGAGAGTGAAGTTTGTATGTATATGCCTCAATTGTAGTTCAAACATTGCCACAAACGCTGCCACAAACACAATTCTTTACATTGTTCGTTGCAAGCAGCCAAAAAAAAATTAAAAAAAAAAAAAACCAAAAAATGCAGTTGCTGCCATTACATGTGCGCATATTTATATACATACATACATATGTATGTTTCACTGCAATTGTTACCACGTAACAGTCATTACACAAATATAACGCTGGACTTGCCACCATAGCACTTTGGCGCAAAGCGGCCACCGGTAAAGAGGTTGTTGCACCTGAAAGTGCCGTGGCAAAAGTATTGCTCAATGCAGCATTGAATGTAAAGAAAGGAAAAATTGTAAAACAACGGTATTATTACTTATGAGGATGCCAGTTATTAAGCGAGCGATTAAAATCAGCAAGAAGCGAATAAATAATAAAAATAAAAAAAGCAACGCAAAATATGCGCTTTTTCTGGCTAATTTGCTACGCTTGGCGTTGTTTTTTTTTTATAAAACAATTTTTCTTGAATTTTTTTTGCGGCACAAATTTGCATAAATTGTGTTATCGCGCGAGTTGTATGGTAAATGTGGCAAGTGGCATGCGGCATGCTCCACTTACATAAATACTATAAGCGCGCAATTGCTAAAAAAACTGGGTTTTTGTACGTCTGTATGCTGTATAGCAAATTTAGAAGTATATATGTGTGTGTATGTATATATGAAAGTATATGTGAGTGCTTGTTAATAACTTGACGATCGTGAAAATCTAGGAAATATTGCAGCTATCATTTGCCCTTCGCGGAAATGTGTCATTACAAAGGGGAAGTGGCAAAGCAACCGGCCAGGGCGTCAAACGAGTTGAAACTGGATATGGAATGATTATTTACGACTAATGACTTGTGATTGCAGCCAAAGATATCAGGTTAACAATCACAAGAAAAATATTTTTTCCAAGCGCTAAGGCTTAATGTGTGAAATTTATTTGTTAAAGAAATTATTGTCACAGCGAAATTTATTTTTTTTTAGACAGATAATTTATTTATTTTCGAAAAAAAAAATTAAATGTACGCTATTTATCTAAATTCAAATTGCGCCTAAAGGTAGGCAAATAATATTTTTTTAAATTCTGGCAAACTATTAAATGTTTTTTAAAAGTATTTTTTATTTTAATTTTTTTTGCATTAGAATCTTTTGAGTATGATTATTTAACAGCATTCAAATTGCGCCTAAATGTAGAGAATTATTATTAGTTTAACTTTGACTTAAATTTTACGTTTTTTCTAATTTTTTTAATAGCTTTTAATTGAGATCTGAACAAGAGAAGTGTTTTTAGTTTATTATTATTTAATGGAACAGAAGTTTTGCCTAAATGTAGGCAGTATTATTATTATTAGTTACCCTCAGCTTCAAAATTTTTAATTTAGGTTTTTTTTTAATTTATTTTTTTTATCACCTTAAAATTTATACTCAAACTAAAGAACTTTTTAGAAACTTCAATTGAGCCTAAATGTAGGCAATAATTCCTCTAGTTCAAATTTTTATTTATACCTTTTAATTGAGTTCCGAACATGATGAATCTTTTAAAAAGAATTTTTAGTTTAATTATTATTTGTCAAAATACAGATTGCGCCTATATGTAGACAATTGTCACGATTAGTTTTACTTAGACTCAGAATTTGAATTTTTTTAATACATTTTTTTTCATCGACATTCAATATAATCCAACCAAAGAACTTTTAAGCTTAATCTTTGTTTATTAGAATTCCAGTAGCGCCTAAATGTAGGCAATATTATTATAATTAGTTCCACATATTCTCAAAATTTGAAATTTTTTTTAAATTTAATATTTATTATCAGTATTTAATTCAGATATTCGAACTAGTGCCCCTTTGGGAAACTCGAATTTCGCCTAATTGTAGGCAAAAAAAGTATGATTAGTTTCACTTTGCCTCAAAATTTTAATTCTTTTAAATTTATTTTTTATTAATACCTTTAATTTAGATCCGAATTAGAGGACTTTAAAAAAAATTTTTAATTATTTATGATAAATCGAACTGCGCCTAAATGCAGGCAATTATTATTATTAGTAACTATAGTTGACTCTTTACCGAAAATATTGGTTAATCGATGAGATATATAATTGAAAATGAGAGAATAACCCTTGCTAATAGTAGTATATCTACTCGAAATGGTTTGAATCGATTCAAAGCGTCCCTCAGCCCCTATATACCCATGTAATATAAAGTTTTTCGAATTTCCAAGTAAAAACTTGCTCTAAGCCCCATAGAACTAACAAACCTTATGTGCCTGAAGTTATTTGATTTTATTATTTATTAATACAAAATATATAAAAATATATAAATTTCACATAAATTTTCCACAAATCAAAATATTGGCCAAAAATAATTTAACACCTTTTATCAGTGAAATGCAGTCACGCAAACACACCTCGTAAATCAGCAGTAGTAAATATAAAACACTTCGCCAAATTACAAATTTCAAATCGAACAACATCAAAGGCAAAAAAAACATTCAACATTGCGTTGATAACGGTAAGTGACCAAGTGCACAAAGAAATGTAACCCCGCATGCTACGACATTTGACGTTTATCGGCTGTCATGAGCGTGATGACCGTTGCCATGACACTGACGTTCAAGCGCTTAATATTGCTGACAGCGGCCACAGCTTTATGCATGCAAATCACCAGGTGAGTTCAGCACGCATAACCGTTATGTAGTGGCGGTGGCGTCATTTAAAGAAGAGCGATATGCTGGTTGAATATTTATTTTTAATAAAATACAAAGAAAAAAAATAACTTTCGAAAAGTATGTGACATTATTTAACAATATTTGATTAATGTTTGTTAAAATTTGACATATTGCAACAAGCACTTGGCAACTAGTGTTGACAAGCGCCACGGCGAAAAAATACATTGAACTCTATGCGAGTTGAAATGATTTATATGTATGTATTGTAGTTTTATAAATTAGCACTTAGTAAAACAAAACTTAATATTGATGGGCAAAAATGAACTGATGGTGATGATATACATAGGGTTGACATAGCATAAGACAAAGCGCCATAAATCTTTCGAAGGACTGCGCATAAGTTTCCTTATGTCGGTACGGCAACGGATATATTAAAGAACATAGTTTTATGTGAGATCTACAGTTATAAACTCTAAAGTTGCTTAATGAAGACTGCAATTTTTTATGTTTATCTCCTTGGCGCCGCTGTGGGCAGCTTATTCTAATATCCAAAGTGAGCACTTGACCTTACCAACTTGACATTCGCCTTGGTAGCGCACTATTTGAAGGCAATGCACAAGTTCAAATCAAACCGACATATTTCTTCGTAACAATGTAACATTACATTTCTTTCATTTCGATTTTGCAGCCTACTTTTTCATAAACGAACACAGCCAAGTTATTGTTTTTTTTCTGCCTCCTGCTTTTCATTACTCATTACGAAAACGTCTATTTATCTAACTTGCTGACTTTATTGCTTGTACATACATGCAGCTCGATCGAGCCGATCAAGCCGTCAGTCCTGCCAAGCAACGCTACAACGCTTGAAAAGCTGCCAAATGACCAGCTAAGCATGCGCTTCGCAGCGACGAAACAACAAGCAGCCAATCGGACGCCAGCCCGCCTCACGCCGTCGAATGTGGGCGCACAAACGACGAGCGGCGAAACATTTTCATATAAAAGCCAATGGACGGGTCGACATCGACACCAAATCATTTTGTACCGTTAGACCGTGAAATCGTAAAAATGTGCGCGCAAAATATGAAATATTATTTAATAACGCTGTTGGTTGTAAGTAAAGAGTAGAGCATGTGTGGCAGCAGCAGCTGTCAGTCCAGTCCGCTGGGATATGAATATACATATATTAGCGCTGGCAGTGACAGTGGAAATGTGTTGCATAAGTGGTGCTGGTGTTGAGTTTGTGGATTTTTGTTGGCTCGAAATTTGGTGAAATTGGAGAAAAAGAAGTTTCACATTCAAATTTTGTTGAACAGTGCTAATTTGTTGTAAAGTATTGTTGTTCAAAAAGTATTGAAGTATAAAAGCAATATTTCGGTAAAAAGTGCTGGCAAAAACTATACTATAACAGCGAAGTCAACGCAAACGCAGCTGTTTAAAGAAGGATAATAGCAGAAAACGAAAGAATGTTTAGAAAAGCAATGCAGCAGAAGAGTGCAAAGAATGAGAAAATCGCAAAAAACAAAAAACAATTTCAAAAATTTCAAAAAATACATAAAGAAAAAATTTTCATTTAATTTAAAGAAAAAATTTTCATCTAATTTTTTCTTATAAACTTAAAAAAAAATATTTTTGCTCTATTTTGAAATTAAAAAAACAAATTTTATTTGAGAAAAAAAAAAATACAATTTTACAAAAATAAAATTGTATTTTTTTTTTGTCATAAAAATAATTTTAAAAATTTTGATGTATTCTCTCTTCTAATTTTGGTTTCATTAATCGAATTAAAATTTTTTTATTATTAGACAAAATTGTCATTATTTTTGTTGTTTTATGTTAAAGTTGATAACATATTTTTGTAAATTTTAATGAATTATTTTTTAAATTTAAAGTTAAAAAAAAAATTTTCATATAAATAAAATAATGAATTTATTTTTTTTTATTTTAAGTTTAAAAAAAAATTTCAAATAAATAAAATTTGAATTTAAATGTTTTTTCATTTTAAACTTTTAAATAAAAATGTTTCGAAAAAATAAATAAAAATAGTTTTAGTTTACAGTTAATTGTTTATTACATTTTTGATTCAATTTTATTTTGAGAGAAAATTTTTGTTGTATATATTTTTCAGTGGTATATTTTATAATTTATGTAAATATGTACATATTAATATTTTTTCCAATATTTCTTTGATTTTAAATTTCATAATAAATTCTTTTTACTAAAAACTTTTGAACATTCTGAAAATAAAAATATTTTTCTTTCTTCATTTTAAATAAAAAAAATTTTAAAATAATTATAAAAAACTAAAAACAGATTATTAAACTAATTTTCAAAAAAAATTGCTTACTCAATAAATAAAAGTTTTGAAATTATTGAATTATGAAATATTACGCCTTGATGACTCTAAATAAAATGTTATTTTTTTAATATAAAAAAATTTTTTAATTTAAAAAATAAAAATAAATTATAAAAAAAATTCAAAAAAATTGCCTACTTAAATAACTATTTGAAAATATAGATTTTTAAGAAAAAACGCTTCAACATTAGCTTATAAAGCTTAAATTTAGAAAATCAATTTAAAATTAAGAAATCAATTATTTAATTAAAATTTCAACGAAATGTATAACATTTAAATTTAATATAGCAAAATTCAAAATTAAAACATATATAAACATATGTATGTATGTACATATATGAAAAATTTTTAATTTTTTATTTTCAATTTTTAAATTTTGTTTTTTTGAGTTTATTAAAATTTTTAAAAATATTTCTATTTAAATTGTTATTGATATTTAATTGCAATTTTTTTAATTAAAATTAAAAATAATTTTGTGTTATTAAAAAAAAAATTTTGAATAAAAAAAAAAATTTTTTGAGTAAAAATATTTTTTTATTTTAATTAAAATTTTTTTTATTTTAATAAAATTTTTGATTAAATTAGAAATTTTTAATTAAAATTTAAAAGTATTTTAATTAATTAAAAAAAATATTTTTATTTTAAAATATTGATTATTAAAAAAAAAATTTTTAATTTTTATTTAAATTAAATAATTAAAATTTTTTAATTATGAAAAAATATTGAAAATTAAAAAAAAAATGCTCATCCACAATTAAATTGAAAATAATAGATTTTAAAGAAGTTTTTTTCTTTTAGTTTTAATTTTTTTACTTTAATTAAAATTTTTGATTAAATTAGAAATATTTATATTAAAATTAAAATATTTTAATTAATTAAAAAATTATTTTAATTTAAAAATATTATTTATTTAAAAAAATTAATTAAATTTTTAATTATGAAAAAATATTAAAATTAAAAAAAAATGCTCACCCACAATTAAATTGAAAAAATAGATTTTAGAGAAGTTTTTCTTTTTTTTTTAATTTTTTTAAATTAAAAATTTTGGATTAAATTAGAAATATTTAATTAAAATTAAAATAAAAATATTTTAATTAACTTTAAAAAAATATTTTTATTTTAAAATTTTAATTATTTAAAAAAAATATTTTAATTTTAATTTAAAAAAATTAATTAAAATTTTTAATTATGAAAAAATATTGAAAAATTACAAAAAAAAAATGCTCACCCAGAATTAAATTGAAAAAATAGCATTTTTTTCTTTTGCTTATTAACCTTAAATTTAAAAGATGGAAAAAGACAGAAAGAAATTATTTTCACTGCATTTCTAATTTAAAAAAATATATATCATAAAAAAAAATAGGCAAATTTAAAAGAATTAATATTTAACTAGAAAAAATAAGATTTTTGATTTTTATTTGAAAGATTTGTTTAAATAATTGTACTCATATTTAAAATAATTAAAATAAGAAAGCAAAAATGCAAAGAAAAAATTTATATAATTACATATGTACATACATATGTATATGTGTATGCATTTGAGTATGAAAAAAAGTTAATTTGAAATTATCAACTATTGAATTAACATAGATTGTTAACTTAAAAAAACTTGTAAAAACTTGCACTGATTTGCCAGCTGATATCAACGCTGGTGCTTGCCACTTAAGCGAAGTGAATGAACGGCGCTACGCTTGTAACATCAGATTACGTACGCGCATGCGCCTGCGCCTTGCACTGTTGCATGCGCGATGCCAAAAAAGAAAGCGAAAGTATGATGCGCGCTGCGCAGCACAGCAAGCGCTTGCCAACTTTTGCAGCATTTGTTATTAGTATACACATATGTATGTATATACATGTGTGTGTGCAGTAGCTGCAATTTTATTTGATTTTCGATTTCTTTTAATATTCTCTCAGCTATTTGTATAACTATTATTGTATTGGCACTATTGCCAACCACTTTTGCTGCGTGCTACTTGCAACTGTTGCACGTTTCAACTGCGTAATTACCGTTAATGGCCGTTTTGATAAATCATTGGAAGATAAACACACCGCAGCAAGTCAACAACATTGTGGCACGCACGTCTGGGGCGTGTGGCTGAAACATACATAGGCATACTACATATACATACATGCACAAATGCATATTTTTGTTGCGTGGCATAAACCATTTGAACTTAGCGGAATCGTTTTGAGCTTATGTCTATATTTGGCGTATGATGCAACAATGAAACTTGTTGCACGCAACTGTTGTTGCATTGATGAGCTCAAAAAATAGCTGCGTTTCGTACAGGTTTTGGCAGCAGTGCACTTGTTGCAGGATGCTTTGTTCCTGCTTTGGTTTGAGGAGGAAATAATTATTGTTTTTTAATACACAGGAAGTAAGTCGTGAGCAGAAACTCGTGAGGCAGACACGTATTTGTTGATAATCCTTGCATATAACATAACTTATACGCGATAATTTCTGAGTGAATTAGTGCCAGAAAAATTTTCGTCAGCGATTACTGAACGGAAAAGAAGTCAGAGAACCCACCAAAACACTTTATCATAATGAGAGGCTTTGCAACGATCAGTAAACACCCTTACAGTCCTAAGCGAAATCTACAAAGATCGATGAGTGATATAACCTTTAATCTGCTTTTAATCGATTGGTCAAATTGTATGGCAAATGATATAGTTCTTCAATCTGAGCAATATATTCGGAGATTATAGGGATGCCTCGGGCAATAATCTGTGCCAAATTTCGTGAAGATACCTTGACAAATAAAGGAGGTTTCCATACAAGGGCTTGAGTTTGAGCGGTCAGTTTGTATGGCAGCTATAAGCTGTAGTTGTTCGATCTGAACAATATATTCAGAGATTATAGCAATACTTTGGATAATAATCTATGCGAAATTTCGTGAAGATGTCTTGTAAATTAAAAAAGTTTTCCATACAGGGACTTGGGTTTGAGCGGTCAGTTTGTATGGCAGCTATAAGCTATAGTTGTTCGATCTGAACAATATATTCAGAGATTATAGCAATACTTTGGATAATAATCTATGCCAAATTTCTTGAAGATACCTTGACAAATAAAGGAGGTTTCCATACAAGGCCCTTGAGTTTGAGCGGTCAGTTTGTGTGGCAGCTATAAGCTATGGGTTTTCGATCTGAACAATATATTCAGAGATTGTAGCAATACTTTGGATAATAATCTATGCCAAATTTCTTGAAGATACCTTGACAAATAAAGGAGGTTTCCATACAAGAACCTGAGTTTGAGCGGTCAGTTTGTATGACAGCTATAAGCTATAGTTATCGGTTCCAACAAATGAGCTGGTTCTTGATAAGAAAAGAACGTTTGCAAAATTTGAGAACGATATCTCAAAAACTGAGAGACTTGTTCGAGTATATACAGGCAAACAGACGGATATGGCTAAATCGACTCGGTTCACTTTTAATCAGTCTATCAATTCTGTAAGAAAATCATTAAATACTATCAAATGCTTAAGACTCAAATTTATCCTATGAAAGAAATTAACCTTTAATAAATTTAATTGATTGTTACAACTGTAATTATATTAAATCCCTTTATAGGAATACAATCGGTTTTCTTTGATCAGCGATCACAGCTTGCGATCAACTATTAATTCAATCTGATTCTTTAAAGGTCGGTTAGATTACCAGGAAGCAGTTACAGTAGTTACAAAAAGTACAAGCTGCAGTTACACGTCCACCGCTTGTGCCCAGCCTTGTCTAGAATTCGGCTTAAATATATAGGAGCTTGCAGTTCAAGGGACTGGAAAAAGTATCAAAATTAGATCTCAGGTCTCTATTAAACTATTAAAGATCTCTCCATGACGTGACCTCCAGTAGCATTTGTTTCTGGGAATTTGTGGATGCCATTGAAAAAGAAATGCGCCTATTTTTGATACTTTGTTCTGATGTGAACCGAATTCCAGTCAGGTCGTTCTGCATCTACCGGAAAGTTAGAAGATCTGTGCGATGAAGCGGGTAAGACCGACAAACGCTCATCTCCGCTGCTGTTCAAATAGTTCTTAACCAGTCTTGCAGCAGAAAGTCGAGCGTTTGACATGGCGGACTCCCAAAAAACTGCGAGCTCTTCTTGTCTTTGGCAACAATTTTCATCGAGTAATGCTTGCAATTCCTCATTTTCAATCATTCTTGACCCTTAAAGGTATTCTTCGTCTTCCAAGCAAAAATCAACACATTTATAGCGTGCAAATCACTTTTGCCGCAATCGCTGAGATAGAGTATGTTCATCATATACTCTTGCCGAAATACGATGGCTTTCAGCTGAGAGTTCAAGTGATACATTTTTCTTACTACTTCCGAGCTTAACAACCTAAGTCATTCCACATCACTTATTCCACAATTTCCATAGCAATTTATAAATTAATAAAGTTATTAATCTGAATTGTTTTTCTTTTAAAGCTCTTAGCTCTATTTCACTCAGCCGAATCACAAAGCAATGCACGTTACAGTCGTCGCAGACCAGCCTTAGGAAATGCCAAAGAAACCATCGAAGCTGCCACAGAAAAATCAGAAGCAGCTGCTGATCAACTAGCTCTTGCCGCTAGCCATGTAGATAAGAATCCACAAAGACGTAGTGGCGCTTATGCTAGAGACGGAGACGGTAAGTCCAAAGAAAGCTGAGAGGTTATAATTGTGTGGCCTGTTACATTATATGTATTTCTTTCCCTTAGAATATCCTTATGGCAATTTGGAAATGAATCTCATACGTCCGGAGAGCGAACCGGTGCATACACAGATCACAGCCAAGTACACGAGCACGTTAAGTGCATCAGGGTCCTTACGAGTCAGGTTCATTGGAAGATGCCGAAACTGCTGAGGAATATGTCGCTAATGCCATGAAGATGCAACGTTATGGCACACGTTTACGCGAACCCATACGCATACTGTCCACTGAAGATGCGCTGCAAGCTGGACCGAAGACACCGCCAGCACAAACTAACGACGAATCGACAGACGAGCGAAATGCTCCATCGCCGAGCAATATAAAATTTGAGTACTATCATACCGCAGCACAAACAACAAAAAAAAAGTTGCAACAACAAACGCCACAGCATTTGGATAATAACCACCAGTCACTTTTGGAGGCGCAAATGCAAGCACAATTGCAGGCGCAAATCCAACAAGCCCAACAGGCACAACAGCAAGCGGAAAGTCAGCAACAACCACTGGAAGCACAAACGGAACGTGGTCAAGCAATTGTTGTGGGAAGTGCCAATGACGGCGTGCCGCAGCAGGTAGCATCTGCTTACAATCGAGACCCGGTAACGCGCTCTTACGAGGTTTATGATGACAGCAGTGCCTACGAAGCCAGTGTGGAGGCCGGTGCAGGCGGTGGTAGTGGTGTCGCTGACGGTGATAGCGTCGATCGTCACTACCGCACAAAATATCTCTTTCAACCTGCCTATCAAGGCGCCAGTGTTGCACCCGCAAAGCCCGAACCAGAGCAGCTACGCGGCTCCGCATCAACGGAAATACCCAAAGCGGAGATAATGAAGCAGATCGAAAAATCGGTAATGAAATACATGAAAGAGCTGGAAGCCGAAGGCAAGATCGTCACTTCGCCGCAAGAGCCGAAAACATATTACAAAATGGTAACTGTGCCAGTCGAAGAGAAGCATATTACATCGACAACAACACGTCCGAAACATTCCGGTGCTACACCCGCACACAATGCTGTGTATGCGAGTGGCAGTGAAAGTGGCAATCCGTCATCAGCGTCAGCAACTGGATCATCGCACCGTACGTCCACGCATGGCAGCATTTCCGGTTACTCCAGTTCACGCCACCACGCACCCAAACATCAGCTCAAGTCTACGCAACGCTATCAATCCGAAGCCGAGACTGCTTATCGCGCACAAGCCGGCGCACATCAGGCGCATGAGGTTGGCGAGGCGCTGGCGCCAAATGTTGAATTCGTTTACAAGATCAAGACACGCGCACCACTGCAAACGGCCACCGTAAAAACAATTTCGAAACCATATACGTTGCCACTTAAAGGTACCTACGACCATTTCGATCATAGTGCAGCACTGAAGCATATCGAGGACTTTGATCTTTCGCATGTAGTCACGACGCAAGAGCCCGATGAGCGTCCAACTTCGTTGAGCGCGAGTGTCGCAAATAAGCCAAATAAGCTTTACTTTAACTCGGAAATCTATCACGATATTAACTCTCTGCCATTCAAGCCGGAAAAATCACGCACGCTGTCCACGGCTGGCGCTGGCGCAGCAGCTGCCGAGTATCGCAAACTAAAAGCTAGTAGTGGTGAGTTAAGCGTCGATTATAAAGGTTACTCTGGCTACTTTGCGGAACCTAGCGCACAAACAGACACATCCGATGAAAAAGACACAAGCGCTGGGTCTAGCGCGCAGGTGTCAGAAGATGGCTACCCCCTCATGAATCCCTACCAGTACGTGCTGAAGAAGGAACCACTGCCGCACAAATATGAAGAGACCAGCGCCAGTTGGGTTGAGGCGCACGCTAAACCTGCCTACGGGGCATTGAGCGTCTCACAGAAAGGACTAGAATACGACAGCTATAGTCCGAAATTCAACAATAATCCCGAAGGCTACGGCTATCAGCACACATACAAAGCGGAACGTGAACGAGAACGCGAAAGAGAACGGGAACGTGAGCCACAGCACAGCGGTCACAAGTACGCCGTTAGTCGCCTGCCTAGCGGTAGCAACAGTAAGCGTGGCAAGCGCGGCGGTGGCTTGCCATATCCCAATGTAAATAAGAAGGCGTTGCGTAACGCGGCCGTAAAAGATATTGAGGCGAACTTGGCACTACGTCCGCCGCCGAAAAATTAACGCTCCAGGCTTGATTTTTAATGCATGCAATTATTTTTAGTTTTTCGTTTATTTATTGATTTATGTTTTCTTTTAATATAACTGTTTCTATGGCACTATTGTATGCGCGCCTGCAGTTATGCAAAGACATTTCTACAAATTACGTATTACTTTTTAAAATATATGCCAATTTTCGAGTGCAATGTTAGCTTAAGTATGTGTTTATAATAAAATAATAACGGTATTTAATTGTGTTTATATTATAGTGAATATTATTACTTATATATAAACCGTTTTGTATTTATTTATATAATAAACCATGTAAAATGTCAAAATTTCGTAACTGAGCGCCTAAAAGTAGACTATAAAAAGGATTAGTGTTACCAACTGTTGATTCCACAGGAAAAATATTTCATTCCCATAAAATTTGAATGAATTTGTTCGAGCTCTTATAAAAAAGCGGTCAGAAACTTGAGGAAATAAATTATTCGGAAGCAACATGCTTGATAATAAATAAATTCTAATTTGAAAAGAGTAAGCATAATCCGTCATATAATAAAAAGTCTCCGTCATATGATAAAAGTACTCCGCCATATCACATTTGAAATTTTGAAGTAAGAACTTTGTATAGATCAACAAGAGAAAGACACGCTACGCCGAAAGACTTCAGCCAAACACAGTGGCAAACAGACCAATTTTTGCCAGCATACCCCAGTAGCTATAATTGCCGTCAGATTCAATATAAAATAGAAAGTTTAATCAGCGATCAGTTTTAACACATATCAATACAATACAGAGAGTTTACAGTTTCATTTTGACCTAAATTTAGATAAAAGAATGAGATCTGGAAGCCTGATTATCTACTCGGCATTAAATCGATCTTACCAAAACACCTTTGAGGACTTACTCTAAGAGAAGAGCATTTAAAACGAAGAGAAGATGAAGGATTTTTAACGTGATGAAAGATTTGTAGCATATAAAGGATGATCCATTTCAAGGCTGCCCACTTTTTGAAAGAAAAAATACAATAATTTCAAATTTAACGAGAATAGTTTATTATTATTCGAAAAAATATTCTTTGGCATCTATTTTTGAAAATTATGTCTTTCAAATGTTGGCCGCGGCTACGTCTCAGATGGTTCATCTGCTGAGTTCAATTTTCGATGACTTGTTCGAGCATATCGCTTGGTAACTGGATAATAACACACGTGATCTTTTGCTCCAAGGCCTGAATCGAAGTAGAATTGTCCGCTTAGACTTTAGACTTTACACCTACCCACAACAAAAAGTCTAACGATGTGATATCACACAATCTTGGTGGCCAATCGAACGGTCAGAAACGTAAATTTATCTGCTCACAGAAGTGTTCTCTCACTATATCCATTGATTGCTGCGATGTGTGGAAAGTGGCGCCATCTTGTTGAAACCAAATGTTGCCGAGATCACGAGCTTCAATTTCAGGCAACAAATAGTCGGTTATCGTGGCTATTGACGATTACGTTCTCCCCGGCATAATTTAAAAAAAAAAAATATGGTCCGACGATTCCACCCGCCAACAGACCGCACCAAATCATTTTTTTTCTGGAATAAATAACAGCTCTTGAATCTATTCAGGTTCCTCTTCGTCTTTAATGCGGCAATTTTGCTTGTTGACATACTTATTGTGCCAGAAATGGACCTCATCGCTGAACAAAATTTGGCTCAAAATGTCGGAGCTTTTTGGAACTTGGAAGATTCATAGAGCGAAGCATTGTCGCTTGGGAACGTTGAGTGGCTTCAGTTCTTGTGCAAGCGCTTTCCATTTAAGATCTGGACGTAAAATGCGCCAAATCATGCCATACGTCAGTCGGAGCTGCTGCGAACAGCGCCGAATCGACTCACCACGGTCTTCGTGTAAAATCTCAGCTGCGGCTGCTATATTTTCTTCACTGCTTGCTAGACTCGCTCTATTCGGTCGAATATTATCCAATAAGGATTGCTGGATCTGAAGATGAGTGATCGTGTTGTGAGTAAGCTCAGTATACTGATTATGTTGACCAAAAGCTGATTCAAGCGCGCAAAACACATTCTTTAGAGAAGGTGAATTTTAGAAATAAGGTTGAGCGTGTTGTAAACGTTGTTCAGGCGCAAGTCTTTCTATGATAAAATGTTAAACAATACTGAATCTGAACCGATCTGTCAAAAAAAGGCTATGGAAAAAAGTATTCCTACTTGGATCATCAGTTACATATTTTTTATTTTTCTAACTTTTTGCCGGTTTTAATGTCCTCAATAACAAAATTCTATTGTTTAGTCGGCAGTTGACATGAGTCTTTGAGAAAATATCGCCTTAATAAATATATATATCAATAAATATCAGTTGGAAGCGTTCGAACTTCCGCACTTTTTTTCGTATTATCAAATACAACCATAAAGTTTCCAGGTTGCTTATACACAAACCACAATTATGTTGATATATATTTATACACTAGGAGGACGGTACTAAAAGTAACCAACCCAACCAGCGACTCATTCAGCTACTTGTTGGTGGCTCTTTCTTTTAATTCTCATTAATCTTAACACGTATTGTGTTAATAAAAAATGGGCTTGTGCAGAAAGTATCGAAATTTCTTCATAAAACCAATTTATGTGGAAATATATTTCACAAAAGATTTAAATATATTTTAAACTGTTACTTTCTGTAGCTGCTAAGATACTTCTGCGACCACCCTTAAAAACCCATTCAAAATATCTCTTACAAAGAAAAAATAATAATTCTGAATTGATAACTATATATATTATAAATTTTCCATGCGAAAAGTTTAAAATAGAACTTTGCAACTGCGGTTGCTTGCACAAGCTTCGCTAAAGCTCCAAGCATAAAATGGATTTTCCGCTGTGGCGCCGAGTCATTGCATTGCAGTACCATTAGAGAAGAAGTGAAATTTGTTAATTTTGTTTTTATTGCTATTTCATACAGTAAAATGTCGCTTAGCGTATCTGGACTACCGAAACCCGTCAATGTACGCAATGATGTCCGTCATAATTGGCAGGTCATGCAAATTGTTTATAAACTCTACAACGAACAGAAGTTCACGGATATTTTATTCGAGTTTCCTTACACGACATATAAGTATGTTTTTGTTGTAAAGTGTTGTTGTAATTCTCAATAGGATAATATACGGTTTTAATAGGTTTACAGCACATCGCCTAATTCTCGCAGCGGCAAGCCCATATTTTTTAAAACTCTTCGACAATACCGAAGACGTTTGCAACTCGCTAACGGTTACGAAAATGGATAGTGATACTTTTGAAGAATTGGTGGTCTACTGCTACAACGGACAGACGGATATTTCAGCTGGTAATGCGGAGCGTATGGCCAAAGGCGCTATGCTGTTACGTTTATACGAAGTGGTTGATATTTGTGTGAATTATATGATGGATCATATAAGTGATTTCTTAGTGCGCAAGCTGATACCATTGGTAGCGGAATTAGAGTACGAAAAATTTGAAATGCGCTTACTCGCTTATATTGTGAAGAATTTTAAGGAGGTGAGTTGAAATTTCTGCGGGAACTCTGTGTGGCATGTAAGGTAATCACTTCGGCGCGACGCATCCTGGGTAACGCTAAATGACCTGCGGCCTCCACGGCTTGAGAAAACTTTGAACGTTCCTTTGAGCTACGGTTCGACTCGGACTCGCTAACGGTTACGAACTAGACTAAAGCTTTTTTGGATTTAGTTGCACCCTCGGTTGGTGATCAACGTATTCCGTCACCTGAGCTTGTGGGAGTGAAACCCTGTACAAATGGCTGGTGGGTTAATGTCAAGGCTACTGCTGTCCAGTTAAAACATTGGCGGGACTCACAGTACATTCCTCTCCCATCCTCATTAAGTTCATATGGTAGGTAATCTTAGAACCATTAAAAGCGACTACTTTTTGTGAGTTCAGTAGCGCCTCTGAATGCGGCCCAAACGAACATGAATAGAAAAGGCAGTACAAACGAAGCGTATGAGGATGGAAATAGGTCGGAACCAAACTTGAAATTGAACAGGGTTCTGGGATGGTTAGTGCCTAAGGCAACGAAATCAACCACCACGAAAGGTAGGGAACAAAATTACCTTTTTAAAGCTCCGTTACCGGCTAATTATTGTCCAGCCAGCTGGAAACGAAGGTAAGGCTGAGATGCGAGGCGGATACGTCAACACCAGCAGAAGAACCTGTGTTTGGATCACGATGAGTTCGAGGACCTAAGGCGATATTAAAACCTACGGGGGAAAGAAAGTGATGGCGGGAGAAGGTTGAAGTCGGACCGAAGCATGGTAGCAAATAACCGGCATCATCAACGTTCAGCGAAATCGCTAACTGACTCAAAAGAAAAGTGTTCATAGTAGGGAAAAGTTTGTCATCTCTCACTATAAATGGAAGCAGATCACGCAGGCTATATCTTCTTGAGGGTGATCAAGGCAAGCTCCGCGCCACCTCTTGGTATGAGACTATGTAATATCGACAAGCTGGTCAGGTGTTCCGACGAACGGTCGGTCTCCCAGTATAAGAAGCTGTAGCCAAAGTTGGTTAGACCTGGAAAGCAGGTAGACTAGAGGCTTTGGCCAAGGTGATTTCGAAATTAGAGGGTGAAATCTAAAACATTCGTTCAAAGATCGCGCAAAAAAAAACGGAAAAGCTTCTGACGCAAAAATGTCATTGCAGAAGGGGGAGAAAAGTTCAAAGCATTATATTCATAATAGACCCAACTTGTTTTTAGTATAATGTAAGAGAAGCTCCTTTTTATCCTGTACTTTCATAACATTTCGAAAAGTATTATGCTGAAAGTGAGTATCCGTTAAAGATCGAACTAGTTTAACTGTACTAAACTGAACCACTACAATTAAGTTGTTGGTTCTCATAAGTTTTAAGGGAAGTTAATAAGCCATTTATAAAGTTCTGAGCTACCTACATACATATGTGTTTCACATAAAAATCAACTTTCAGGTTAACAGAAATGGCGAAATATTTGATCTCAACATGACACAATGGAAATTCATTATAAAAGAACTAGACGTCAATGTGGTTTCTCAAGCGGATATATTTTTAGCCATCAAAGGCGGGTACGAGCACAATGCCACTGAGCGTCAGCAGTACCTGCCCGATTTGATCGGTTCGCTTACACTTACCGAATTCGACAACGACTTCCTACGACAGCAAATCAAACCATTACCCGGCTGTGAAGATTTAGCAACTGAAGCGCTTAAGAAACGTGGCGAACTGCCTTCATGGGTCGCGGTACAGAATTGGGGCGAAGTAAGTAGATATATAGTATATATTTACGAATATATTTAAAAACAAACACATTAATTTTTTAATTTTTAAGGATTGGTTAGGTTATAAGGACATCTTGCTTTACAATCAGGCTAAAGTGGAATGGCTAAAATGTTAAACAGAGTAGACATTTATAAGGTCTCCACAAATAGATGGTATAATTGTAGTCCAATGACCGAAGCACGTGAAAGTCCAGCTGTAAGTATGAATTCGGCTAAAGAGTGATATTTTAACCGAACGCCGAATATATTTTGAAAATTTAGGCGTAATTCATGCAACATTTATTTGTTATACTTTAGAAATGAACACTAACTCATATAGTTCATACGATTTTCCACTATTTGTGAATATAGCGACACCTAGCGGACATATTTCTTTCGATATATGTAGTCCCAATTTTTTAGAATCTTTCCAAAATAACAGAAAAATGCAAAAAAAAAAATTAATTTCAGGTGGCTGTGCATCAAGGCCTTATTTACGCAATGAGTGGAGGTTTCAGAGATTTAAAAGCCGTCGATCGTTATGATCCAAAGCAAGACAAGTGGACTAAGGTTGGCTGCTATGTGATACATACAGATTTTCGATTTTTTTTTTTTTCAAAAATCAAACATTTCATTACAGATAGCTTCGTTGAATGTCGCAAGTAGATATATCTGCGCCGCCTCAATAGGTGATCAATTGTGGGCATTTGGTGGTGTGATTGGCCCCGCACAGTGGGACGATACTGTTGAGGTTTACAATGAGGCCAGCGATAAGTGGCTGGTAAAGAAAAAATTACCGGTAACTGGAAAGTTTGATTGTGTAACACTGCCTACAAACTTGGTCGATAATCTTAATTGAGATGCTCGAAAAGATGTAATAGCCTCTGAAATATTTAATTACAAACAAATTTAATATTTATTTATAAAATAAAAAGTATTAACTGTGAGCATATATAAACACCATTTTTAGTACGTTCTCATTTGAGGCCTGAAAAGAATAATATGAGCTTCAAGTGATACATAAGACTGCTGATTGACCTAATTTTTCCCGTACGAGGTTTGATGCCTAGAGCTACGGATCTCATATCGTGTTAATCATTATTTCTAAAAGAAAGAGTGTTGAACATTCTTCATGAGACTCGAAGCGTCATAGATGTAAACAGGGGATTCCACAGGTGCTCTCTATGTTGCAGTCTAACTTCTAGAACTCGAAACTCCCTCAAACACAAGAGTGATTTTCTGCTACTCTATGTGATTATGACATCGAAGAATGGAATGGAAATGTAAACCGCTATCTCTTCGACCTTTATCGCTTTCTCGAACCTAACACTTTAACCCACTGAATCCACAGTGACCATATTCACTAACTGGAAGGAAGAGTACATACTTAACCACAATATTGCTGACTGTCCATAACCCTAAGACTTTATGTGTGACATTCGACAGTCTGTGTCCCTTACACGACCGCGATTATTGCCAAAGTACAGAGCCACAACGAAATCCTCTGTCGCTGGAGGACAGCACATGGAGAAAGGTCAAAGAAACGTTGTTGGTAACCTACAAGGCAATCGGTCGACTGGTCCTTAACTACGCCGCACCAATATCCTGTCACCTGGATGCGGTGATACGCAGACGAGGAAGCTATAGACATGCCAGAACCCTGTACTTCGGACTATGACCGCAGGCCACTTGATGTCTTCCAACGAACAACTTCACAGTGAGGCTTGTATGCTAAAAGTTAAGGATCGTAATGAACTACTCTCCAAGCAGATTCTGTTGGGGTGCTTTCGTAGAAATCATCCCTACAGTCACTTGCTTTTAGCGGAATCGCCTCCCAAGAGCATCAAGAGTTTCTCAACTACGTCGACGATATAAAACAATATGCCGACCAGAGTTCGAACGCAAGCAAAACTTTTCACAGTAACCGCCCTTCAAAATGGAGTCACTAAAACCTTCACCGACCCTCTCTCAGTGAATGACGTACTTGGAGTCAAACTACCACACATTGCAGACGACGAGCTCGAGTTGCCACGAGAATCGAGAGTGACCCATGCGCAGCTTCACTCCGGATACTATAGCAGGTTAAAGGTTTTAGAAGCGACAATGACAAATCATATACTTATACTTGTGTGTCCAGCATACAACCTCTTTGCTCTTTGCTTTGCCCTGTTAACCCTACAAATCTGACACCCTTCTCCCTATGGGCCGAATAAATCGAAACTGCGCGTTTCCTGAGCCTACCGTTGGATGACCTCGATGACAATTTATCTCATCCTTGACATCCTAACGGGGACTACCCGGGGGTAGCCGTAACACACTAAGTCAACTTGCCTGCAACATAAACCAATATTTTTTTTTCTTATGAAACACTCATTTTTATTTAATTTACAATTGACGAGCATTAGAAGGCTCAGTCTTCTATTTTAACTATATACACAATTAAAAATACAAGTTCATTTTTCTAAGATAATTAGTGAATGTTGCGCTCCATTTGCAACGAGTGTGACCGCTGTATAAAAAAGTTTCAAAATGAACCACAACATAAAAAAAAACTTGGCAGCACCGTCAAGCTACCAATTTTACATCACTAAAGGCAAACGACCGCGACTTTCAGTTTTTCTTTTTCAGCTCAACTCGTTTCTCTCACTCCGTCTCTTTTTATCTCTTACTGCCTTGTTATCCACAGCACTTATTCGTGATGATAGTGTTCGTAGTGTTCCAGATGTGGTTCATGATGCTCGATTTCGTGATGTCCATGCCCATGGATATGTGACTCACTCTCTTCTTCCAAGACCAAACCGTGATTATGGCTGTGCTCAGTTTCGGGATGTAAAATTTTCAATTTCTGCTTGGTACCGCCAATTTCGATGGGATTCTTGAGCAAGTGTTTGTCCTTGATATAAACCGGTACCGGATGATAATGATGGAATTTGACACTTTGATGTGAAGTGGCATGTTTGTGCTCCACCTCATGATGGTGTTCCGATTCTTCAGGTTCCTTATGGTGCTCGTACTCGTGATGTTCGAAATCGTGTATTTTTAAAGCTGTTGCCAAGGTTAGCAAACAAGCCAAACAAAGTAACTGTAAGGGAGTTTTATCGTAAGTATGTGGGCAACAAGTGGGAGGGAAATGAGTAACTGAGTTTTTGATTAACAATTTTGAATCGCAAATATGTAAAACAAATGGAATTTAAAATATTTTAATACAGTAGGTATTTACATTTTTGGCATTACAATTTTTTAAGAAAAAAAATTAATTTTTAAAAATATTTTTATTAAAATTTTAATAAAAAAATTTTTTTATCAAAAAATTATGTTAAACTATTCAATAATATAAATATTTTAGAAAGTAACAATTTTTAATTTAAATAAAACAAAAGAATAAAATAAAAAAAATTTAACATTAAAAAGTTATGAAACATTATAGAAAGTCGATAATAGAAATCGATTACATATAATTATTAACTTTAAATTTTTATTATGTTTTAATGAAAGTAAATTATTATTATTTTTTCGTAATTTTTGTTTTTAGAATTATAATAAAAAACATATAATAAAATATTAACTTTATTGAAATAAATTTTTTTTTATTTTTAATTAAGGCTAATAGTCTTTTAAAAATTAATACGCTTTACAAAAAAATAGTAACAATAGAAAAATATTATTTTTTTTTTTGCTTTTTCGAATCAAAAAAATAATTTCGAAAAACATTTTGAAATAGTAAAATAATTAATTATTAATTTTAATCACCCAGCCGAAAGCCTCCGATGCTAGCGCTGCGTTATCTTTAGTTTATGTAATAATTTTATTGTTATGTAAACTTTTATAAAATAAAAAAACAAAAAAAATTTTAATCATTATTTTTGTTTTTTCTTCACTGATTTTTATAAAAATTAAAAAAAAATATATATTAACATTATTTTTATTTAGTAATTATTATTTTATTTTTGAGGTAAATTATTATTATTTTTTTTTTGTCTAATTAATTATCTTCAAATTTATATTAAAAAATATTAAAATAGCACATATTTATATTTTTTTGTGTTTTCGAATTTAAAAAAATAATGTGTTGCAAAAGCACTTTGAAATAAAAAATTTCCTAATATTTGATTTCAATCATTATTACTGTTATTATTATTATTTTTTTAATTATAATTGTAATAAAAACTCCTTTAAAAAATATTTACATTACTGAACTATTTTTTTTACTAATTTTTTCAAGATTTATATTAAAAATTTTGTTTTAGATTTAATTAATTTAATTATTATTTTTTAATTTTTATATTTACTTAATTTTTTTTTAATATGTCATTATTTTAATGTCTAAAATTTGTAATAAAATATCAAATTCTTAAAAAAATAATAATAATAATCATGTTTGCGAAAGAAAATCGAAAATCATTTTAAAATAATGAATTATTTCCATTATTTTAATAATTAATGTTATTATTTTTTCGAATTTACAATAAAAATTCATAATTCAATATATATATATATATATATTAAATTTATTTTTTTTTAATATTTTTTTCCAAGATTTACATAAAATTTTAACATATTTTACAAAAAAACTAATGTTTTTGTTTCTTTTCGAATTAAAAAATTGTTTTCAAAAGCATTTTCGAATAATAAAATGTTTACATTATTAATTTTTTTTGTAATATTATTATTAATTTTTTTCTTTATTATTTATTTATTTATTTATTTTTTCTGATATTTCAATAATAAGAAAAAATAGTTTCCAAAACCAATAATAGATATTTATATCATTATTTTTTCCCATATTTTACGAACAAGAATTATATTTTCGAATTAAAAAAAAATAGTTTTCAAAATTTATATTAACAATTTCCATATTTTACAAAAAAATTTAGTAAGTTTATGATAAAATTTTTAGTAATTTTTTTTTGTGTTTTCGACTTAACAAAATAGTTTTCAAAACTATTTTCGAATAATAAAATATTATTATTTCTTTCCTATATTTTACAAAAGAAAATGAATAGCAAATAAAGATTTATTTGGAGGATTTTCGAGTTAAAAACTTAGTTTTCAAAAGCATTTTCGAATAATAAAATGTTTACATTCTTGATTTTTTTAACATTATTACTATTTTTTACTGATTTTTTTATTTTCAAAGAATTTAATTATAATTTTTTAATATAATTTTTTTAAGTTTTAATTATTTTTTTAAATTTTTTTAAATTTTCTATTAATTTTATTTCCAAAATTTATAAAAAAAAGTTAATTAAAAAAATAATAGTATTGATGGCATTTTTTCTGCTATCAAAAGAATTTTTTTTTCAAGGAATTTTTAATAAATAAAAATTTTAATTTTTTTTTTAAATTTTTAATTTTTAT
This sequence comes from Bactrocera correcta, assembly GCA_027475135.1. Taxonomy (NCBI): domain Eukaryota; kingdom Metazoa; phylum Arthropoda; class Insecta; order Diptera; family Tephritidae; genus Bactrocera; species Bactrocera correcta. The sequence continues at coordinate 26,682,442 of CM050327.1, forward strand.
TTAAAAAAAACTTTCACTTCAATTCTTACGATAAATTTCAGCATTTTACAGGACACTCCACGAAATTAACAGCTAACAGCAGGCACGCGAGCGCACACACACACAAACGCACGTTCTTGAGCGAGCGTCAGTCAAGGATAGATATTTTCCTTTTGTCTTATTTTCTATTTGCCTGCACTTTTTTCTAGCTTACACTCTCACTTTCTATGCAACACCCGAAATGGAAGAGACGTTGTTAACCGTGGCAGCTTAGCGTACTGAATGTGGCCAATGTGCGCTTACCAGATTCGATTTATACCATTTGGCATGCGCTAGCAGCCACAACAGTAAACAACAGCTACCACAACAACAACAACATTTGACAATTTAAAGGAAAATCGCCGCGTACTGGCGAACTGGTGAAGCGATCGGCACCCGGTTTTGTATTTAACGGGGAGCACACAAGAAAAAAGTGTTAAAACTGTAATAGCAACAATATACAAAAACAACAAATTGAATATGAACAACAATAGCAGTGTGCGGTGTTAGCGCAAAGCTAACGAACTCGCTGCATTCAATTTTCACAGCCAATTTCCTTTTCTTTTATTTAGTTTTTAACTCTGAAGCGCTTATGTTGTTGCTAAACCGTTATTTATGACAGCTACTTTCTTAGGCTTATCACTAGTGAATACCCAACAAGTCGCAATTGGTAAATTTAAAACTTACTCCATTAAAAAAATCTGTTCAAATATTTTTAAGCTCTCCAAAATCACCTTTGTTCTGTACCACGCGCGAGAAATTGCGACGTGAGGAGCCGCGTCAGTCGGTTAGGTAAAAACTGCCGCGCGGAAGAGCGTACCGTTACTGCACTTAACCTTGAATGTGTTCGAAAAGTTTTAATTTTTCAAGAAGTCACCGAAAAAAAGTCAAAAGAATCACAAAAGAAACCATTAAACCAAAAAATTACATAACAAAGAGTAAGGAGAGTCGTTATAGAAAGAGAAGAATGTTAAGAGTATCGTGCGAAAAAAATTCCAGGCTCGAAAGCGAAGACGAAACAGAAGGAAAATACGGGAAACATGTTAAAAGAGAAATCAGTAACGCCTAAAAAATCACTTTTACTCTCTACAGTCATTAATGAAACGCTGTAGATCAAGGAACTAGAATAAAGAAGAAAGAAATAGAGAGAGAGAGAGAGAGCAGAATTTTAAGTAAAATTACCGTAAAACCGTAAACAAGCTCTCTTATCGGTATGTAAGAGAAAAGTATTACACGAAGGCTCAAAAGCTCAAAAGCTCAAAAGCTCTACTTACTAAAAGCCAGAGTCTAATAATAACAAATATGTAAAGAAAGATTCTGATATAAAAAAATATAAAATAAATTGAAACAAATCACAGATAATTCTAAATAAATGCATTGAAATACCCTGTGCTGGCTAAAAAAGCTTTAAAGCTCACACGCGGTAGTAAAATCACAGCGTGTCACATATAACTACAGTAAACCACAAGGCAACTAGAATATGAATGAACCAAAAATATCGAAGACATCAAGTGTATAAATGAAAGCTTAATACGAAAGCTAATAAAAAGTGATAGAAATAATCAACAAAAAGATTAAATATCATAAATTGATTTATAGAGCTTAAAATCTTCACTCAACAAACAAATCTCAAAGCGCTGAAACTAAATGAATTCAAAAAATAAAAATAAAATCGACTTGATAAAGCTTAAAAGCTCTTAACTGATTCCCTGAGAGCACACAGAAAACATGAACAAAATTAACTTAGAAAACTTTGCAAAACTAGGCGCTAATTTAGAGCAGCCAACAGAAAACGTGTCAAAAGCTTTAAAGCTCTTTTTGTCACAAAAGTAAAAATAGATGTTAGTAAGCATTAGCCACATCTCCTCCGACTTATTTGACCAATATTAAAACTCTTATGAGAGTAATAAATAAGAATAAATTTAATTAATTGGATTTCTTAAAAGCTCAATTGGAACGGCATGCTCAACGAAAGCTTTTGCAATTTTAATCAGTGACTGATAACTTTTTGCAGCTGATGAAAGCGTTGAGAAAGGATTATTTTTTTTTTGAAAACTTCACCAACAAAATGGAAAGCTCGAAGAAAAAGCTCAGCTTTTATTAGTGAAGCTTTCTTTACAGTAAATATTTTCTAGCGGTTTGCTATGCAAACAAAAATTTGAAGAGATATTTCGTCACCGGCATCATCGGCATATGAAGCTCCCAAATGTAATGCCACTCAAAACGCTAAATGTTATCGTAAATGTTACGCATACGCACCGCACCAGCTCGATAATGGCAGCAATAATAATGCCCAAACACGGCAGTGACGATTTGAAAATTGTTGACAATGAAGCAGTGCAAAAAAGTTATACGTTTTGACAGGTGGCAATGACAATTTAATGAACAGTTATCAGAAATAGCAAGATGAAGAGGACTTGATGAGAAGCAAATGAAAATTGAAATTAAAAATCAAGAAATTCAAGTTTAATTATCGCAATAAAATATTTTTGTAATGAAATATGTGCGCATGCGCCGTTAGCTGACACGCACCACAAGTGCAAGGTAGCAATTTGTGCGCATGCGTGGTCTACGCAATATACTACATACTATGTATGAGCAGATACGGTCATTGCAATTTGTCATATTTACATACATATGTATATATGTATGTAGTTTTGAGATACATATATGTATATATACATAAATATGGTATTATTCATTACAAAGTAAACAAAAATTGCAAATATTTCTATATAGACAATAACCCAAGATCGTATAGAATACTACCGTTATATAACCAACCAATTTTCGGGTCTCAGCGGTCCATTATAAAATCTCAAAACTACAGATCAATTTACGTAGTACGCATTAGTCCATACGTTTATCCATGATGTTATTAAATCTTACATAATTTTTTCGCGACGCGGCATTAACACTCTTTTAGCGTTACAAGTGTTGCTGACAAAATAAGTGTCGTTTTAGAGAAACAGTGTTGCCAGTATATCAAAATTTTTGTAAATTTCCTAATGATTATTTTTATTTTTTTTTTTTGAAAAAAAAACATGACTTTAACAATTTTTTTTTAGTAAAATATGCAAAGTTTCAAAAAGTAACATAAATATATAATGAAATAAAAAATTAAAAAAAAAACATGAAAATGAGAAATAAATTTTTTCAGAAAAAAGTTTTTTTTGACAACTCTTTTTTGGAATAAAATATTTATTTTTGCTAAAATTATTATTTTTTATTTATAAATAAAAATTAAAAACAAAAATTTTTGATTAAAAAAAATATTTACATGTGTTGCTAATTTTTGAACATTTTAGGAAAAAAATTTTTAACAATGTAAAAGAATTATTTTTTAGAAAACAAGAAAACATATTTTTTCTGAGAAAAAAAAATTTAGAAAATAAAAAAACAAAAAATATGTTTTTAGAGAAAAGTAAAAAAAAATATTTTATTTAGAAAATATTTATATTTATGTTTATATAAACATTTTTTAAAATTTATTTTTAGAAAACTATTATTTTTTTATTACTCTTTTATTAATTATAAATAAAATAAAAATCAACAATAAATAATTGTATTAGAAAGAGATAGATGCATATTTTTTGGATATACATACATACATATATTTAAGAGAACATTTTTTTTAGAAAAAATAAAAAAATTGAACAAGAAAATTATTTTTAAAAAAGTTAGATTAGATTTTTTGCTAATATTTTGTTTTTTATAAAATTATTAAATATTAGTTATTTACTTATATAATTTATAGACGTATATTTTTTGAAAAAAAAATATATTTTTCTCGAAATTAAATAAAAAAATTATTTTTACATTAATCTAAAAAATTATTTTTTAGAAAATTAGATTATATGTATTTTTCATAAATATTTTTTAGAAAATTATTAAAAAAAATTAGAAATCATTTAGGTATATTTGAAATATTTTTTACAAAATTTTTTTAAAAAAAATTAGAAATTATTTACACATATTTTAATTAATATTTTTAAATATTTCTTTCCAGATTATTTTTTTAGAAAATTAAATTTTTTAATTTTTTTTGTAAACAATATTTTTTTCTAAATTATAAATAAAATTAAACTAAAAAAAAAATATCTTGGGTTAAAAAAATATATTTTTTTTTAATTTATAATTTTTTTTAATTTTTCTAGAAGAATAAATATTTTTTTCTCCAAAAATTTAAAGAAACACGTTTTTTACTAATCAAAATTATTTCCTTGTTATTGCAATTAAATTATTTTTTTTTATTTAATTTAACTTTTTTTTTATTTAAAAAAAATAATTATTTTTATATATATTTTTTTGATTTTTCGTACAATTTTTTTTTATATAATTTACTATTCCTTTAAAATTAATAAAAAAAAGTGTTGGCAACTCTGCAATAAAATAACAATGTACCAATTAAACAATGCATGGTTTAACTTTTATTATCATTTTTATAGCTTTCCTGCTCTTTAAGTCAGAAAACGTTGCAAAAGCGCGCCGTAACCATACATCTATTGGCAATGGTCCAGATTTGCGCACTAGCTTTATACTGTTTTATTGTCTTGTCATTATAATCCAACCAACCAACTTGCTTTGACACATTCTCCACTCACTTGTTGCCCCAAAATATATTTGTGTACACACCAAGCAACTGTGTTTTTATTGTACTTGTGCAACTGTCAAAATTGCGCTTTTAATAACCCTTCATAAAAATGGTTTGCTCCACAATGTATGGGTCTGATTTGTGGGTATCAAATATTTGATATTTATGTCCATTCATGTCGAAATGTTCGGTAGTAAAGTAAACGAAAGCTTACACCACGTTCACACTGTACGATTTTTTAAAATAAATAAATATTATTGAGTGCTATAATAACAGTAAACTGTCAAAAGAATATTGCTCGCGGACGGCTGCCCTTGTCATGTCGATTTATACATTTTAAGGATGCTAAGTGGAAGCAGCGGCGGATCCACGTGAGAAAAACTTTTTTATTTGACGAGATAACTTAACAAAATTTGGCACGGATTTTTATCTTAGATAATACTACAATCTCTGAAGAAATCGTTCAGATCGGACTAGTATAACCTAGAGCTGCCATACAAACTTAACGATCGAAATCAAGTTTTTGTATGGAAAACTTTTTCATTTGACGAGATATCTACACAAAATTTGGCATGGATTGTTATCCTAGATAATGCTACAATCTCCCTAGAAATCGTTCAGATCGGACTAGTATAACCTAGAGCTGCCATACAAACTGAACGATCAAAATAAAGCTTTTGTATGGAAAACCTTTTTTATTGGACAAGTTATCTACACAAAAGTTGGCATAGTTTTTGTTCACAGGCAGCGCTACAATCTGTGAGGAGTACTATAGCTTCGTTGCAGCTGAAATTAACGGTTTTCATTGTTTATTTTGCTAGCTGTTCGTTTTTGCCTGCATTTACATTGAAGCAAACTTCCGCATGTGCTGTTATGTTGTCGATAAGTTTCCATCTGTCAAGCCGCCAATTTAAATTGATATATATTTTTTTCAATTTATTTTCATGCGCGAAAGCATCAATTTTTATTTTATTTTATTTTTTTCTATTTACGCAGAGACAAAATTGCTATTGCTCTAAATTGCAGCGCATAGCTGCATATGTACTGCCAAAGCCAGTACTAGAGATTTATGCGTGCATAGCAATTTATAGGAAAGTAAACATCTGGCAGAAATAAGTGAGGCATTTAACAGCGTTGTTATGAGATCACTTAGAAAGATAGCAACGCTTACGAGCATGGCGCCAGAGTCTTTGCTGAACTCTTTTAGCTGAAATAATAGACTTTAGAGGCTGGCTAACTTGTGTGGAGCTCATGGAAGAAAGGGAGCAAAAAAGCGGTCAGTAAAGTTTGAGTGCGGTAAAGGAAAACAAAAAATGCTGGGTCCGTGAAACATATTTTAAGACGCATCAGCGCGTTTTAAACTATTTTTTGTTGAAAAAAAAAATTTGGTAGCTTTTATTTTATTTTATAATTTTATGGAAAATTTTGTAAAAATATACTAAATAATAAATAATATAACTTAATTTCCATTAAAAAACACACACACACATTTCTATATCAACAACTATCTAGCTATCAACAACTACAAGTCGCCAGACGTACACAATAAACCAATCAGCTGGAAAATGCATGTTCATATGCCACTTGTTTTACGTTTTACATGAAAATTGTTTCCACTCAAAGGCATAAGTGAGTGTAAAATTTTACAGTAATTTTTTTTTTTATTTATATTTTTTTTATTTTTTTTTATTTTTTTTTTTTTTTTTATTTATATTTTTTGATTTTTTTTTGTTTGTTGTATTGACGTCACATTTCACCATTTCACAACGGACAACCAAGAAACCGGCAGTCAGCTGTCAGTGGCGAGTAGTCAACAAAAGGATGGTTGTTCAAGTTTCATAATTCAGTTATAGTAATTAAAATGTTTGCATGTTATGCCCACAATAATGCAAGTAATTTGGCTACGTAATGGGTAAATTGGGTAGCGGTTAAATGGATGCTTTAGTTTTTGTTGTTGTAGTTTTATTTTAATGGCCAATTAAAAAATTAGATTTGTGCGGGTATTGAATATGAGAAACTATATAACATACATACAAACAATTAGGTTAAAATTAACGAATTAACGTTATAATTGTTTGAGGGATAATTCGTGGTAATTCGTATGGGTTAACTACGGCATATGCCAGTATTTTTTTTTTTCTACTACAAAAAAAGGTACTTTTACGTATATAAATGTATGTATGTATTTATAGAAAAAATATGTTTGCAGATTTTTATTATTATTTTTATTTTTCTTATAATTATTTTTAATATTTTTTTTTTATTTTTATTATTATTATATTCAATATTTTTTTATTATTATTATTTTTAATATTTTTTAATTTTACTTTTAAAACTTTTTATTTTTAATTATTTATTTTTTATTCATTTGTATTTTTTTTAATACAAAAAAAACATATTTTTATAACGATTAAGCCAATCGCAATATTTGAAGTCACTGAAATTTATTCCTTAATTTCTTTTTTTTATTTTTGTTTTTAATAAAAAACACATTTTGGTTACGGCCGCGCGAATTACAGGCATTTTTCTTGCTTGCCACAACAATTTCACACAAAGAAATTCCAATAGGCAATCGCGTGAGTTCATAGAGCATGTAAGCATATATTTTACACTAACACACTCGATTTACTTTAGCGCCAATGGAATGAAATTTAAAAGTAATAGCGAAAATATAACGAATTAGCTAGAAACGCAGTTTGTAAAAGACATTTTCCTATATACAAAAACAATATACACTGCAGTCATTGCGCCATGCACTAATCATTCCAATGTGTGCTAATCAACATAAAAATTGACGCATATGCACAGCTGTACAAATAGAATAGACGCCATATTCTCGCATTTTAATTGATATCTTAAACAATAATAAAACAACAATGAAGGCAACGACTTTAATTAAGTTTTATACTTAAAAACCGCTTAAATGCAATTTAAATTCGTTTTACAGAGATTGCACAATCTATCGAGTTTCCGATAAATAGAATGCATTTATACAGCTTTAACAGGCATGCTTGCGGGACAAGCACAAATAGTTACATTATGTGCATACGCAAGAGCAAGTAAGAGCAAGCAAGCAAGCTACATATTTATGTTCGTTATCAGAATATACCAACTTCTTTTAAAATGCAATTTTGCAATAAAATCAATGGGGAAATCAAATATGGTACACATTTGCAGAAACACTGGAGGTTACATGTACGATTGATCGAATCGCATAACAAATAGGTGATGTGTATGTACATATATATATATATGTATGTATATAGAAACATTAATATTTACATGAATGAGCTGATTGTTTGAGTAGGCACGTACTGCTACCATTGTTAGGTAGGAAGTATTGATACCGTATGGATATAATTGTATGTAGGCTAATATATCGCATGATTTTTTTCATTTCCTTAAAATGCAATATGAAATTCAAATTCAGGTCAGTGTCTTTTTTTGCATAATAAAAATGAAAATTTTTTGTGCGATTTTTCATGCATAAACTTCCGCTTTAAACAAAAAAAAAATATTAAAATACATTTTGAAAACGATATGAAAAATCAACTTCACAATAAATGTAAGTTTGTTTACATAAGTAAAATATTTTATTATTTATTTTTCTTTTTATAAATTGTAAAAATATTATATGTATTTTTATTTATGAATTAAAACATTATTTTCGTTAGTTATTATTATATTATTTTTTTTTAATAAAAAAAAATTTGATTTGTAAATTTATTAAAAACGCTTTCAAATTTTTTCAAACGTAACGCCGGCAAACACAAAGCCGTCACGCAACGGCCTTCGTATGCTATTTCCTGTTTACAAATATATCGATAACAACTACAGTGAGTTGATGTACCTCTGCGTACTATCGATACCGCTTGCTGAGTTTTTATATCAATAACTTAACATATGCTACGAATCAAACCATCACTAGGAAGATAACTTATCGATAGCAACGATAACTTGGTTGTGACACTTACAACAGCTGTTTTTGCTTATATTGCTATTGGCGTATTGCTATCCTTGGAGGAATAGGAAAATTGTTTATTTGCACAAAGTAAGCACATATAATAAAAATTCTTTCCAATTAGAATACAAATGAAAACAAAGAGATAAGCTGAAATATATTTTGGTTTAATATAAGATCTCATCATTGTTTTCTTGCGCAAACAATAGCGAGGGCGAGTTAAAAATCATATGATTAAAAACGATGAGGAGTAGAAATGAAGAGGAGCCAACGAAAAAGAATTAGAAAGATGAATAAATATTCCTCTTTTACCATTTAGATTAGAAAGTAACGCCACGGACAATAACTACATGTCGCCAAAATGCTTACACCACACCTCTTGGATATTTTGAATTCTATAAAATAGTATTAAAAATTTAGCTTACGACTATACAGCACGGAGTGGCAACATGTCGCCAAAATGCTTAAATCACACTTCTGGGTTATTTTGAATTCGTTTTGTATTAAATAATTGGACAAATTGTGCAGATATGCTGAAATCACGAATAATATCAGAAGCCAAAAGATATTATAAGTGCAGTGGTACAAAAAGTCCTGATGATATTGGCGTACAATGCTATAACTCATTCAAAAATATTACAACAAAGGTATAGGGAAAATACTTTATTTTATATTGAATATTTAAATTAACATTTTTTATTTTGCTTGAACTCAGCTTTCCTGCTTGTTTGCAATTGGTGGTTTAATGAACTCGTCGTGGTGAACGTTATTGAGAAATATGATTTTGAGCAAGACAATGGGATCTTCGTACTGCCTTGAAAGTGCATAATGCGTTTGGTACTTTCATTTTATCATAAAAATAATAAATGATGACTGCTTGAATTCAATTAATTATACCGAGAATAGCTCATTGAGATGTACAAACGAAGAGGATGTTTTAAAGTATTTTTAAGTAACAGTTTTCAAATATATAATATACTCGTATACATAAATTATAATAAAAAAAATTTTTCCGAAAAGGATAAAAATGATAAAAAAAAATGTTTCCGAAAAGGCTAAAAATGATAAAAAAGCAATGTTTTCCAAATCTTTAATATGCACATGTTTTCCGCATCAAATGTACTAAATGTTTATAAAAATTATTATGAATTCAAATAAAAGATATTCAAAATGTTCTAATAATAGTAAATGTTTTATATTTTTCATTGTCAATTTAATTGGTAACGGTTTATTTCTGTACACTACAGTATGGAAATTTAAATAATTGAATTAAATTGAAATGTTTAAAATATTAAATGTAACTATAGACACAATATTTTACTCACCTGCTTGATTAGACGACATTAAATTTTAAATATTTGTAATCATTGCTTAATTTATTATCATTATCAACACTTTCTTTTCTTACACTTATTGCAATAAATATTTAGCTCACTTTTTAGTAGGGGTGTATATATATATATATATATGCACATTTAGCTTATTACAATTTGTTGCATACACATGACACTATATATTTGTATTTATTTAGTTTATTTTCGAATATGCACAAATATTTCCTAATACTAACTTACAAGACATTGCTATAAAAGATTTAACTTACATATTAATTGTTTGCTAAATTTAACTCTTTTCATTTACTTTCACTTACATATGTATGTATGTGTATAGAATTTTCTTCACTTTTATGCTTTTCACGTTTATTTATTATTTAATGCCTTCGCATTACACCAATTGGATATTTTTCTTATTTGATTTCACTTAACCTTACTTTGACAGTAAACGTCCTTCAAACGTACGAGGCTGCGTACGCATGTATGTATATGTTTGCAGGTGTCTTCCGGACTTCGTTACGAATATGTTTTTAATGTTCGCAAAACTTTTAATTTTGTTTAATTCTCATTAAATTTATATACAATGTACTTAATAAGTTCAATTTATATAGCATTTAATTGTGCAACTTTACCAAAACTCCAACACAAGTCATTGCTGAAATTGTTTTGCGAATTGTTGCAAATTGCTAGCATTTAGTGTTTAATTGGAGATTTTCTTATTAAATTCACTCTATGGGTTGCAAAACAGTGTTATGCCGCACTAAACCGAACAAAAAGCTTTGTTAAAACGTTAAAATTAAGAAACCAATAAGAATTAAATCAAAATGGCGGCTTACATAGTGCCGATAAGTGCTTATCGATAAAATTTATTCAAAATAACTGTAAATTCGATGCAATTATGCATTTTAATACAAAATAATTTAAAAAATAATTTTTAATGGAAATAATTATTATTTTCTACGCCATACGTAAATGTGTTTATATGTCTTATCTTGACTATTTAACACAAATTCAAAAGCAACAACGCATGTTTATGTATGCATGTGTGGAATTTGTGTCAAACAGAATTTATTAAATTTTATTAATTATTTTATACGACTTAGTTTTCATTATTAATCAAGCATATATACAAAGTCCTAGCAAAATGCGTATTTTAGACATGATTTTGGGTGTTTATTATTTTATATTTCTGCAATGATATTTACAATATTATGTGCAATTTCTACACTGCACAAAATGTCGCTATGAAATTTTTTTTAATGCAATATTGTATGTACAAACAAATGCTTTTTGTGGCATATCTCGAAACTAATCTGTTTGTGTTACACTTAATGCATTTTTTAATATATTAAGAATTGTTTACTTTTTTGTTTATTTAGTAGCTCTTTTTTTCCAACTAAATAAATTGATTGTTTTATAATTTATTTTTTAAGTAATTGCTGCAGTGGTTCACTCTCCACAGTTTTTTGTTTTGCTTAATCATTTTTTATACTTTAGTAAATTTTCTCTGTAAATATGTTTAGGCCCCACAAATGCGCCGTTACTAAAAAATGAACGCCTAAAAGTATACAAAGTACATTTTTTTAAATTTAAAATAAAAATTAATTATAAAATTGTAGCACGAAAATATATATACATATATTTGTTTATTTATTATATGAAAAAAATCATTAAGTCATAAAACATGTCGCATGTTTGTTGTTTTTTTATTTACAAAGCTTTCTTTTTAAGTAGCACTAGACATTTTTTAGCATATGCAATTGAAAATAAAACTTAATATGCAAAATAATATTTCATTTTGAATGGGAAAACAACGGAAAAACATAACAAAAGCTGAAGTTAAAAATAAATTTAAGTTAATGTTAAAATTAAACCTAAAAGATAAGCTGCAAAAAAACTTAAAATAAATTAAACTTAAGTTACTTAACAAAGAAACACTTTTCATAAACCACTCAAATCGTTTTATATGATGAATATGTCAGCTAATAATCATACACCAGAAACTATCATTATATTATGACTTAAAATAGCTTCCCTTTTACTGCAAGCTCGTTTAAGGCTTTAAGACTGAAAACGGAAAAAGGAAAAGCTAAAGTACACTTGTCATTCTAAACGAAAAAGACTTTTAGAAACAACAACACACATAAATTCGGCCAATTTGACATTCTGCGCAAATATTTATAATGCTTACAGCAATTGTTTGTAAGACTGATCCAAAAATAAAATTATAACAGAAACCAACTATTTGCAGTTAATATTTCATATAATTTTTCTGATTTCCTTAGTATTTACGTTTGTTTGCTTTCTGTTTTTGTTGTTTTGCTTTGTTTTCAATTAAATATGAACATTTGTATGTATGTATGTAAAAGTGAAAGAGAACATCTCAACCGAATTCGCTTCGCATACAAATTATTATGTTAAAATTCAATACATATGCATTTATATTGTGTGCATGCAATGTGGCAATGAAAATCAACTAAACACAATCTCATCTAAACCACAATTTTAAACGCAACGCATCAACGCCATTTAAATAGTAGCGAAACAAGCGTTTATCACGCACAAAACCCAAGTTCTCGTATAAACGCAAAGCGGGCACATTACGCATTTCGGTTTCCAGCACAACTTCATCAGCATTGTCGGCAAGCATGGCCTGAAAAATGCATTATATTAAAAGTTATAATAATAAAAATAAGCACATTTGTTCCAACTTACCTCAATTGCTTTTTGTACCAACGTCGTGCCAATTTTAAGTTTCCTATATTCCTTACGCACCGCCAACATTGCTATGTAGCCACGCCTCACGTTTCTGTGCATGTCAAGCTTACATACTATGGCACCAATATACTCATTGCCATGCGCTGCCAGAAAACACAATTTCGGCCAATTGTATATGAAATAACGATACGTATAAATAGAGTAAGGCTCCGATAATTCGGCTTGTATTAAGCGCATTATGTCCTGCAACAATAAAAATAAATAAATTTCGGTTTTATACAAAATATCAACCAATTGTTAATATGTATATATATACAACAAACCGCGCACTCACATGCATTTGCAATTCAGATTCATATTCCTTATACTCAATTTGCACATTACTCAAATCCAGTTCAGTTGTCACAGCCAGTGCGGGCGTTGTTGACACGCTTAGCGGCGCTTCCTTAGGGTTAGTTTGATCAGTTTGCTGCGCATCGTCTGCGTGCTGCTTGGCAGTGTTGTTCGTATTGTGTATTGCAGTAGGAGGGTTAGCATATATAGTATTTTGTTGTGCCACCATTGGTGTGGACAATTGTTTGTGTTGTGGGCAGGTGCCAGATATTGATACCGCTGCAGTTGCCGCCACTCCTCTCGCCGCTGCAGAGTTTAATGTATTCGGTTCAGTATTGTTGGTTATAGGTTTAGTTATTTCAGCATTGACAACACATTGTTGGTGCGTTTCTTTACTGTGCAATGCTTCGTCTTGTTCATTAGTGAAATCATGGAAACCATTTTTCAATTGCACATTATCCACTTCCGTTGGTTTGCGTGTTGCTTCCATTGGACTTGTGTATGTCAGTGCAGGTGACTCGCCATTGCTATTATGACTTGTCTGTGGTGACTTATGATTTTCAGTTTCAAAATTAGCTTCTTTGTTCTTTTGTTTGTTGTTTTTACTCTTTGATTTTTTCAAAGCACCAGACGTTGTTATTTCTTGTAAGCCTGACAATTGCTGTTCTGTTTGTACAATTGCCGTCCTCGCGCTGTTGTGTGTAATATCGGTTGCGGGTGTATGATGCCCATTCTGTGCAGTATGACTGCTGCACTTTCCAACAGTGCCGTTTATTTGTAGACCATCTCCTGTAATGTGTAAATGTTGTTTTAGTGTTTCGGAAATCCCATTCGCTGTGACTTCTTCTGCACCACTAACAACCGTAACTTTTTCAATGTCCTTCGCAACATCCGGCAAGTCATTTGGTGCACTGCTGGTGGGAACCTTCCCATTTGCCTTTTTACTCTTCTGCCTTTTCTTTGATTTCTGTGTTGTTGCTAATTTTTGCTGTTCAACAATGGCACTTGCGGTACTATCCATTGCTTTTATTTGTGAACGAGCACGAAATTTTTGTATTAAACAATTTATCAAGCTCTTAAAATTACGATATTCTTTGTCCTGGCCTTATTTGGTATTTGTTGCAAGTCTATCGTTTACCACTTCTTCGTGTCGTCAACCGCACAGCACTTGTTAGACACTTCCTGCCTTGCTCACTTGTACTTTGTCTTGCTTAAATATGCTATAAATTCATACCATTAAAACATATTTTTTCCTTTAGTTTGCTTTGGTTTAGTTTTACCTCGAAATATTAAATTTGTCGTCTATAAGTTAAAATTGTTCTTGAAAAGTAACTTCATTTCTTCTACTGGTTAATCTGCTTCTTTCAATTCGGCCCAGTTCTGACTTCCCGAAGTCGTCCGTCTTTGACAATATCTTCTTCACCTTTTATTACTAATGTCTGTCCCCTGCCTTGCCCTGCTATCTGTCAATCACATCCAGCACCTTTCTAGATCTAACCGACCGCTCTCAAATTTTACTCTCGCATTCCAATTAGATTACAAATATATTCTTAATAAGCCCCTAAAACAATTATGTAAAATTTCTTGATAAAAATTACTATCAATTTGGGTTTTTCGTAAGTTCTTTAAAATTTTCACTTTCCTCGCGAGTTGAACGTGAAAGACAACTTCCACGTTGCCAGATGACTAATAACTTAATCCATCCAAATTCTTAAAACAAATGAAACATAATTTATAGATTATAATTGGTTAAAAATCTTTTTGAAAAAGGCAATCAAATTATACATTTATTCTTATAAAATATTATTAATGCTAGCAAATTGCACCAATAATAAACTATGCAACATTTTGAATGCATGATAAAGAGATCTTTTTAGTAAAACATTTAAAGTAAATATGGCAAGACAGTCTTTCAATATCAGCAGTTGTAGCTTGACAGCTGCGAATCATGAAACAGAGTTGTTAACTGCTAGTAACATAAAGTTTGCTTGATCATACTTATAACATTTGTGAAAATTGCCAAACAACATACATATTAAATAATTAAGTTAATTTGCAACATTTAAAATATTGCGTTAATGTTACTCACAAAAAAATTTTATGATAAACAAGTGTTTTTAATTAAGACCACCCTGTGTTATGCTAGCGACAGTACTTTGACAAGAATAACAACAAAGCTGACAGCATTTGTTATCATTTGAGAAGTGCATAAAATTGCTGTCAACTTCAATAAAAAAAAGGCGCTAAATATTTTTATTAATTTTCTACAATTCTAACTAAACTTAAGAAAAAATGCCGAAATCGAAAAAGTCTCGAAAGCAGAGACGTACCCAAGATGAGCCATACGATAGCAGTGACAATGAATCATGTAATTCCAAATCAGAAGCACGACATCGTAAACAAAAGAGTTCAAAACATCCAAATAAGAAAAATCGATCTAAGAATTCTGATACAGACGATTCAAGTAGCACTACTTCCAGTTCACCCTCGGCAAGTGATTTATCAGACTCTACAACGCGTAAAACAGGCAAGCATTCTAAAAGACGTGAAAAAAATAATCAAAAACATGTGCATAATGATGACGAACCGGCGGAACGTAGGCAACGTCGGCACACGCATAGTCGTGAACGTGAAGAAATAAGTAGTGGAGGTGAGCCACATGTTTCCAAATGGGACAGTCCTGATAGGCGAAATCGCCAACGGAGCAGAAGTAGAAGCCGCCAGCGTCAGAGAAGTAGAGAACGTGAAAGAAGCGCACAACGTAATGCGGTACGGTCACACGGAGATCGTAACGACCGAGGAAACCGTACACGCAATGAATACGCAGGAAGAGACCGTTTGCCGGACAGACATGACAACAGGGAACGTTATGTAAATAGAAACAGAGATGAACGTTGGAGAGATGATCGTGGACATCAAAATGAACGATTTAACGAACGAAGAGGGTATATTAAGAACTTATGAACATTCTTAACATCTTGTATTAAACAATGTTTTCATTTAGACGAAGTCGCAGTCCACGTACTGATAAATATCAAAATAGATCACAAGGGAATGAACGTTTTAAACGGGAACCTAGAGAACACTCAAGACAACAAAACTCACCTGGCCGACGTGGGCGTAGCAATCGCAGAAACTTACGGGACGATGACGGTAAAAACTATGAATGGGGAGGTAAACGTGATGATGATAAAAATGATGAAGCACAAGTAAAAGAGGAACCTGTGGAAAAAGAGAAACCCAATTTTGGTCTAAGTGGAGCGTTGTTAGAAGATACGAATAAAGTAAATGGCGTTGTTGTAAAATACGCTGAACCGCCAGAAGCGCGAAAACCTAAACGTCGTTGGCGTTTATACCCATTCAAAGGGGAAACTGCGCTACCTACATTGCATATACATAGACAGAGTTGCTTTCTGGTTGGAAGAGATCGAAAAGTAGCCGATTTAGCTGTAGACCATCCGAGTTGTTCAAAACAGCATGCCGCGCTGCAATATCGGCTTGTGCCATTCGAACGCGAAGATGGCACGCAGGGTAAACGTGTCCGACTATATCTGATCGATTTGGAATCTGCGAATGGTACTTTTTTAAATAACAAGAAAATTGAGGCGCGGAAGTATTATGAATTAATTGAAAAGGACGTTATAAAATTTGGCTTTAGTACACGCGAATATGTATTATTGCATGAGAACAGCAAAGAAGATCAAGAGGATGATGACGTATTTGTTAAACCAGAACCGGAAGATGTTCCAGACGGACCAAACCCTTGATATTAATCTGTATGACAATATGGGCCTGAGGCGCTATGAGAACACAGTTATTATTGGATTATCGTAATAAATCTAAATTTGAAGGCATTGCAAATATCTAAGAACAAATCGCATAACGTAAATTCTTGATTTGTTATATAGATGAGCTAATTATGTTTAAAATAAATTTCCTCATATAAGAATATAATTTTTTCTTTCTCTCTTCTACGCACAGTTTTCAGGGGAACATTAATATATGATAGGTAACATATTTCATAGTTTTGATTTATGTCATTTTATCGTAAACAAGATAATGTGCATCGTCAGAACACAGTTTTAAGAACAGTTAAATTTTATAATAATTTGCTTAAATACCGAATAATATGGCAGCCCACTGCAGTTTTTCAACCATTTCAAACTGTCAACCAATTGGAATTACTTGCGGTATGTTACAGCGTCTGGTCTTGTGTGTTGCGTTTTAAAGTGTGATTAAAAATAGTAATATTTAAACACTATATAACGCGAAAAAGTTAAGTTAATGTGTTTATTAGTGAAAACACTTACTGATATTGCTGAATAAATCAGTATTAAAAAGTGTACACAAGTGTTTACTGTAGTCCACAGGACTATTTGAATTAGACTTTGGTTTTGGTTGGAGTTTTCCAGCAGTTTAAAATTTTTAAAAGCCTTTAGCTGTCCCGTTAAGAAAAAACATTGAGAAAATGCCCAAAAAACAAGCAAGAAATGGTTTTATGATTTTTACCATAGATTGGAAGTCTAAGTATGGTAAACACTTAACATTGAAGGAAGCTACAACAGAGGCTGGCCGAATGTGGGCAGTAAGTTAAATTTAATAAAGTATAACATATATTTTTTACTTTGAATTTATGAGTATGTGGTTGACTCCACTCTTAAATGCACCTAAGCTTTAATAATTATGCAACTTGTATATGCTACATACAGTCAATGACGATCCAAGAGCGTGCTCCATATAATGAGCGCGCTAAGCAGGAAAAAATGGGCTTAAAATCTGGCGGAGGACCAAAACTTACCTGTACTGGTAAGGCCATTGAAGAAGTAGAAAGAGAACGAAAGGATGCCGAGGATCGTGAACGGAGCATGAAACGGACTATCGACAACACTGTGCGAAACAGTGTTAAGAATTGCCGTAAGCTAACTGTATTTGCGTAAAAAATTTGTTGTAAATATCTCTTTTGGTATTTTTGTTAGAATTGAAAACACAACCGTACTACTTTGTGATGGTTAATTATTTCACACGTTCACTTGGAAGCGGTTGTTATGTGCCGGCTGAAATTTCTGTTGCTAAATATTCATTACAAGAAGGTGTTTGCCGCACATATCATAGTTTTATAAATCCTGGTACGCACATTTAACTATATATAACTGTTGATTTAAAAAAAAAACATGTTACTAATGTCAATTCGATTCTTTAGGATCTGAAATGTACGGTTTACAATATGAGGCAATGCATCATTCAGAAAACACACACAAGTTACCATTACCGCCAAATGCTAAAGGCGAAAGAGATTTAGGTTTAGTTTATAATAATATATTAGATTTTATCCGTGATCCAGAAACTGGCGAGTATCCGCCAATTTATACTCACCGCGATTCCATACCAGTTGTTAAATCTGTTTTGGAATTTCTCAAATCCGATGTATCCGCAAGAGATGTCGTATTTGAGACATATTCTATACAATATCTCTTGTATATACTCAAAGATACTGCTTTGAAATTAAATGGATCGGATATACAAATTTCTAGCTACATTACGGATGCTGATTTCGAAAGGGACTTTTTCGAATATCAAACTGGTATAGCTTGCGCTGTAAGTTTAAACTATTAATTAAAATATTATTTATAATTATTATAAATATAATGTTTATACAAGCATAATAATTTTTTTGCCAACAGTATCATGAAGAAATTGATAAAAGCAAATATTGTACACAATCCTGTGTAGTCCGCTGGGGATACATGTTTTCTGATTCACTATGTGGCGAAGTTGCTGTGGATTTGATACCTGGTCGTCATGTGCCCGCCACAACTAACTTAGAAGCCATTATAAATCCAGCTCCAAGCACCCATGCCGACACTGAATCGCAAATTTCAATGAATAGCGAAAGTACTTTCGCTACCAAAGCCGTATCCGAAAGAACCATTTACTATGATTACCAAAAAGCATATAAACCATCAACACGTGCCAATTACACTGATCGGTCTTCGTTGCAGTACGATGGCGACGATTTCCCAACGCTCGGAGCTGGTTCGTCGCGTAAGAAGCCGGGATTTAGTGTTTCATCTGCACCAGCTAAAACTAGCCGTTTGCACACTGCACAACAGATGATAATGGATGGTGACTCACCGGATTCTACCATTGACATAAATCCATGGACATTGCGTTCGCGTAATGTACCGCGAAAACCAGATACCTCACACTTCGATATAAACTATACACGCGACGAGACTACTGATTCCGAGTCGTCCACACCGGTTGGTTATGGGCGTGGCAGAATGCGCAATAACGTATCTTCGACTAGCAATGTAACAGCTGGATCAGGACGTGGCAAGCTATTCCAACGTTTGTATAAATAGTGTTAAAATATAATGAACAGAAAAAAGAAACACATAAAAAGTAAAAAAAAAAAAAGTAATACAAAAAAATCCAAAATGAAACATGTATACAAGAAATGTATATATCAAAAAACTGTAGAAATATAGGAGTTGACTTATCATAACATTAAATTTTTTTCTTTACGTATTTCAGAATTTCTTTAATTTCTATGTTATTCAATCGACTAAAATATTGTCATGTTAAAGCGTTTTTTTAATCACTTGACTAAAAAATAATTTAAGCAAATACGTGATTGTAATTTTTTAATAAAAGTCAGCCAAGCGTCGCTGTACAAAAGAATGTGTACAATTTTTTGAGTTGTTTGGGGAATATGCACACATGTATGTTCTTTCACTGTTTACAAATCCAGGTCTGTTCCATTGCTTTGAAGTAACTAAAATTAATATTAATTTGATCAACTATAAATATATATGTATGTACATATATAATTTTCAAGATTTCGCTGCTGAAAAAAGTGGTTTTTAAAGTTGTTTATTATTTTTTATTTTAATTAATTCAAAGTACAAAAACACATGTTTGATTAAATTGATTAAATATGATTAACAAAGCTATTTTGGTACGAAACAATTTATTACAAGTATAAATACAGATATTCAGAATTATCAAAATAAATGTGAATACTCAATTGGTTTTTTTTTTTTTTTAACTTTTTTTAAATTAACAAAAATTATATTACAAAATCGTATTCAAATATGTACATATAATTTTTTTTTTCACTTTCTTTAAATCATAAAAAATTCAATTAAATTTTTTTACAAACAAAAAAAAAATCGGAATGTTATAGTGAACGCTAATGCGAGGTAATTGTTTGAAATACTTTATTTCGCTTTTTCTAATGAAATGTATTGTTTATTACCATAATCTTTGGTATCAAGGAAAGCTTGTGGCTTGTATTCAGCTAGCTTTTTAGAACATACGCTAACCTATAAAATTAAAAAAAAAATTAAAACTACAAAATAAAAAAAAATATATATTATATTTTGAAAAAATTAATAAAAAACATTTTTGGGAAAAATTAATAAAAAAATATTTCTGAAAAAATTAACAAAACATAATTTGGAAAAAATTATTAAAAAGTATTTCTGGAAAAAATTTATAAAAAAATATTTTGGAAAAAATTAATAAAAAACATTTTTGGGTAAAATTAATAAAAAATATTTCTGAAAAAATTAACAAAACATAATTTGGAAAAAATTATTAAAAAGTATTTCTGGAAAAAATTTATAAAAAAATATTTTGTAAAAAATTAAAAAAAAAAAATATTTTTGGAAAAAATTAATAAAAAACATTTTTGGGAAAAAATAGTAAAAAATATTTCTGAAAAAATTAACAAAACATAACTTGGAAAAAATCATTAAAAAGTATTTCTGGAAAAAATTAATAAAAAAATATTTTTGTCAAAAATTAAAAAAAAATATTTTTGAAAAAAATTTAAAAAAATTATTTTAGTAAAAAATAAAAATCAATTAAAACAAAATATAAAAAAAAAATAAATTTTCTAATTAATATTATATAATATTTTAATAAAAAATAATAAATAATTAAATAATAATAGTAAATAAAAAAATATACTAAAAAACACAAGGTGAATATAAATTGAAAAAGAAAAAACTAATTGAATAAATAAAAATATTTTTTATATTTATTTTGAGCAGCAAACGTGATAAAATAAAACAAATTTTAACAAAAACAACTTTCTTATTAGTTTGCAAAAAAAAAAAATTAAAAAAAAAAGTTTTTTTTTTACTTTATTTTAAGCAGCAAATGTGAATAAAAAATTAAAAAGAATTAAAAAAAGTTTAGTTAAGCAGAAACTGGGAGTTAAACTATAAAAAAGAATGAAATAAATTTAATTATTACATACAAAGAAATACATTTTTTTTTCTTATTTTAAGCAGAAAATGTGATTAAAAAATAAATAGAATTTTAACAATTTTTTTTTTATTAAATACAAGGAAACAAAAATATGTGTTTACTTTATTTTAAGCAGAAAATGTGGTAAGAAAAATTTTCTTAATTAAATTTCAAATTTTTTTAATTAAATTTTTCTATATTTATTTTAAGCTGCAAATGATGTTTAAATAAAATAAACTTAAAAAAAAATTTATATAAATTTTAACAAAAATGTTTCTAATTAAAAAAAATTAAAAATACATACAAAATTAAAATTTTTTTTTATAATTTATTTTAAGCAAAAATAAGAGGAACCAATGCCGTTTTCTGAAATACAATTAAATTCGTTGCGCATATACATAAATATAACTGTTAAATATATACACATATGTATGTACATATATGCTATTTCTATAATGAAAATAAATATCAAAATTGTGTAATTCTTTAATTTACTTACATAGAGCCAAACGTGCCATATTTGCTTGTATGTTTGTAAGCATATATAAAATGAATACGAATGTATATGAAATGAAATACTTAATCAAAAAAATTAAATACTTTTCACTTGTCAACCAAGCCATACACATGTACAGTTGTGTGCGTAAAAATTTCCTTTGCTTAAATTTACTAATTCTTGTATGTATGTATATGTTTAAAACTATGAAAAATATTCATTGCAATAAAATTGCTGCGCGCAACCGTTACATTTTTGGTTTCCGTTAACTATTTTCAACTGATGGTGAAATTGCAAATGGCAATTAAGAGAGAAATATACCACAATTGATATTATATTGTACGCATGTATGTGTGTGTGTATAGAATATTATGACTTCAGCTAGTAAAATATGTATGAAAATGTGATGTAGTATCGCCTTAAGCTTAATTTTTTTTTTACATAATACATAAAGTTATTGGAAAGCTATGTAACTTTATTCGTGTCACAGTTAAAAAGTCTGCAAAATTGTCTTCTTATGCGTTGGCTCATTACCATATGCCGCCCTATGTGCTCGCGGTGTTCAGCGCAGGCGCAGCAAGCTTATTGCTACGTTTGCAGTCGGCGCTTGCCAGCGCTGAGCCGCGGGTCGCATGTTCCTGCCGCGTAGCAGCCGCTACAGTTGCTGACGCCGCGGCGGGCGTTGCTTGCGTTGCTGTGCGCTTTAGTGTCGCGCACTCAGACGCAGTACGCAAGCTTGTGCCACTGCTGGCGTTTAGGTTATTGCTGCCGCCGCTGTTGGACGCCACTGTTATTGGCGGCGTTTTCACTGTTTTGTAACGCGACAGCACTTCGGCCGATGTTTGCTTCAGTGTCAGCGCCATTTGTCGGTGTACGCGCTCCATTAGTTCGGGTAGATCGTCTTTGGTCAGATTTGCTGTGCTAATGGGCGGCAAAGCGGTGATGATTATGTTGCCCGCATTCAAGATTTTCATCTTGTCATTTAGAAAACTGCAATACGAGCTAAAGACTACCGGCAGTATGGGTATTTGTTCATCGATGGCCATGTGAAAAGCACCTTTTTTGAAGGGGTGTAGTTCGCCGGTGTTGCGACGTGTACCCTCGGGAAATACCCACAATTTGATATTATCCAACTTGACGCGACTATTGACAGCGTTCAGTGTATTGCGCGCCTTCTCGCCACGCACGCGATCAATGAACGTGAGACCGGCCAGCCAGGCGGCTAAGCCGAAGGGCCAGGCATAGAAGAGCTCACGTTTCGCCACCACTGTACACTTGTTCATTACGTGCCAGATTGCGAACATGCCTTGAGAAAGTGAGAAAGCAGTACAAAATTAACAGGCAATAATTGAGAAATTCTATTCAAGCTATTTACCAAGCACGTCCAATGAGCTTTGATGATTCGCTACAATTATGCATGCCTGATCCTTTTCGAGATGTTCACGACCGCGTAGCTCCCAGCGTAGGCCGATTAAAGTCGAGACGCGATGACAAAATGTACTCGCCCAACTGTAGAGAGGGAGAGAGAGAGCATATAATTAATAAATATTTTCAAATATATTAATATACTTATATTTTCAAAATAAAGTATTTAAAATAAAATTTATATTTTGTTAGCATCTATCAGCCAAAAGTCAAAAGCTGTTAGAAAAAGCCGATGGTTGCCTGTCATAAGCTTAGTGTTTACAAAAGGCGTCCATTAAATATACTTAACCTAACAAAACCGTCTCCTAACCTAACATAACCAAAGTTTATTTCGAATATTTGAATATTATTAAGCGGCCTCACAGGGGGAATCGCAAGGAAAGTATATTTGAAATTAAATATTTTTTTGTTAATATTCAGTTTGATTTAGTAAGAATAATTCTTTGAATTGACAAATTTAGACTTTATAAATATTGTTGTTATGTGTAACGCCTATACATATGTACATAGTCATATACAATTCAATCTTGTCAAATTAAATTGCTTTTTTGATTTCAATAGTGGACAACTTGCAGTTCAATTAGTGTTTATTAATGTTTAGTAAGCAATGTAGCATAGCTACAATTATATTTGTATAAGTTTGTAGAGGCACTGTAGGAAATTAAACTAAGCAACTGCTGTTTTATTGACAGAATAGAGACTTCATTTTTTTCTGTACTATGTTAAAGATTTATAAAAAAATTATAAACTTTTTCGGTGCAGAATTTTCAGCATTTTCTATAATTTTTTATTTGATTTGATATTTGCTTTAATGTTTTTCAGTCTTTTGAAATATTAATTTCATGATTCTGCTACATATTTTAAAAGTGATTGATTTATTAGATATCGATAACTTTTTACTACCGGGTATGCACTAACGCATTCGTGATTACGGTTGGCCTCCACTTGTAAATGAAATGAGTACAGGAGTGATAAGATTTTAATTGCCTTAAAGCAAATGAATTTGAAATTTGAATAAATTTGTTCAATACAAATATTTGAAATAAATATTAATAGAACAATTGGATTTAAGCCTCTGGCCCATGAATTCAAGTGCGCTCGCACCAAACACTTATTTTTTTAAATGCGTTTCGTTATTTTCACAAAGCAGATAAGATCATACGAAAATATTTACGCACAAACATAAGCAAAATAAACAAACATAAAATTTACAAACACCATTTCCCAGCACTTAAATTAATTTATTGACATTGTGATAACTAAAATTGATATTTGTGCGACTAAATGAAACTGGAAAGAAATAAATAAATTAGACTTTTCCCGAACGGAACAAGGTTGAGCTGAGAAAACCAGAAAGCAATGGGTATACTATATTTTTAGATTTAAAAAAAAATGAAAAAAAAAAAATAAAAATAAATAAAAAAAAAATAAATAAATAAAAATAAATAAAAAAATAAATAAAAAAAAATAAATGAAAAAAAAATAAATAAAAAAAAAAACAAAAAAAAATTTAAAAAAAACATGCGGTATAAAGAAAAAGGCTGTCGTATTCAATTAAACCTAGAAATATATAAGTCTGAAATCTGACGTTTGTCATTTTTTTTTAAGTGGTCTTAAGCACTGCTCGGGGCGTCTTTGCTTATACGAATGCTTATCGGACATAATAAATGCTTGCAATTTTAGATTAGGGTTTTTTATACTAGCACCTACTGTGCCTGAAGCGCTATATACGAAGCCATTTCCTTATAATAAACTGCTTGCAATTAGATTAGGGTTTTATTATATACATACTATGTATATAAAATATTTTACTGCCCTAGAAAGGATTTACACAGCCTAATAAATAATACATCTTATCATTGACGACCATTAGCTGCGATTGTTATAAGAATTTCAATAAATAATGAAGCATGTAGATATGCATGTAGCCAAGTATGAGTTTAGTACAAGTAAATCGATAAGTTTTCAGCAGCGTGTGATTAGCAATGGCTAAGTAAGTAAAAAATAAATGCTTAAGCGCTCAAGTGTAACCTTGGCGGTTGAATTACAGCCAATAATAACAAATGCAACAAAACACAACAACAAATAAGCGCCCACGCGTGTAACGACAGCTGACGGGTTAACAATAATAACGGCTGTGACATTGAGTTTTGGTCATAAGCGTAGCATATAATGCCTTGAGCAATAAGAACTGCTATTACAGAGCTTTATTCTTCTTTAATGCCATAGACAACGCTTACGCGGTTATAGCCGGGTTAACAAGAGCGGAGAATGGAGTCATATGTAGAAGTTCACGCAAGTGAGGAAAGTTCTCTGAGCGCTATTCACTTGGGAGTGGCTAAAAACCATTCTTTTACACATGTTTCAAGCAGCTCACGACCAAGTATCTACTAGGTAGCCAAAGAACATCCGTTTGAAGTCGAGTCAAAGTGTTTTCCCAGGGTTGTGCGCTGGTTTTGAAACCCGTCACGTAAAAAACTCCCCAAATGAATGAAAAGGAAACAACAGCCTCGGTCTATTCCAGAACAATAATTTTTTCGCCACCTTTTTTCACATTAAAAATGTGAAAATAACGGGTGATTTTTTTGAGGTTAGGATTTTCATGCAGTAGTATTTGACAGATCACGTGGGGTTTCAGACATGGTGTCAAAGAGAAAGATGCTCAGTATGCTTTGACATTTCATCATGAATAGACTTACTAACGAGCAACGCTTGCAAATCATTGAATTTTATTACCAAAATCAGTGTTCGGTTCGAAATGTGTTTCGCGTTCGTGTCCGATGAGCGATGAGGCTCATTTCTGGTTGAATGGCTACGTAAATAAGCAAAATTGCCGCATTTGGGGTGAAGAGCAACCAGAAGCCGTTCAAGAACTGCCCATGCATCCCGAAAAATGCACTGTTTGGTGTGGTTTGTACGCTGGTGGAATCATTGGACCGTATTTTTTCAAAGATGCTGTTGGACGCAACGTTACGGTGAATGGCGATCGCTATCGTTCGATGCTAACAAACTTTTTGTTGCCAAAAATGGAAGAACTGAACTTGGTTGACATGTGGTTTCAACAAGATGGCGCTACATGCCACACAGCTCGCGATTCTATGGCCATTTTGAGGGAAAACTTCGGACAACAATTCATCTCAAGAAATGGACCCGTAAGTTGGCCACCAAGATCATGCGATTTAACGCCTTTAGACTATTTTTTGTGGGGCTACGTCAAGTCTAAAGTCTACAGAAATAAGCCAGCAACTATTCCAGCTTTGGAAGACAACATTTCCGAAGAAATTCGGGCTATTCCGGCCGAAATGCTCGAAAAAGTTGCCCAAAATTGGACTTTCCGAATGGACCACCTAAGACGCAGCCGCGGTCAACATTTAAATGAAATTATCTTCAAAAAGTAAATGTCATGAACCAATCTAACGTTTCAAATAAAGAACCGATGAGATTTTGCAAATTTTATGCGTTTTTTTTTTTAAAAAAGTTATCAAGCTCTTAAAAAATCACCCTATATATTAACATAATTATTTAGTACACAGGTTTCCTATATATTTAACGTTTTCCGTGCTTTAAATAAATATTGCGCCTGTTATAAGTATGAAATTCCTTACTGTATAGAATTTCATACCATAACGGTCAAACGTGTCACAACACCCACCAAATGTCAGTCAACCGTTTCATTATAATTATCGATTTTCTTTTACGACATGCTACACTACAGTAGTATAGTGTTAAACGATAAATAAAAAAAAAAACAAAAAAACGAAAAATATAAAACAAAAACAGCCAAAATTATCAAAACATAGAAAAAAGACATAAAATAAAAAATATAATTTAAAACATGCAAAGATAAAGAAACAGAAAAAATAAAATTCGAAAAAATAAATTTTAAAAATTAAAAAAAAAATTAAAATTTATTAAAAAAATTTTATATTAAAAAATCAAGCACATACACGCTAAAAAATAAAGAAACGAAGAAACAAAAATAAATGACATTTTTTTTTAACATAATAAATATAAAAAAATTGTTAGATTAAAGAAACAAAAATAAATAACATTTTTTTTAAATAAAAAAAATTTAAAATAAAAAATTAAGCACATACAGGCTAAAAAACAAAGAAAACAAGAAACAAAAATCAAATTTTAAATTTAAAAAAATTTTAGTTTATAAAATTAAAAAAATGGTGGTTTCACATTTAAAGAAATTTTTAGACTTATTTTAATAAAAAAAATTAATAAAAAAAAATTTAAATAAAAAAAAATTTTAATAAAAAAAAATTTAAATAAAAAAAAACAAACACACACACAAGCGAAAAAACGAAGAAAACAAGTAACAATAATAATGTAAATAACAATTAGGAAATAAAAAAATGAAAAGAAAAGTGAAAAAATAAAAGCAAACACGTTACTTTTATTAAAAAAAAGCAAAAGCAGGAAATAATATTACTATTATAAAGGGAATAAACGACACAAAATTAAAAAAAATACACAAAAAAATAAAAATAATAATAATAAAATAAATTAAAAAAAAAATCAAAACAACACAAAAGAGCGAAATATTGAAACCAAAAAGAAAAAACAACTACAAAAGTATAAACGGCACAAAGAAATTAAAAATAATAAATAAATGAACTTTAAAAAATACAAAAAAAAAACATAAAATAAAAAATACCAAAACGAAATTAAAAAAAGATACACGACACGAAATTAAAAAAAAAATATTGTAAATAAATATTAAAAAATCAAAAAAAAAAATTATAAAGTATTTCAAAAAAAAAAAAAATTAAAAACAAAACCAAACTTGTTCTTTTTTTCTATATTATGTGTCAAAATAATTAAAAAAAAAAAATTAAAAAAAAAAAATAAATAAATAAAAAAAAAATTATAAAATAAAAAAAAAATTTTAAAAAACAAAAATTGGAAAAAAATCAAAACAAACTCAAAACAAACTCAAATCCCTAACTGCATTTGCTGCAAATAAAAAATTGTTGTTTTGGCTTGCAAATAAAAAACAATGTTATTGTTGTTTATACTTACAGCAAATTTCGCACATCGAACGGTCGTAACAGGAATGCCGGTATAAGGATCAGCGAATTGAATGACACAATGCCGTAGTAGATGAAAAATTTCAGATAGTAACGAAACATATGGCTGTTTTCGTAGAAGAACGGAAAGGGCAGCATCAAGAGCAGGAACAAAACAAACAACTCCACGTAAGAGGTCATGGCGAAAATGCGAATATGCGTATAACGGTTTACGGGTTAAGGCGTAGCTGCTTGTTTACGTAGATGATAGCTTGTTATAAACTGCGACAGTTACGCTGTGTGTTTTATTATTATTTATTTTATTTATTTGTGCACTTAAACGTTCAACGTTGTGTAAAATTCATTTGTTTTGAAGTGAGTT
This sequence comes from Bactrocera correcta, assembly GCA_027475135.1. NCBI lineage: Eukaryota > Metazoa > Arthropoda > Insecta > Diptera > Tephritidae > Bactrocera > Bactrocera correcta. The sequence goes on from CM050327.1 coordinate 26,710,977, forward strand.
GCAAATATTTTGCACTTTTTGAAACAAATAAGCTTTTAATGCAGGTTTGTGCGCTACACACTATTTGTGTTTTGTTTTATTTTCAACTTGAGCTTTCACTTAATGCGTTATATTTCACTTTAACTAACATTATTTTCTTGTTTATTTTTCACTATTTTTATATTTTACGCTTTGACAATGCAATTTCGTTGTCTTTTAAGTAAATTGTGCATAACAGTTGTAAATAAACACAGGCATAAGTACGTTTGAGGATTAAGTGAAAAATTTGTAATGTCGATTTGTGCTTTATCTCAGTTCGTTGTGGTTATTGCGAGCTTCATTTGACTATTATTTAAACATTGTTGCACTTTTTTGGCTTTTTTATTACACTTTTCTTATAAGAATTGTGGTTTTTTGTCTGCTCTCAATTTTACTATGCGCCCTAGGTCATGCAGTTGCGTTTGCACTACCCGTTACTCATACTCTTTTGGAAACACTTTACTGCTCTTCACACATTTTATTGATTTTTATGCAACTCTCTCATATTTGTATTGTTTTTGCATATGCAGTTGATTATTATGTATAGTCCACAAAAAAAAAAATTATTGCTGAAAAATATTAAAATCAATTATAAGAGAATTTGCTGCTATAAAATACGCTTGAGGCTTTTCATAGAGAAAAGTATGTGTGAATGCTATCCCACGTATAGCCAAGGGTGACTGCTTGGAATTAATTATGTAGGTGTGTGGTTATGACTTTACCCAGCTAATTTGTAATGAAATATATGTCTTTGGCGCTCATAATGTCAAAAATAGATGTCGATATGCCTAGATCCGTTAAATCCGTACAAAAATACTAAGTTCCATTTTGTCTAGTAGTAGAAGCTTTTTGGTCTGTCTACAATCAATATTACTTTAAAGAAACTTTGTGGTGCGTCCTATGTGGCTAATGTTCCAGCATATGTGATCTTCCGCTAGTCTAGAGCTAAATGGTTTTGGTGCAGCTTAGGGAATTGTGTTCCTGGCTACCCCCGTTTCCTTCATTTCCTTCTATTCCTGGATGTGTTGGAGTCCAAGATGATATTTACAGATTGTCTGAATTGTCGTTTTGCCGTGCACAAAAAGCAAGCAGCATTTCTGACATGCAAAATCACCATCTCTGGGCTTCAACTCATATGGCATCCAATTTCCTTGTCTTTGAATATATTCGGGCACTATTAGACGTTTTGAAATGTCTGCTTGAGTGCCTAAGGATTTTGGCAAACTACACAAATATAGTTATAGACTCAATGGCTAATGGAAGGGAAGCCGGAATCTATTGCTCGTAGGTGGATCTCAGGCGACGCTTAAAGCTTCCGGAATACTGCAGTATCTTCCATTACCTTCAGTTTTCAAGCTAAGTCGCGCTTAGTTGTTAGAAAATATAAGTACTACCAAGCACAAGTAGAACACGTAACACAATGTATACATGTATGTATGTGCTTACGTACAATCTACAGTATTACGGAAATGATGCAAGGTAGATCGAATTTTTATAATTTCACCATTTTAATTGTTTATGGTACGTGATTTTTACAAAATTGCTGTCGTTATACATATTTTCTTTTATTTTTTCCACACCCTCGTGTATATAACGTAACTAATTTGTTTTTATATTGACATGCTTAGCACATGACTGTCATTTATTAACATACACATAACCGAAAGTGGTACCTACATTACTATAACTGCCTTTCTGGAGCGAAAATTATTATTCAATTGTGGCGGAGAGCGTTAATAAACAATATTATGGAAGCTTCAAAGCAAAGCGATAAAATTATGTAGACTATTTTAAGAAATACACAACATATATACATATGTATGCAATATCGAAATGCTGTTGCATTCAAAAAGAAAACAAACTTACACCAGCATAAAGCAATTATCGACAATGGAGGAGCGCAACCAAAAAGGAAACGACCGGCAAGGGACCGATGGCGGCGTAAGAAGGGACGCACATTAAGAATATATATACATTTATATATATAATACATATATGGCGGTTGCATTGTGAAGAGGGCAAAGCTAAAAGCGGAAAATTGTATCAAAACAATAAATGCCGCCAAATGGGAGGGTGCAGAATCGCACATCGCAGCACAAACACAGACATATTTATACATGTAATGGTTGAAAACACAACAAAAATAAATTAGGTACACTATTCACTGTGGCATTTTTCAATTGTACACACTTATGTATATACTAATGTATGCACACACATATTTAAGTAACAAATAGTGAGAAAATTGGCATACACTTTTCCGCTGTGACAATTGTTTTGTGTTTATTTAGTTGGTATTTTTTGAAAGCCGGCTTGTTTTCATTGCACTTTCCAGCGCTTTTTTTAATACACACACACAAACATACGCAACAGCTGCATCGATTTTTCGCGCAGCTCAATTTTCAATTTACACATAAGAACGTAGTATATTTCTGGTAAGCAGTATACGTATTAACGTTGCACTAAAATATTATACATTTTTCGCTTGTATACAAATAAATTAAGTTATTTATAACCAGCTATCTAGAAAATTTCAAAAAATACTGCACACCTAAACAGCACTTTGAAAACACAGCTGCTAAATTACTGCCGTCGCTTCCGACTGTTTGCGTTCGACTGATTAGCGCACGAATGCGTTCCACATGTGGTGTTGCCATGTTATTGTCTATACTATTAACTGTTGTTAAATATTTATTTATTTAATTTTACGCGTTCTGTCTTTAACTTTATTGTTTTGATTAATATATTTTTAAATAAACCTAAATTTTTACAACTATTGTGATCACTGGAATAATTTATTTATTATTTTACTTTAAAAAGATATATTAAAATATTAGTGTACATTGTGCTTAAATGCAACTCTGTGTTTGGAAAAGCTATTTCCTGCTTGCTGTCTTTCGAAATGCTGCCGGATATCCTTAATACTCTTTTAAAATAACAAATTTAAATATAAATATAAGCACGCGTAGTTATCTATGTAAATAAATATATACAAATCGAAGTATTAAATTAAAGAATTTGAATAATTTATTATTATTATTATATAAATGCGCCATAAACTAATTTCGTAATATTTGTTTTTAAATAAGTACGTATAAGTACCAATTACTTACATTCTGTTAATCGATGACAGCAATCAATCGAATTTTCAGTGTGCTTGTGCCACCCACACCATCACTGTCGTTTGAATTTTGTGGAAGTGTTTTATGTGTCGAAAGTGTTTTCCGGGAAATAGCATATTTAAACGTATTGCTTATACAAAATAATATTAACAAAAGTGTGTGCAAGTGTTTGTAAATAAAGTGTGTATGTGTACAACTGCAATGGGTTGATTTGTAACATGAAAGTGCAAACTCATGCAAGTGTTCTCGGCGCAAATCGTGTTATAACCTGCAATTTTTACAGTTACTTTTTGTTAGTGCTGCGCTAGGGATAACAGGTGAGTGCATATAATGGTGTTTTGCAATTTACGAACGGTGTATGGGTACTAAACGTGAATACTTTCATATGTACATACATAAAAATCACAGTGTTGGCGTTAGAGTCATGCAAATAATTTTTAAATAAAAGACGCGTGTGTGTAATTTTCTTATGTATTTTATTAAATAAATTTTTGCAAATACAATACAATTTCCATACATATACATATTTTACTGTTCCTTTGTAAACATACAAGTAGTTTTTGCTTGCAATGCTGTAAGTGTTTTTAAATATATGCTCATATTGTGGTTAATATAGTTTTGCTGCAGACATTTAGACACAAAATCTAATTACAATTAAGATCTTTGCTATGTTTTTGACAATTGTTAATGACACCTTTAATTTTGTTATTGCGCTTTGCTGAAAAACAATGAGCCATAATACGTGTAATGATAATTTTTAATTTCTTTAAGAATGTTATGCTGCTTGGTATGTTTTGAATACGTGTTTAGTTACTATATATGTATGTATGAATGTTTTTTTTGCTATGTTTTCATTAATATTGTTTGATTTTCACGGGAGACATATGATTTAGTGAATATGCGGCTAGTTTATCTTCAGTATAGTTGACTAAATATGCAATAATATTTTGATGTTTGTTAATAGTTAATACATTTGTATATGAGTGATTCAGTACAGTTTGGCATTTCAGTAAGTACTTTTATTTTTTTGATTTTTATTGTTATATATTGTTTATTAAATCTGCTGTATTGGCGTTTCAGTTGCTTCGTTGACACCTGCAAATTATTTTTATATACTTTATATTTTGTTATATATGCGTGGTATTTATTTTTATTTTGCTATAGGTTTGGCTATTTTGTTTTGCTATTTTAAACTTCTTGCTAGTGATTCGTCCATGCTTTGAAATACAGCTATATTTTTACTATATGTAAAATACAGTTTCGATTCCACAGTTATTGAGTTCTTTATGAGTTTCTAATAGCATTTTTCTATTATTTAAGTATAGCGATACTACGAATTTGTCTGCTGTTTTGTAATTACAAGTACATTTTTTCGATTTGGTTGCTTTTTGAAAGATCTATGTGCACATATATGAATATGTATTTTTTTTTACTAATGCGATAGTTCAAAATTAGTTTGCACGCATGTATTTGGACGTAGAAATTTTATAGTTTATTTTCAGTAATTTTATTGTTTAGCAATTTTTACTGCATAGTTAGTTTCTTATTGCTGCCTGGTAGAACTGGCAAATTTGGATGGAGTTAAGTTTGCCCGTGTATATATTTTCAAACTAGCTGCGTTTTCTACTACATAATAGCTAATAGGAATATAAAGTAAAAATTTAGTTATTTTTGTTTCAATAGCAACTTAATGTTATACTTCTTATTACATTTAGCGCAAACGAAATAAATACATGAAATATATTTTTTTCTCAATTTTTATAAATTTTTGTTGCATATAAGTATATATTGGGACTTTTTGACTTAAATATTTGTCAAATACATACATATAAATGTAGTTGTCTCTTTTGTATATGTATATAGTTTCATGTAAATAACATTATAAATGCAGCTCAAAGACATTTATTGTTGGGTTTGTTTGGTTTAGATGTACCTTTAATAATTTTTGTAGTATTAGTATTTTTGTTTTGTTTTGTTTTCTCGTAAATAGTTATCCACTGTATAATTCTTTGCTTTACTATATCAATTTTATTTAATACATATGACCTTGAGGTAGTTAATTTATTTCATTCTCATTTACTTTTTTTAAGTCTATATTATGTTTTTAGACGTTACACACATTTATATTATTTAGCATATTTCTGTTCAATTTGTTTTTTTTTTTTATGTATATATTTTTTTGCATTTCTTCCATTAAATCTTCTCTTTAGAATATTTTTGATAAACAGAAAACTTTTCACTTTAATTTTAATTTGTTTTCTTATTTCTATTTATGCTTATATCATTCATTATAATAGTTTTCTATTATTTTTCGCTATTTGTTTTGTTTATTCTATATTTGGTTAACGAGTACCAACTGTTGCTAATACGTTTATCGATAACAGCATGCCATCAATACTACTGTTTGGCATGACATCACTGACATTTAAATTCTGTGCTGCAGTTGTTAGAAGTGGTTGTTGTGTCAAAAAATCATGTTTATCCGGAAATAACTGAAATAAACGTTTTGTGTATTCAAATTATAATAACTGAAATGTGTGCAAGTGTTTTCAATTATAGTGCTGTTTTGTTTATCATCACTGTCACGTTGATGATAATCAATGCTAAGCATAAAAGTGTGAATTGTGTAATGTGTCCTTTGGCTCATAGCCTGTAATTGTTGCTGCACAAAGGAATACAAGTGAGTGTATTTGCTGCGTTTATTACTTACAAACACTGCAGTGGATGAGTAAAACTTTATTTATTTCTTTTTTCTTCAAATTGTACATTTCGCGTGTGCATTACAACGCATTTTTCATAACCAAAATGGCTGCTGATGCATACTGTTGTTGTTAACTGTTCGGTTTACAGAAATATTGTAATACGGCGGTTGCACTGCTGTTATTATTTGTTTTGAACGAAATTATTGTTTGCCAAATAAAATAAGTTTTATGTAAACGTGTATGTTAATGAAATTAATTAAATAATAATATAAGTACATATGTGTGCACAGCAATAAACAAATAAACCCTTTGTTTTTGCTAACAAAAATAATACTTGTCCATTTAAATCCAATAAAAAATGCAATAGTAAATAACTAATACTTGCCTTCATAAAAAATCAGTATTCAATACGTAAAAAATGCAATAAAAAATAAATAATACTTGCCTTCATAAAAAATCAGTATTCAATGCAATAATTGAAATAAATATTAAAATAAAAAGTCAGAGTTTTTCGTTTTTTTCTTATATTTTTTTTAGCCACAAAAAATATATAAGATTTTTACACAAAAACAAATCTTTTAATTCTGTAGTTTTTTGTGTTTTACGATTTTTTTGTATTTTTTTTTTTAATATTTTTGCATTTAAATAGCATTACTTAATTAGCGTAAATTTAGTTTTCAACGTTTCATTTGTATTATAATCTTCATAAAAAATAAAAATAATAATCATAATATATTAATTCTTTTCATAATCATACATTTTAGTTCCCCACTACAATTGCATTAAATACAATTTACAACTACTTTACTTTCAATTACATTGTACGTTGCTTAATAATTTTAACTTTTCCGACTCACAAATAATTTTCGCACAAAACAATTAAAAAAAAAAACATTTTAGAGCAATGAGAAATATATATCAAATTGTTTACGCTACATTTTTGCATTTCGTAGTTTTGTTAAAAAAAAATAAAACACAATTTGAAAAAGCAAACACTTAATATTAATAAAAAGTAAAATATAGCTAATCTTTTTATGAAGAAAAGAAAATGCGCAAGTATTGTTTATAAATACAAATGAAAAACCAAATATTTTATTTCATACATAAGGTATCATGATGCTTATGCTTCGGATAAGTAAATAAAAAAAAAAAACTTGGTAATATTTATTTTATAATAGTAAGTAAAGTATATAGTAAATAAGCTTTATTTATTATTATTTAAAAAAAAGTATATATATAAACATAATATTATATAAACTTGATATATTTTCAATTAAAATTAATGCAGCGCGTTGTACGCATGCGCACACCCGCAAACGGCTTTAATTATAAACTACTATCACACAGAGAAACCGTTAGCCGGCGCTACGTCGCCGTACAACGCACCGGTGGAGTTGCGTAAAACCGAAACTTTAACAAGGCACGCATGCCAAGTTGCAGCGACAAACGCCAGTTGTTCGTATACGTTGCAAACTCTTGCAAGCTAATGTAAATACACGAATATACGAACGCATGCGCGTTGCCCACGAACACAAATGTGTGTGTATGTATGTATGTATGTGCAATTTGTACAACATTACTTATGAGTTTTGATTTTAACCAGCTCCACTTCCACCCACTGCTTTAACTATTATTACTTTCATTATAGTTGCAATGCTTCTTTATATAGTTACATACATATCTTTGCATATTATTATTTTTTCCATAACTATGTTTTTGTGGTTTTTTTTTAATATACATAAAGGGTTTACAATAGTATAGCTATTTATTATTTTTGTATATTTTTTTTTTGTTTGTTTGAACGTTATTTGTAAATGCAAAATACGTTTTGTTATAAAATATTAAATCAGAACAAGTATAGTGTTTACGTTAAAGAAGTAAACATGCGAATTATAAAAATCGTTGATAATCGTATGTTTCGGTTGATTATTATTATTTTAATTTTTAGCCAATAGTGTTATTTGCAACAACTAAACTTTACATAGACAGTTTTTGAAATTGTTGTTTAACAGTTATTTTTTATAGTTGTTTGCTTTTGACAAAATACCGTTACTTGCTGCTTGTTGTTAATCAACACTATTTGCTTTTACATTTTTTTGACAATTTTTCTAGCTTTTCTGCTGACATTTTGCTTTTTTTTTAATTAAATAGCAAATTATTATTAAAAAAATGCGCTTTTTATAACTATATGTTTAGTATAGTTGTCAAGTTATAGAAAAAAATATTTAATTTTCCTTTTATTTGTATATAATTTCTATGTTTTAATTACGTAATATTTAATCATTTAAAGTAAACATACAAAATATAGGAGAATTTGTATAAACATATTTTAATATGTCTGTTTTTTATATTCATAACACTAATTTAATATTATTATTTTATTTATTTTTTTTTTTGTTTTTCTTGTATGCGTTTGCTTTTATATATAATTGTGTTATTATGTAAAATTATTATTTTGTTTAATTATTACATTTATATAGTATGTGGTAATATGTATATAGTATATATATTATATATTTTGTATTTGCATGTATTTAACTGCATATGTAATTTTTTTTTGTGGTTTGATGTGTGCATGAATTTGTGTGCAAAATATTGTCAGCGCCAACTAAATAAAATGTAGTTCAGTCTCCAGGCAATTGGCGCGCCAACATTTTACACGCATTTTCATGCATTACGTGGCTATTACAATTAATAAAAAGTAATAAGCAAAATAAAATTTCAAAAAAAAAAAAAAATCGCAAAAAGATGGATGTTTGCAAAATGTAGCCAAGTATGTGTAGGTTTTGTTAGTATTTATGTATGTGCATACATTACAATTGACAAAAATACAATAATTAATATTTTAGCGCATATTATGTTAAGAAATTATTTACGCAACCTTTTGTTTGTATGTGTAGCTGTTATATATACATATATTTTTTTTTGTTTTTGGTTGGTATATGATACTCTTGCAACATGTTGCTACAGTGTTAAATTGTTTTGTTTTTCTTTAGTTTCTATATTGTAGCTTAAATGTAGTACATATATGTATGTATGTTTTAATACGCTCAGCAGCATTTCGTTTATTGCAAAATGTGAAAAAGAAATTTTTAATGCGCTAATTACAATTTGCCGTTGTATTTTTTCCAGCTGTCGCTAATTTGAATGCATTATGACGCGTTTACAACATAAATATGCGGAAAATTACACTGTGTTTAGAGTTGTAAAACGCTTAATTTCGGTTTTTGCTTGGTTGCTTTGAAATTTAACTGCTGCTATTTGTAAACCGTTAAATGTTTTGATATTTGTTTTTTGTTCAATTATTTTTTATAATTTATTTAATTTTTGTTTTTTGTTTGCAAATTTGACAAAATTACGTTTTGTGTTATTTTATGCAGTTTTGCTGATTTTATTTTAATTTCTATTATTTACTTTTTGCAATTTACAATTTAATTTTCGCTGCCAGCTTTGTTATTATGCTGTGCTTAGTACTTATTTCAAACCAAAACTGTAAGTATATTTTTACATAATTTTAAGTTCTCATGATTTTTGTATAAATGTGTTGTTGTTACATAACTTACTGCTGTTTCCTGACTTTACTTTTCAGTTTATCTCAATTATACTTTTCATATATATATATATTTTTTGGATATTTTATTATTGTTATTTATATTATTGTTTTGTGTTGCTTCGTTTTTATTTACTCGTACCTCGGTGTTAACGGTGTTGTTGTGTTAATTCTTATGTTTTTGTTTAAGTTATATGCTTTTTGTATGCTTTTAAACTTATTAGCTAAACATTTAGGTTTAAAATTAATTTTGTTTAATTAATATTTTTCAATTTTTGTATGCATTATGTTTTATTTTGCTTATTTCAAATCTGTTGTTACAGCATATAAGTGTTTTATTAGTGTTCTTACATCAAAACATTTATTGTATTTTTCTATTTTTTTGTTTGTTTAAATGTTTTTAGCAACTTTTCTGGTTTTAGTAAGCTTTTATCTTTGAAATGCAATTATTTATGTATTTTTAATTTTCAAAATAATAAAAATTTCCTGATTTGGGCAGTGTAGAAAACACGTTTGTTTTAGTTGTTTTTTTTATGATTTCTTTACAAATTATTTTTGTAAAACCAAAACTGTAAATATGCATTTACAGTTTAGTCGCCGTTATGCCTTTATTGGTTTACTACTTTATTTAGCATTTGTTATTTTAAATTTATTTTTACTTGCTTCATACGCTGTATGTAAATTTTTTTGTATTTTTTTTTTTGTAGTTTTTGTTTTTGGCGTGTGTTTTTACTTGCTGCTTTTATTTGCTAAGCGTTTTTTGTTCAAGTCGTTCTTTAACGCAACGCCTGAAACATTGTCTACATTGCGCTCAACGCTCTCAAAAAGCAGCAAGTGCTGTTTTGTCAATTTCGGTACAGTTGCATTACTGTCGCTGCTGTCTTGGTAATTATCGTTTTGTCTGGTTGGGCTTACATTGGTTTGTTCTACCTCATAGATATAAATTTCTTTAGCGTTTCTGTGTGTTTGCTGTTTTCGTATATTTTCTTAACTGTCACATTCTTTTTGCTGTCCTGCTTGTTTTTATGCTTTGCGTTTTTAGGCTGGTTTCCTTAATTTCCTCTTGCTTTTAAATTTTTATTAGTATTTATGCAGTAAATGTCTGACTTTTGTTTGTTGTTGCTATATTGATACGTTTTTCATTATTTGCATTCAACTTGCTTAACAAGTACAGTTATATGTATGTACTGTTTTATATCAACCAAATATACTAAAAAGTGTATACGCTTTCTGCTTTCCTACTTACTATAAACTAACTGTTATTATATATAGTTTTTTTTTTTTCATTTAGAAAAAATTCAAATTTCATATTGTTTTTAAATAATTATATTTTGTACTCGTTTTTGTACGTTTCTATAATTGAAAATTCATAAAATTCTACACGACTCTGCATGATGGCGTTAAGTGAAGCGAAAGAGTGCTTATAATCAAATATTTGGCTGTTGAAATTACACAAAAAACCATGCGTAAGAAAATAACGTTGTCTATCGTAAACAAATTGTGCAAAAAGTGTTTAAAACTGTCATTAAAATGACAACAAAAACGAAAGCTGTCAGCAAACAGCTGATTGCGCTGTTTGAATTGTAATGTGGCAGTTAACGGAAAAGTTGTGTGAAGCAAACAAAAAAATATTATTTTTTCAAGAGCTGTGCACATAAATAATAAAAAAAAAAACAAAAAAAAAAGTGAAATTTTGTTTCCAAAAAAAGTATTAAATTTGTAAGACAAACATATTATATTGTAGTGTAATTAAAATTTAGACTTTACTATTTAGAATATTTATTTTAAATAGCATGTAGAATGCTTCAAAAATTTTCTTGTATTGCATGAAATATTATTTTTGTACCAATAATTAAAATTTCTTTAAATAAATATATCAATTTTGTTAGAAAAACTTTTTTCAATTAATATTATAGTGTAATTAAAATTTAGCCTTTACTGTTTAGAATATTTATTTTAAATAGCATGTAGAATGCTTCAAAATTTTTCTTGCATTGTATAGAAATATTATTTTTGTAGCAATAATTAAAATTTCTTTAAATAAAAATATTAATTTTTTAGATAAACATTTTTCAATTAATATTATGATGTAATTAAAGTTTAGCTTTTGCTGTTTAAAACACTTCAGTGCTTAAAATTTTTAATGAATTGTATAGAAATTGTATTTTTTTGTAGAAATAATTAAAATTTTTAACATCTTCTTTTAAATCAACGAAAATTTTCAACAAATCTCAGCAAACTTACATTTTATCAGTACTTGGCACCGCTCACAACCGCTAAATAACACATTTAAACAATCTTTAGCTTGCTTTTTTTTATAAAAACATGTGCACGCCTATTTTTGTTTTATTTTTTTTGTTTTGCATTTCTTTTTACAATACAACTTTATTTCTCACTGCAGTTTTTCAGTCAAACCAACAGTTTGCGCAAACTGTCAAATATTACGCTGGCATGCACAACTTGTGCTTCACACGTTCAAAGCTTAAGCTAGGAACATATTTAAAGCGTAGATCTTTGTGTTTTGCATACCTATTGAAAAGTGTGAAAGTGAAAAAAAGTGTTGTTGTTTAAAAAATACTTTTTGTCAATATTTACCATGCTATTAGCACTTCTTAGTGCATAGAATTTTTTTCTAAATTTCAAAAAAAAAAAAATAGTTTTTCATAAAAAGCAGTTTTAGTTTTGTATACGTTTTTAGCTTACTGTGCAGTTTTTTTCTTTTAAATTCTTCATACATTTTGCCATTACCACGCTACGCTCTTTGCAGAAAAACGATATAAATATAGCCTCTAAATACTAATAAATAAATCTTGGTTTCACCACCTATAAATGCCAGCAAACGCGTACTACGTAGTATTATTATTAATTTTTATTTCATAATTTAATATGTACGTGCGCTTTACGCTCTCACAACATAACTTTTCTTTTCTTTAATTTTTTTTTTTTTGTAATAATATCTATAAGTTGCCTTTCGAAAAAAATGTTTTCGAAATATTTGTATGATTTTCTTTTTTTTTTATATACCAAAGTTACTTTGTATACTCGTATAAGTTTGTAAAATGTACTTTCGATTTCTAGGAAATCTACGCAGTAGTTTTTAAATTTGTTTTTCGAAATGCAAATATTTGTAAAACTTTGCCTTACATATTTTTTAACTCTAACGCAGTCGTAAAGTTTGGACAAAATCGTGTCGGGCATGTTTTTGTTGGCGTTACTAGCTGGGTTTGTTGTCATTGTTGGTCGGTCATAAGCGCGCATGTCGTTGACGTTTAAACGTTTTACAGCTAAACAGCTGATTTTTGGTTTTTTTGTTTTTTGACATAGCGCCTAGCTATTTGTTAGTTATTAATTTTATATGCAGTATTTTTTCATATTTTTTTTTTTTTTGTTTTAATGTAAAGTTTTTCGCAAATTTAGTTGTTTTTCGGTTGAAATGCTTTTTGTAGTTTTGTGCAAACTTTGCCCACGCTTTGACTTGCTTTTCATTGAACTCGCTGCCTAATTCAGTTTTTTTTTTTCTTAATATATATAATATATTAAAGAAAATATAGCCTACAATATAAATATTACCCGTACATTTTCCGCATAAAAACAGTTTAGTTTCAATTTACTCAAATTTCTCAGCTCATTCGTCTTGTTCTTGTAAGTATGTATGTATGTATGCATGTTTTTTTTTTTTTTGGTTTCTTAGTTATAATGAGCGAGAAAAAACAATTTCAACAAAATCTTATATATTTATCATAAATTTTATAAATATATATTTTTTAAAAATATATATATAAAAGTTATACCTACAAAATATTATATACACACACTCTATTCAATTTGAATCTCGCGAAATTGGCGTAGTCATGATGCAACACGGTTTGTTGTAGTTTGTTTGCTGTTGTTTTTATTGTTGTTTTACTACATACACGCTTGTTGCATTTCTTTTTGTTTTTAGATTCGCTTGCTCAGCGCGTTTACACGCGTTAGCTTGCAAACGCTCTACCCATAGAACAATACTATATTAGTAAAAATAAGTTGATTTCTTACTTCACGCGAAAAAATATTTTCCTCAATTCTCATGCTTCAAACTTTAAAAATCTTTAGTATTAGAACTTTTTCTTTTTTGGTATATTCGATTTTTGTATTTTGTTTTTTATTTTTTTGCTTGCTTTGTTATTTGAATTGGTTGTGAAGCGGGTGAATGGCCTCTTTTGCGTAAATTACAGTGAAACGCATGCTGCAGCGGCAGCTTGTTACCAAATACGCAAAACAGCGTTGCATTTCGGCACAATGCGACATGCGTCATGCCGCCAACGAGTTATGCTAATGAAAAGCGCTAAGCGCGCGTTTCAAAAAATCAGCTGTTTGAGCGACAGCGCTTGAAAATTTGCGGGCGTGTAAAATGTCAGCTGAAAAAATCTGTGTAGAATCGTATTTGTGATTTTTGGTGCTTTTTACACTAACAATTTCGCTCTTTTTCACGCAATTTCTGCTTCACATTTGACTTGGCCGCCACTTCTTTAAGTAACGCTCGCCGCTCTTTTCATTACAATTAGGCTACAGCGCCGTTACACCGCTTTTTACATTGGTTCTGTGTTTTACCGTATTTGTGTCGCCTATTTTTTTTCTTTTCTTAATTTGACATTTATCGTTTCAGCAACGATTGTGTGGTTTTCTTTTCACATTATGCTTTGTTCTATGTCCTGGCTATTTGTGACTTGCGCTGTTTGTGTTCGACACTTTTTTGTTGTATTCTTGTATGTTTGCAATTTTTTGCTTAAATTTCATGCGTTTAAATTTGATTGATATGCGCATTTGTTGTTAAGTTGCCGATAACTTGTTTATAATAATTGTAGACTGTAAATTATTTACCGTTATTAACTGTGCGTTTGCTTTCGCTTTGCAGTTGCTAAACTTTTAACAATAACTTTCAAGTCGTTCAGTGTATTTTCGGTTTTTATTTTGTTAGAATATGCTGTTTGTTGTTGGTTTTTATATGCATTTTTTTAGATTTAAATTTTGTTGTTGTCCAATTCGGCGCATTTCTTAGCAGACAATGTTTATATACACTAAATGTCTGTATATAACTGTTTTCATTTCATCAATTATGCCTGATAACGGGTTTTTCTGTTATATAACTGTTTTCATTTCATCAATTATGCCTGATAACGGGTTTTTATTCAATCAATTATGCCTGATAACGGGTTTTTTAACTGTTTTCTTTTCATCAATTATGCTTGATAACGGTTTTTTTCTGTTATTTTTTTTATTACTTTCTCAAATTTTTACTTCGCATAATATGTGTTGGAGTTCTAAACTGGTTCTTTTTCATTATTAATCTTTAATTATAATTTTAATTTAGTTTTGTTCTTGTTATATTGAGTTTTCGTGGTATTTTAAATTTTATTAATTTTATTTTTACTTTTATTTTCCTTTATAATAAGAAGATAATGCACTTATATTGAGGTAATTATTTACGTTAATTCAATCATCCCTTTTTTCGTTTTTATTCAACATTAATACCTTTTGCTTTTACAACAACACTTTGCAGCATTTTTAGTTCTTACAATTTTTAGTTTAAAAAACACCCTTTTATTAGAAAATAAAATTAGTTGTAATATCTTGTTGCCTGCAATTTTTTGTAATGTTATTTTTTATCGCTAAATATGCTTGCAATTTTAATATTTTTTTCGCTAAATTTGCCTGCAATTTGCTGTAATGTTTGTTCATTTTTATCGATAATTTTGAGATTTTTGTTTATGCGTTTAGCCGAAAGGTTTTATCATTTTTTTTCTACGAATTTCGCTTGGCGTTGGTTGCTGTGACAGAAAATTAACATAATAAAAAATATAAAAACATGGAAATTGCATTAAAATTTGACGGAAAATATCGATAAAGTATATACATATGTATGTACGTATATAGATCGTCACTTAAAATGCAAATTAACGTAACATCACTTTTCATAAGGCGTAGACAGAAACAAAAACCACTCACATTGTAAGAAAATTTGTGTTTTGGTTATAAAACGGTTATGTGTTGGTTATCTTTTGGTTATGTATTGGTTATATCTTAGAGCGGAAGCTTGAAATTTTACATATCGTCACGCAAAATAACGTAATATAACTTTTCATTACATGCAGGCGCAAGAAAAACGTTATAATAAAACCCCTCATATTGAAACAAAATTTGAGTTTTGGTTATATATTGGTTATTATAACTGACAGCGATTTTCGATTTTTTTTTTTTGATGACACGTTGTTTTGCATTTCAGTTTACGCTATATGACTATTGAAAAATAATAATATGGCATTAAATTTTAAAAATATTTATTTAAATGCACAAAAAAAATAATAATATATGGAAATCGATAACAAATTGAATTGTCGTGCTGTATTAATGCTAGTGACACTTATAAATTTTTTGTATAGCTATTTTTTAGATTTTCTTTATTTTATTTCACTGCTATCACCGCAACCGTTAGCACCAATGCAAATTCCGTATTTTTTTGTTTGAAAAATTTTGAAATTTTTTGCCGAAAAAAAGTTGTTTTAGCGCATTGCCAGCATGTTTTTTTTTTGTTTGTTATAAATTGTTATTAATATAAATTGGTGAAGCAAAGAAAAGATTAGTTATTACTTTTTAACGATTCATTGCAAGTTTTTGCCAAAATTATTTTTTTTTTTATAAATTAATATTTTTTAAAAACGTAAAAAGTTTTTTTTTTTTGCAAAATATTAACCCCCGCATGCAAATAGTTTCAAGTTACCGTTGATTAACTAAATTTTTCATAGCAAAAAATTCGAAACTATTTGTACTTAAAAAGTAGTTAATGCATTAGCTACACTGAATAACAGTAATCAATTATTTAGGTTAATTTTTCTTTTAAAGTTTTTGTATTTATGTACTGCATATGCTAATATTACAACAATAGAAAATATATTTCGTTAAAATATTGTTATTGTGTAGTTTCAAGTAATTAAATATATAGTAATTTGCTGCTTTACGCTATTGTATTGGTATATTTATTAAATATGTTTAGCAAACTTGCAATAAATTATTATTTTTTTTTTTTGTATTTTTTTGTTTTTGTTTATTTCATATACTATGGGTTTTATGCTTGTTTGTATGTATGTATGTAAAATTGTGGCTATGTATATGTATTTATTGTATGTATGTACAAAAAATGTGTGATTGTATGTAAATGTGTCTTTAGACGGCGCTATTTTGTTTATACATTTGTTTAATAAACTATTTATGCCTAAATGTAAGTATGTATATGCTATTGTTATATATTTATTTAAGAAAAAAAAATACAATAAGTTCAGCTTGGCTATTTAGGTAGTTAAAGGACTATTATAGGGTACTTCATTTTGCATTAACTCGGGCTATTGTCTGCACACTACTGTAGTTACTAGTAAAAAATTGCGGTAAAAAATATTTTTTTTTTTTGTTTTTGTTTTTGCTTTGCAAAATCTATTATATTTCTGCTATGGTTTACAAAAACAAAACCTTATTTTTCACATTAAACTATTGGCTTGTTGGCATGCAAGTTGATTGTTTTGTTTATTTGTTTGTTTGATTGTTTGCTGCTCATTAATAAATTTACTAAGTGTAAGTAAGTGTCTTGTTTGGTTTAACTATTTTCTTGTTGCTACTTTTTTAACGTCTAATTGCCACCACTCGCTACAGCGTATACTATATTTTACAGTTACTTTTCATATGACAGTTATATGCATGTATGTATGTATGTATAATATATAATTATTTATATTGTAAATAATGCTGAAACTAATTTTAATAGTGAATATAAAAAAAAATGCTTAAGGCAATGCGGAAAACATATTTAACATTTAACAAAATTAATATAATTCTAAACTATTATTTTTATTAATTAATTAATTATTATATTTTTATCATTTCAGCGCTCCAACTGTGTTTTAGGTAAGCAATTAGCGTAGCGTATTTATTGTAACTGTCAATTGCATTAAAAAAAAAAATAAAAACAAAAACAAACAATATATTGTGTATATATAAGATTAATTAAAAATTTAAAAGGAATTATTTACTTTACTTTAATTATTATACTCATACTAAACAACATTTCTCATACTAGTCTGTATGCAATTAAAACATTTCAGCACCGTTTCAAGGCAAACGCAATTAACATTTCTCACTAGACGCAAAAACAATTTAAATATGTAGAAACTTTTTTAATGGAACTAGTTGTTCAAGTAGTTACTTTCGGTTGAGTTAGTGTAATATTACTAGGCTGACGCTAGCAACACAAAGTACAGCAATTTTACTGCTTACTTTGCGGATTTTTTTATGTTTTTGTTTTACCATTACATTTTGTAGCAACACATTTGCGCTTTGTTCGCTGATTTTACGCGTGTCGCTCAAAATTATGACGGATTAAAGTTTTTCTTTGCAGCAAAGTAAGTTTGCTAATGAAAAATTAAGTCTGACAGTAAAAAAAGTGTGGCCGCGCATGCGTAGTAATGTTGCAGTAAAAAAATTGAAATACTACGCTTGAAAATTTGTTTATTTTTTTAAGTTGTTATACAAAAAAAAAAAAGATTTTTGCAAATCTTTTCATTTTGGAAGTTGTTATGCAGATAAAAGCGGAAATATTATTAAATTAATTTAATTTGAAGTTTTGTAATTTTACTTTTTGAAATTATATTATTTTTTATTATTTTTGGAAATTAAATTTTATATTTATATATTTTTTTAACCAAAATTTTTGCAAATTTTGAAAATCTTTTATTTTTAAGAAGTTGTTATGTAAAAAAAAAAAAATATTGTAAAATTTGTATTATTATTTTTTGTAATTTTGTTTATTTTTGGTTTTTGAAATTAAATTTTATTTTTATTATTTTTTTTTAAATTAAAATGTTTGCAAATTTTGAAAATCTTTTATTTTTTGGAAGTTGTTATGTAAATAAAAAAAAATTTGTAAAATTAATATTTTTTTTAGTAATTTTGTTTATTTTTGGTTTTTGAAATTAAATTTTATTTTTATTATTTTTTTAAACTAAAATTTTTGCAAATCTTTTATTTTTTGGAAGTTGTTATGTAAATAAAAAAAAAATTTGTAAAATTAATATTATTTTGGTTTTTGTAATTTTGTTTATTTTTGTTTTTTCAAATTAAATTTTATTTTTATTATATTTTTTTAACTAAAATTTTTGCAAAACTTTTATTTTTGAAAGCTGTTATGCTAATAAAAAAAATTATTAAAATTAATTAAATTATTTTATTTATTTATTTTTTAATTAAATTTTATTTTTGTGTTTTTAGAAACAAATTTTTTTATTCACTGCCACACGCGCCTGCACTTTCTATGTAGTCTGCTTAATTTTGCATTAGCACGCTTACTTCTATATTGGTTTTTTAATTTTGCCACGGCTTTAAAGAAAATTTCGCTTGTGCAAACAACTGAATTTTTAATTGTCAGTTTTTGCTAATTTTTTCACACAAATTCATGCAATTTTACCAAACTATATTTAGCTGAAATATTTAATTTTTAATGTGTCTGAATTATTTCTTTCTTTAATGCGTCGGATTTATTTCCGTTGCCTGCAAAAAAAATAATTTGTTATTATACTTTTTAGCTTGCATTATTGTTTTTTATTTTAAGTGTTGCCAGATTTTTATTAAAAAATATTTTTTTTACGAATTTATGCCACAACGCACACTGCATATGTTTAAGCAAGTATTATTTGAGTTTACCACTATTTTCTGCAAGTGATTTCTTCTAACTTTCACATAAATTTTATAAATTTTTTTATTTTTGTATATTTTTTTTTTGTGAAACCGTATATTTTTCGTTATTTAGTTTAGAACAGTTATTGCGGTTTGATTTTTGAAGTTTGCTCAATTTAGTTTGCGTTAATAGCGCATTTATAACGGTTATCGTATAATTTCTGATTTTTTTTTTTTTAACAAAAAATGATTATTTTTACGCTCTTGCCACACGTTGCTCAATATTATAATAGTTTTAATTTTGTTTTTAATGTGTTCTCTTGTCACTGAAGTCAAATTAGTTGAAAGTTTTGGAAACATTTTGTTTTCGAAAATTAATTTTTTTTATTTTTAATTTTAATTGTGATTTATTTTTATATTTTAGATAAACACAACGCGTGTTTGCATATATATTTGAAATCATTAAACAAATTGTGTGTCAAAAATTATTTTTTTACTTTTATATTTTGGTATGTGTTTGCATAATTATTTTTTAAAAAAATTAAAAAAAAATTAAAAAAAGGAAATTGGCGGAAAAAAATTGGAAGTTGGATTTTTTGATTTTTTTTTTTTTTGATTTTATATTTTAGTTTGAAAACAGTTTTGAAAAAAATGTGTAAAAAAAATATTTTAATATAATATTTTTATTTTATTTTATTTTTTAACTATTTTAATATATTTTTTAATTTTTTTTTTATTTTGATATTTCGGCATGTGTTTGCATACACATATTTTTGAAAACAATTTTGGGAAAAAAAAAATTTTAATATTTTTTTATTTTTTATTTTATGTTTAATATTGTTAAATGCGTGTGATTTTTCTTTCTTTTTGCAGTTGAAATATTATTTTGTTTTTCAAAAATAATTTAAACCTCTTAAAGGTTATTTTTTCATTATTTTTAAATATGCCGTAATGTTGCCAGTTATATTTTTGTGTTTTTACCTGCAAATTCATCGAGTTTTGTTTTATTTTCACTATTTTCTGTTTGTTTCCTGCAATTTTGCATTTACTACAGTTATTTTTGCACTACTTATCATATGCAGCGTTGACGTTGCTCATCTTTTGGTTGTCGCACTTAATTTTTTTCAGTGTTGTTGGGCTTCAGCTGCTTTTTTGCTTTTATTTTGTATTTGAATTTTGGCTATTTTTTTGATACTTTTTCCAATACTGCAAATGCGTAATTCTGCTGACATTTCAACTGACATTTGAGCCTAATTTTTTTCAAATTTTAATGTTAGTTCGGTTGCTTATGTGGAGTTCACACCGAATTTTTTTATGCAATTTGGCTATTTTGCAAAATTGTTTATTTTCTTTTTTATAAATAGCGAGGCTGCGTGCTTTCGTTTTGCTACAAAAGCGAACAAATGTGTTGTTGTTGTTTTTTTTTTATTTGCTGTTAGTGTTGCTCAATATTTTTTTCAGTGTGTTGTGTATTTTGCATTTTTTACATCAATTCAAGTTGGTTTTTGTTGTTTAACGGACTTAAAATTTTGTTTATATATTTTTTTGTTGTTGTTTATATATTTTTTGTTGTTGTTTATATATTTTTTGTTGTTGTTTATATATTTTTGTTGTTGTTTATATATTTTTTGTTGTTGTTTTAGGTTTTGTTGCAAATGTTTAATATTTTAGTTTGCTTTTTCTGCTGCTCCTATCGAAATTTACCTCTCTTGCTGTGCTCTTTCGCATGACCCATAACCGTCATTACTATTTTCGTATTCATTATCATCATAATTTCTGTCATCAGCATATACTCAGCAATAATGTTATATATTAACACCCACAACGTTGACTTGTCAGCGTTGTTGTTGTTGTTTAAAAAAGCAATATATATTTAAAAATTATGTTAATAGTATATTAGAAAACCTAAATACATCATCATCATACACATTTCTCTGCATTTAATTTAATAAAAAAAAAATAATAATAATAATAATAAAAATAAAAAAAATATGTAATAAGTAGTTTCAACAAAACGTTTGAAACGCATTTATAATTTTTATTTGTTTTTGTGTTTTTACTACTTGGCTTACTGACTTGACGCAGGTGGCTGTTGTTGTTGCTGCGGCGGCGACTGCTGCTGTTGTTGTTGTTGTTGCGGCTGCTGTTGCAGTTGATGTTGTTGCTGCTGCTGTTGTGTTACTTGCTGCTGCTGCAGCTGCTGGGTCCCACTGCCGGCAGCGGCAGCAGCTGCTGCAGCGGCGGCGGCGGCGGTTTGCTCCTTGGCGGCTTTCTGTTTTTTGGTCACCGGTGGCGGATTCGTCGACATCATCATGGCGCGTATGCGTCGCTGTGCCGACTAAAAAAGAAAAACAACAAACAAACACAATTTTTTCCAATTAATTTCATAAATAGCAACAACAATTGCGTTTTTTTATTTTTATTTTGCCTGCGCTCACCTGTACGCTGTAGAATTGCCCGATTATATGGACGGGAGTCTCCTCATCACCACCCGATGCTGGCGCCACCGCATGCTCTGGTAGCTTGATAACGCTGCCAGTAACGCGTTGCAAGTCGCGCACATTCTGTCCGCCCTTGCCGATTATCCGACCGACCTACATATATAGTGATCACAAAAATGCATTATTCATATATATTGTAAAATAATTGTTTGTTGTTTGGTTTTTGTTACGCACCTGTGAGCTTGCCACCATAATTTCGACTGTTAGTCGTACATCTTCGGTGCCGCACATGAATCCCTCTTCCCGCATCTTCTCGAAAATCATGTATTGTGCCTTCCATTGGCCTTCGGGTGTGCCGATAATCGTCACTTTGCGTTCGGTTTGCTGCTCGGCCGGTTTATCGTTGTCGATTGGTGCGATCTTGAGCGAGGCATTGGAGAAACGCATGACACTGCGTATGTATGAGCCTTTGGTGCCGATAATCGCGCCCACCGCATTGTTCGGTATGTAGAGGTATGTGGTCTCCTGCATATCGTTGGGGAAGACAGGCGGTACCACACTAGCCGGTGTCTTGGACATCGGGAAACCCGGACACGATTGATATGGCATGCTTGGATTGAATACCATGCCATTGCCGGGTGTCGACATCATGGCCATCGGATGTAGGCCAGGGAACATTAGGCTTTGTGGCGCCATTGCTTGCAAATCATTCTCGTAGCTTTGACGTAGTTTGGAACTTATTTGCGCCTCGGCACGTGACATATTATCGATTAGGCCCTTAACCGTAATGATACGTTCCAAATTGAAGCTATTGATATCGTTTATCGAGCTGACAGTGATCTTCGTATCGGTGTCTTGCATAATACGTTTGATCGTATTACCGTTTTTACCAATAATGCGACCGATTAGATTGTTATGGGCCAAAATCTTCAAGCATATGTCACTGTTAGTTGGCGAGTTAGCGTCAAAGAGAGAGAGAGAAAGAGAGAGAGGAGAAAAGAGTTTAGACAAATTTTATTTTCATATGCTCATAAAACTATGCTAAACATTTGGAATTAATTTGCAAAGTTCATAGCGAAGCTCGACCGACGCGTTCTCTTATTTATGCCAGTACTCACCCTTTATTCGTTGAGATGGCTTCCTGTTGCATCACCTCCAAAATGCGTTTGCACGCGTTCGTGCAATTTTCCGGATTACCATAAATGGTGATCGCCTTCTCCAGCGAGCCGACATTCTCCTTTCGATGCACATCGACACGTGCATGGCTTTGTTGTGTGATCGTGCGTATGGTGATACCTTGACGGCCAATAATGGCGCCGACCATTTCACTTTGCACCAAAATGCGCAGCGGAAAATCAGCTTGACGTCCGGGTCCTGGCATACCGGGATATGGATTGCGCTGATTACGATTGGTGCGACGTTGGTTCTTGTCCAATGGCTCGGCGTGCAATTTGTTGCCCTCGAATTCGACACCGTTCAATCCGCCAGCAGCTCTGTAATTAACGAAAGAAAATGAAAAGTTGGGTTAGGTTTTTGTAGACTTGCAAACTTTTTTTATTGACATACATATAATGAGAAAATGTATGTAATATTACAATTTTGAAAGTACTCGAACAACGAAGAGTACTTGGACTCTATTTCGAACTTCTCTACTTTCAAATCAAATCTTTCTAAAAGTTCAATGCTCTGAAAGAGTTTAAGTTCCTGAAATATGTTTCAGTTTTTAATATAACGCAGTTTGTAGAACCCTCCACTTGGCAAAAGTCTCCAAAAATAGTACACGATTCATTTGAAGCTTTGCCAACACCGAAAATAAGTAGAGCTTTGATTCGATTGATCCCACAAGTTCCTGAAACATGTTCTGGATTTAAATAATACGAAGATTTTGGTACTCTTAAAGAGAATAGGTTGAGAATTTACGAACTTCTAAAAATAGTAGAATTTCATTTCGGAAGACGAAAAGCACTAAGGATCTACGCCTCACAGTATACACGAGTTTTTGTATCTAAAACCTTCAAAACAAATCTCTGGAACCTTGCAGTTATCTGTTATGTTATGTTATCTTTTGAATAAAAAATACCTAAATAACCAAATTTCGAATTTCGAAGTTCATATAAACTTAGTACATTTAACCTATAAAGAGGCCAAGTTTCGTTCCAAAATTCGCGAACTCGAAGAATTTGTAAAATTTTGATTAAAAAAATACTCAAATTAACCAAATTTCGAAGATCACATAAACTTAGTAGATTTAACCTATAAAAAGGCCAAGTTTCGTTTCAAAATTCGCAAACTCGAAGAATTTGTAAAATTTTGATTAAAAAAAAAAAATACTCAAAATAACCAAATTTCGAAGATCACATAAACTTAGTACATTTAACCTATAAAGAGGCCAAGTTTCGTTTCAAAATTCGCGGACTCGAAAAGTTTGTAGTGTTTTCATTACAAAATACCCAAAATAACCAAATTTCGAATTTCGAAGTTGTTTTAACTGCAACATTCAAAGCTCCGTTTCAACACTCGTATTACATTTTTCGAAGAGTTAAGAAAGCAAATGCACGTTGCAAAAAAAAAAATGAAATAAAATAAATTAAAAAAATAAAAAAGAGAAAAAAAAAGAAAAAATAAATTAAAAGTAAAGTAAAGTAAAAAAATGTACATATTTGAATGATCTAAATAACAAAGTGCAGCTAAAGAATGATAAATGTAACAAAAACACTGAGGCGACATAAAAACATAAACAACAACAACAACAAAATCGCAAATAATAAAATGAAGAGACGAAAAGAAAACAAATTGCATAATGTAATACCTTTGAGCCTGATCGGGATTTTCGAATGTTATATGTACAGTCTGAGTATTGGGGTCCTTACTAGACACAGCCTCACACTGTTTGACGATGCCGTATGGCTTTAGCAGCGGTTCGATGTCTTCGAAACGCGTTTGCAGCGGTATGCCGCTAATAAGAATTTTCGATGTCGAAACACTGTGAACAAAGAAGAGATAAAAGTTGAAGTATAAAACGACAACAACAACAACAATGCAATAACAACAACAACAACAGCAACGCATAAGTGAAGTAAGCTTGTGGAAGTGTGACAAAATATAGCGAGAAAAAATACAATGCGTATGTATGTATGTGTAGCATGAGAAGAATATACAATACAAAGTGTAACTGCAAAAAAAAGTACGAGTGTAAGCGAGTACTAAAATCTCTAATTCTCTAAAGGTTTGCCAATAAGTATTACTAATTTCGTTTTGCGCAATAATTTGTTTAATCTTTTAAAAAGTACGCCTAAAAGTAGGCAATATGAGAGAATTGTCAATGTATTTAAAGACATTTACTAAACTACAGCAACAATAAAGCTAAAGAAACACGCGAAAGCATGTTTTGCTCGGTTTAGCGCCTAAAATTATGTGTGTATGCTTGCAGAAATGCGCCTAAAAGTAGGCAATGTTTAACATTTGCCAAAGCATTATGACATATTTAATTAACTACAACAACAATAAACCAAAGAAACGCGTTAACGCATATTTCGGCTGTCTCGCGCCTGAAAGTATGCTGAACGTCGCCTACAACTTTGTTGCATATGACAAAAATACAGCTAAGAGCAAGCAAGCTGTTGAATTTTAATGATATTTACTAAACTACATAGACAATAAAGCCAAAAAACGTATGCTCGTGCTAGTTAGCACCTAAAAGTATGCTACACTACAGCGCTTTAATATTTCACGCACTGGACGCGTGCTAATAAATTCCAGATCAGCATATGTACCGTTGTTTCTGAAAAGAATTGCGCGTATACATATTTTCGCTTGCTAATTACATTTTTGAAGCATACTTTAAGGCGTAAAAACATACAACTACTAAATGAGCAGTAGATAGCATACTAATGTTGTAGTATTGCATGAGAGAAGGTGATTGCCACAAGTTAATGTTGTGACATGACACACGCGCACCCACACACACACACACATACACGCTGGTAGAATTCACAAATCACTGGCTTTGCACACAAACATACCTCAACATGGCCGTATCCAGTTTTTCACAATAAAATTTTAACTAAAATTTGCCAACTATTGCTTGCTTCTTCACCTATTTTTGCTTAATTTTACCGAAGTATTGCTGTTTGCGTTGTATGCTTTAGGCTGACGACTCAAATTGATACCGTTAAATTTCGCACGAAATTCAGTTTGTTTTAAATTATGCAGAGTTTGCAGACAAATTGAAAAGCAACAATAAATTTTCTTTCTCACAACACACGCTTGCCTTAAATACCGCAACAAGCATACTAAATGCACGCACGCACGCGCACACACGTCTCCAATGACACAGACAAGTGCGTCTGAGAGTTTTTTTTGTATCAACAGGATATTTATTAAAGCGTTTGCGAAATTTGTTTGGCGGCTCCTTTCACTGCACGAATTTTCGAAAACAAATTTTGTTTAGTCAAAGTTTGGTATTTGGATTTTTCAAAAAACGGAAAACTAAAACGAAATGTGTGACGACGAAGGCGGAACGAGAAAACTAAACTATTGCGAAATCCACAGCATAATATTAAAAAAAATATCTACGGGAAATTTTTGAAATTGTTGACTGGCTGAAAACTATAATAAATTTCTATTTTGAAAACAACGGAAAATTTTTGAGGTATATTTTTCATTTTTCATAGAAATGTAAAATTTAACAGAAAAGGCGGTTCAAAGTGTCGCATGATTTTTTATAAGAGTGGAGTGTGCAACGCGTGATCACATGCATTTGTATGTGTAAATGTAAATGTTTGCATTAAAATTAAATTAAAAAAGATAAACAAAAAATTTAAATGAAATAATAAATAAAAATAATTTTCAAAATATAAAAAATAAATAAAATTAATAAAAAATTATTTGGAAATAACACAAAAAAAATAATATTAAAAAAAATTAAGAAATAATAAAAACTTGAAAAAAAAAAATAAAAACTTGAAAAAAAAAATAAAAACATTTGAAAAGAAAAATTAAAAATAATTAGAAAAAAATAAAATTAAATTAAAACAATAAAAAATAATGAGAAAAGTAAAGAAAAAAAATTAAAACAATAAAAAATCATTAACAATTATATCTTTAATAAAAAAATCTTTTAATAAAAAAATATTTAAATTTTTCATTTTGGATGTAAAGTTTTTTTTTAATTCGAAAAATTAGAAAACCGAATTCAAAAAATTTTTAACTCCAAGTTTACATACTAAATGTAGTTAAAAAAAATTGTGTTTGAAAAAATTTAAAAAAAAAATATCTATCTTGGTTTTGAAGTCATTTCACCCTGGCGTACTTCATGCTCCATCATTTTGCTTATCTTCGCAAAAGTAAAGTTGATTTTTAAGAAAATTTCAACACCGTTTGTTTTTTTTTTTTGTAATTAATTACATTTAATTACATATATTATTTGAATGACAAATATGTAATCTTTTCATTTTTATTATATTTTTAATTTTTTACTTTCATTTTTAAATTCAAAAATATGCATTTTATCAGTTTTTAAATTTAATTAAAAATTTAAATTAATTTTCTTTTTAATTTAAAATAAATAAAAATTAAATTTAAAGGAAAACATAAAATTAAAAACTTCATTCTTTTTATGATTATTTTAAATAAAACAGTATTGAAAAATTTTTTTATTTAATTTATTTAATTAAAAATTATTATTATATTTTTTAATTAAAAATTTAATTTTTTAATTTAAGTTTTCAATTTTTCGAATTAAATTGTAAATTTTACTCCTAAACTTTGAAGTTTTAATTTTTTACTAACATTTTTTTAAACAGAATTTAAACTAATTAATTAAAACTTTAATTTTTATATTTTTTTAATTAAAATTTTTTACTTTTTTTAGTTTCTCAAATAAAAATTATTATTTTCTTTTTAATTTTAAATTAAATTGAATTTTGAAATATTAATTTTTCATTAAAAAAAATTTTTTGATTTTACAATTAAATTTTTAATCCTCGATTTTGAGATTTTAATTTTTCATTCAAAATTTTTTAAATAGAAAATTGGCGCATTCAAACGCACACAGCTTTTAGTTCAAAAATAAAATTCCATTCTTCCTTGCCGCTCGACCAGACAGTTTGAAGCAAAAATTAAAAAAAAAATAATTAAATTATTAAAAAAAAAAATTTTAAATGTATCTAATTGAAAAATTAAATTTTATAACTTAAAATAAATAAAAATTAAATTTAAAAAATTCTTCAAACTAAAAATATTTTATTAAAATTAATTTTTTTTTATTTAATATTGTTTTTTTTTAATTAAATTTAATTTTTAGTAAGTTATTTAATTTAAAACTTTAGTTTTTTTAATCTAAAATTTTTTTATTTTTTTTTTTAATAAAAAATTAATTTATTTATTTATCAAAAAATTAAAGGAAATAAAAATTTAATTAAAACTTTTTAATTTTTATTAAGTTATTTAATTTAAAACTTGAGTTTTTTTTAAATCTGATTTTTTTTTATTTTTTTTATTAAAAAAATGTATTTATTTATTTATCAAAAAATTAAAAGAAATAAAAATTTAATTAAAACTTTTTAATTTTTGTTTAAGTTATTTAATTTAAATTTAATAAATTTTTTAACTAAATTTTTAATTCTAAATTATGAAATTTTAATTTCATATCGTTAATTTTTTAAGCAGAAAATTCCTGAATAATTTTTGCATTTTTTAAAAATATAATTAAAATATTTTCTACGGAAAAAATAAAATTTATTTTTATGTAATTAAATTATTTTCGAGAAAAGAAATATAAAAATTATTATTAAAAAAAATTCTAAAATATTTTCCACGGAAAAAAAATTAAAAATTATTTGTTTAAATATTAACAAAATATTTTCGACAGAAAAAATCATAAATATTATGCACCTACTCCGAGGAAATTATAAATTTATTAAGAACTTTTCCCTCTCAACATTTTTAAGCAACAACCAAACATGGGAAAAGCTCCGTTAAATGTGAATTAATTGCTACCACAATAATCGACAAGCTTTAAGCCTGAATTCGATTTAGCGAAAATCAAAATGGTGGATCAAAGAAAACCCGCGCTGAAAACCTCGCAAAAATGCAGCTAAAACATAAATTAGCTGCAGCGCTAAAGCGTCTAAAAAATCACCGCAAATTTCTTGGAAGTCATTTATTTTATTATTATTATTTTGGTTGGTAGTTTTTGTTGCTGTTCTCGTAGCTGCTGCCAGCTTTTAACTGCTGCTGCGTTTATTTGGCGCTTTTTTCATTAAGCATGTGGCAAAAGGCAGGCAGACAGTCGGGCCGTCATTGCTTAGTGCATACCTACACTTATGTATGCATGTACGATATATGCATAAGTGTATGTGTGTGTATGTGTGCGTGCCACTTTCTGTCTGCAACGCAGCATTAATTGCCGCTGCTGTGTCCGTTGTCAAATTGGTGCAATACATTATTAGTTGCAGTTGTTGTTTCTCTTGTTGTTATTGTTATTGCTTTTTGTATGCCACAACATTTATTATTTTTGCTTCCTGTGCGTCTGCGCAAAATTCCATGGAAAAGCTTTAAAAGTTCAATTTGGTATTTTATTGTTTTTGTTTTGTGTTTTCTTTTCCGCTTCTCTTTTTGTTTTTCTTGGTGACTTTTGCAGTGTTTTGTTGTTACAGCGCATACCACTGCCGACGTTGCGACGCGGGTCGTCAGCCGAGTCCATTCACATCGTCACTGCAACTAGTTGTTGCAGTTGTTGGTCTAAATGTTGTTGTTGGTTGCTGGCTATTTTAGCTGCTTCTATGCTTGCTAACTGCTCGTTGTTGCTGTTGTGCTTTCAACTTGATTTTCATACTGTTGCTGTTGTTGTCTAGTCTGGGAATGCTGTCGTTGTATCAATACGATCATATTCTCAGTGTTGTTGTTTTGGTTTTGGCATTGGCATGCGGCCAGTACCAGTCAGTGCGCCTGCTGACCACGCTTCTACCCCGTCTTGTGTCTCGCTTCTTCTTCTTCTGCTTCTACTTGGCCAACTATGCAGCGTCCGGTTAGTCAGTTATAGCCAACCAACCGGTGGCATTCCTGAGTGACTGTGCCTTTTCGTGCAGCCAAGTTGCTGGCATTTACTGTGTGTTTGCGTTTGTATGTGTGCGCGCACACGCCGCGCATCCAGTTACATTTTGCCATAACGTCATCATCGTAGTGGCAGTGGCATAAAAAAACAACTGCAAAAATAAAACTAAAATGCCGCAGGAATGCACCACAGCCTGACACGCTGCATGCAACAGCATGCGGTGTTCGTCCGTCCCGCCGCCTTGCCGCAGCAATCGCCAAAAGCGCGGCCAAGTCATGGGAAGCAATCAACATTTTTCAAGTTGTTATTGTGTTTTTTGACTGATCGCATGCCATTACACGCACACGCTTACATACATAACATACATACATATATTTGTATGTTATTGTTGTTGTTGTAGCATTTTTGTTTTGTTTTCGATTGGAACGCAACGTATGCCTTTTTTCGTTTGACTTTGCAGCACACTCTACGACCCACTTGGGCCGCGGCATGTACGTCGCACTTCCTATGTGCTGCGGCGCTTGTTGTTTTTGTTGCAACAACGCGTTGAGTTTTTTTTTTTTTGTTGTTTTTTCGCTCAGTCACTAAGTTGCCACTTTTATACGCGTTATGCACTCGGCAAAGCGGAACTGTCTGCCAGTGTTGCCATATGTACACATCAACAAAATGAGGTTAGTTTACATACAAAGTGCGGGCAAATTGCAAAAATATCAACGCAGATTGATATAAATTATTGCGGCAATTGGCTTTTTTTTGAAAACTTTTTAAAAAATTTTTCGGCTTTATCCGTCGGCGCAGGTTTTTTTTTATTTTTTAACGAATTTGGGAAGCCCCGACAAAATTGCGAAGTTAAATTTTAAAAAAAAAATTTTGTTTTATACCTATTTCTAACTCGGTTCTCCCTCGACGGAAAACGTTTATATTTGAAGCATATTTTGTATGTGGTAAATCTTGTTATAGAAATGAGGTTGTTGTTTGTAGAAGCATTAGAAGTAAGGAAAATCGCAGCTCGAATATGCAAATCGTAGCGTTTTTTGTTTTTATTTTTTGCAACTAATGAACTGAGGGAAGCCGTCAATAGCTTTACACCATATGCGAGTTGCTTGAATGTCAAATTGTGAAATAAGAAAAAAATTAAGTTTTATACCTTTACGAACTCGGTTTCCCCTCGACAGAAAATTTTTTAACTTTCAGCTTATTTTATATGTGGGAGAAAATTGTTATAATATTAGGGTTGTATTTTGTAAATGCCTTAATAGCAAGAGCAGCCGTAGCTCGAACTTACACCTTGAAGTTTTGTTTTTTGGCATCAAACTATGCAGAGAGATTTGTTATTACGGTGCTTGCCGAAACAGAGTTCATTATTAGTCAACTTAAAAAAAAATCTAGTTTCAGTCACACATTCAACTGCCACAATGACCGCCCTCAAAAATGTCCGGCAACACTCGTTTTACATTCAACCGCAAATCCGCTGGCCTAATTTACCGTACACTGTCACACTCTTCACACAATCTCTTGCTCTATGTGCCACTCTTCGTTGCAACTCTTTGCGGAATGCTCTCTAGACAAGTTTATTGCTTGTTTTGTTATTGATAATATGTATCTGTTTTGAAAAATAAAAAAGAATTGTTGTTGACCGCATTTGTGGCACGAAGAAAACGCAACGTCGTCGTCGCGTTCAACATTAGTCGCCTGGTGTTCGTGTCGCCGCGACGAGTGTGTTGAACCTGCCGCTCTCAACACTGACTTAGGCGCAGCGAAAACTGTAAGCATTTTTGCCATAGCACACGCTGTTGTTGTTATTATTTGCACTTTAAGCTGCGCCAAACAACAACAACGCATACATAGATATCGACTTATGCATACGCACACACACATACGAAGTGAATAATGAAAACAACAAGTCCAACGCTTGCGTAGACGGCTATGCTACTTGCCGGCTCCATGCGGACGGTCGCCAATGGCTGTGCCATCGTATTTTGTTGTTATACTGTTATTGTTGCTGTTGTTTTTGGTGTTTTTGCTGATGCGCGCGCCGCTCTTCCAGGAATTGTTTATCGAAAAAATGAGTTATTTTTCGGTTACTGTTGCAGTATTTGCATTTTCGTGTCGGCTTTCTTCCTCCACTCTACATACATACTTATATATATACATATGTACATGTATAAGCTGCTGGCGCGCGTTTTTAGCATCAGCATAAATTTAATAACAACAACAGCAAAAGCGGCAGCAACAGCAATTATACAAACGCTTTATGCGGCAGTGGAAGTGTGCAAATAAAAGCAAAATGAAATGCGCGAAAAATATTTGCACTTCTTGGTATTGTCGGCCAATGCTTTGTGGCTGCGCATACCTTTGTAACTCTGTGCTACCTTCGTCGAAAGCGCTGCTATGCTTTTGCACTGCTGAAATTGCAATTTTTTTGGATTTGCTTAGTAGTTTTTGCCATTTCAGCCGTTTTCATGTTAATGAGAATGGGAATTTATTTGACCCGAGCCAGCGTTTATTAAGAAATTAACAGACACGACACCGCAAGGCATAAGTGGATAACAGAATTTTGTTGTGCGATGAAAAGTGATATTGTGAAGATCAGAAAAAATTTTTATATTGTATAAAAAAAAATTATTCAAAAAATGTATAATAAAAAAATTTTATATAAAAAAAAAATATTAAAAAATTTGTTCTTAAAAAAATTTTATAAAATTTATACTAAACTTTTTTATACAAATTTTAGTATTTTTTTTACTAAATTTTTGGTCGTCTGTTTTACTAATTTTTTTTTATAAATAAATAAATTGTAAAATAACAATTTTTTTTTACAAATTTTTTAGTAAAATTTTTTTAATATTCATATTTTTTTATATAAAATTTTTAGATTTTGTAGTTTGATTTTCCTATCAGTTTTTAATTAAAAAAAAATTACAAATTTTACAAATTTTTTTTTATTAAAATCAGTTTTTAATAAAAAAAAATTTTACAAATTTTACAATTTTTTTTTTAATTTTACAATTTTTTTTATTACATTTTTTTTTTTTAAAAATTTTTTAAAATTAAAAATTTTTTTTATTAAAAATTTGTAAAATTTGAAAATTTCTTTTATTAAAATTTGATTTGAAAGATCAAGTTTTTTTTTATTTATTTCTTTGCTAAATTTATTTTTATTATTTTTTTCTAAGCATTTTTTATTAAACTTTTTTTTTAGTTTTTTAATATCAGTGTTTTACTAAAAAAAATTTACTAAGCATTTTTAATAGTTTAAAAAAATGCTATTTTTATTTAAATTTTTTTGTATTATTATTCTTTTTTAATTAGAAAGAAAAATTATACTCGTTGCATAGTTGTTTTTTATTTTTTTTTTTTTTGCATATCAGATTTATAAAGCCGCACAGTTGCATTTATGTTTACAATTTTTTTTTGTCACTCGTTTTGAGTAGGCGGCGTTGATGAGTCAACGCCATGGCACAGCTTAATGATTTTTAAGGCGCAGAGGTTTATGCGCAAATGCATGTATTCGTTTGTATGTATGTGCATATGTATGTAAGCGCTGCCTGCCTTCTACTTAGAATTCCCAGAATTGCTTTCATTTCATTTTTTATTTTGCATTTTCGCGTACATAAAGTGCAATGATATATTGAAAACCGTTAAAAGGTGGATACTTGAGTGACGTGCTTATTTATGCTCAGCTGCGAAATAACGCTGATGAGTTAATATAAACTTTTTTGTTGACGCAAAAGTTTCTGAAAAGTACAGCCACAAGCGTTTTGACAAAGAAATCAAAAGCAAAGCAGTTACAAGTCTAATAATAAAATAGTAACAGACTTAAAAAATCGCTGACAAATGATATTTTGTTATATTAATACTTGTAATAAATTTGCCGTTATAGCAATGAAATAAAAAATATTATTTCTTTGAACTACTTAAGTGTTCTATACTATGCACATTATAATACTTTCATCTGCATACAGCCTAATGCAACTGCAACTGTTATCGACTTTCGATAATTTGGCGCTATTGCGTACACTAACACCACTATTTTTATTTGTTTATTTATTTTGTGATTAGAATTCGTTAAATTTTAATTTGGCAAGCAAGTGACGAAGGTTTTGACCACATTTGGTAATTCGAATCGGTATCTAGCTGTAAGTAAATAAAATGAAGAGTATTTGCCAACGATTCAGGCTGCATAATTCTTATTAGAATAACTAACAACACTCCATTGTGTGATTTTGAGTTTACAGCTGGTTGTTTATTATTTTTTAAATTTTTTAAGTTTTGGCTACGAAATTTCATGTCAAGTTTTTATCATAACGGTCAACTGTGCGGTTCTTCGACAAAATTCGTGTGTGTTCGCATATTTTATTATTTGAAATAACGTATAGAAATTGTGTTATTTTAAAACATTCATTAACCTTTAACTGGTGACAAGCGGTCTCACAGGCCGAGCAGAGTCAGTGAAACATCATTTCACCCCCTGATTTTAGTTCCTACATATCATTTAATGGTTTGAAAGACTGCAGTAAGCTATCGTATATAGTTTCGATGTTATAGACCATCTAAAGCAGCGACCTCTTAGCCGCTCGTCGTGTAACAGTTAAGTTACACAAAAACCATGTCACCAGTTAAAGGTTAAGTTAATTATATTAGTCGAAAAATTCTAAACTGTTTACATTTTTTCAAAAATGATGAATAATGACACTCATATTAGGGTACGGTATTTTTTAAAAATATTACAAAAAAAAAATAGCATTTTTTAGAGTTGATACGAAATTTTGATTTTTAGTCTTTTTTAGCACTAATACTATCTTATTACTGCTGTATTTCTTTTTAATAAAATTGAAAAATATATTTTTTAAACAAAAAAAACTTCCAATTATTAATAAGTAACACCCTAACAATCATAAAAATGCCAATAATAATTACTAGTGATTGTTATAGGGTCAAAATATAATAATAGATACCATAAGTAATTCAGGATTTCTTGTAAATTCGACACCTTATACCGCATTGTAATAATATTAAGGTGTGCGTAGCACTCTTTTCTTAATTTTTTTCTTTCTTTTTTTATAAAATTTAAAATATTGTAGTTTCTTTTTCTTTTTTGCTCTAGTTTAGTTTCAATACATTTTAAGATCTCATTAAAGTAACACCCTAATGTGCATAAAAGTGTAAATGAAAATTCATAGCAATACTTGTAACGCAAGATTGTTAAAATAACAATTATAGCAAAACATATTTTTTGATATTTTTTTTAAATCTACGCAGTATTCATGCAATCATATTAGGGTGGGCATAAGTTTTTGATAGCATTTTTTCGCAATTGTCTTGTGATATATAGTTTTTATTTTTTATTTTTAATATAATACAAAAAATATATATTTTTATTTGCAACAAACTTTTAACTTTTAATTAAGTAACACCCTAATACGCATAAAAACAAAGATAAAAATTCATAATAATGGTAGCGACAAATTAAATATTCACGATTTCTTGTAAATTCTACGCAGTATGCTGAAATGTAATCGTATTAGGGTGCGTCTAATTTTTCAAAATTTTTTTAGCAATAATCTTTGCCACATTTATGCTTTCTTAATTTTAATAATATTAAAAGCAATAATTATTTTTAGCTGCAATAAACTTAAGGTTTTCATTACCCTAATGTATGTATGTATGTACATAAAATTACAAAACAGCTTTCATAGATATGCCAACAAAAACGCAACGCAATTCCAAAACAGCTCGCTCACGCACATACCTACATACACACATACGTAAATGCCAAGCAAATATGATTGTTTACAATTTTCACCCTATTTGTTGTTATTGCTTTCGCTATATTCCGCACTTGAGCATCGGCTAGTGCCGACTGCAGCCGAGAGTGCAGCATACTACATGCACATGCATTTATGGAGGGCGGGTCATAAACCGTCTGCAGCGGTGGGAAAGTGTATGTCAGCACAGAGTGTGTGTGTATTGGGCGGGCGAACGAACGAGTCTATAACACACACACACAGATGAAAGTTCGTATGCACTTATTTGTGGTGTTTGCGACGGGGCGGGCTGCCTGGGGCTTTTTGGCGTCACCAATTGCCTTATTGCTGCGCGCCACTCATTCACAAAAGACGCAAATTGTTGTGTGTACTGCGCGCGCCGGCCAACAACAAAAACAATTGCACACATTGTTTTGTAATTGTTTTTTTGTCTGTTTTTGTTTTTTTTTTTTTTTCATTTACAACAAACATGTGAAAGTACAAAGTGCAAACAGTACATGCATACTTTTGCACTTTTACGCTGCATGCAAATTGGTGGGAATGCAAGAGGCGAAGACAAAAACAAAAACAAACACAACAACAAGCACAAATAATAACAATAAAACGGCAATGCAGACAAGTGCAAACCGTGCAAGATGGTGGTGGCGATGTCGCTAGCATTGTTGTTGTTGTTATTGTTGTAGTGCACATATTGGCTTTTATTGCGTACGTGCTGTTTATTTGTATGTCGCTTGGCTTGTTGGTTTGTGGCAATACACGCCTACTGTTGATTGATAAGCGGCAGTTGCGGTGGTTGCGCGAAAATGCAGCTAATACAACAACAATATTACTAAAAATTTGGTGCAAATGCTTTGACTGCAGAAGCAAATGCGTGTTTTTGTAATTATATAAAAATAAATACAAACAAACGGTTATTTTTATTTTAAAATAAATTAATATTTATTTTTGTTTTTCAAAAACAATTCGATGTTTGGAAATCTTTTTTGTTAGTTGAGATATCTTCACAAAATTTGACACTGCACATTTTCGAAGACAACGCTCCAATCTCCGAACATATCGTTGAGATCGAAGCACTATAGCATACAGCTGCCATACAAACTGGCCGAGTAAGGAGCTTTTTATAAACTTTTATGCTATAAGAAATGCAGCCGAGAAGGCTGTTATTGCAGCGCTGCAGCTGAACTTAACGTTTTTTCTTCTTTTTATACATACATATTTATGTCAATGACTAAAAATGTTTAATTAATGCTCTTAAACCATGAAGCCACTGTTGATTTTTCTTTTCGATAACTACTCATCTATCGATATTTTCAAACATTTATAAGGGTGTTAGACTGTTGAGTAACACTTACGAAAATGTAATAATTTGTACGCGCATTTTGTTGCATTTAAGTTATAATAATTAATTATTGCAATTAAAAAAAAAATGAAAAAAAAAAATACAAAAAAAAATCCGTGTGAATCAAGAAAAATAAATATTTAGCGCTCCTCTCTGCGTTTTCGCCACATACAGCCATACATACCCGCATGGCAGCAATATAGCGGGGTGTGAAAATGATTGTAACGGCATTCACTAAGTCAAGCCAAGTCATTATTGCGGACAGCGTCAACGTCTGCGCTCGCAGCGCAGCTGCTTGCCTGGTGGAATGCATTTTAACGGCAAAATTCGCAGCAAAAACAAAAACAAACACAACTACAGTCTGTACACAAACACACGTACATAAGTATTTGTATGTATATGTACATATGTATATGTATTGAAATTGCAAGCCGCCGCTATGATGGAATGCAGACAACGCTGACTGGGTGGCTTAACCGGCGCCCACAGGCACGGAAGAGCGCATACACACATATACAGACATTTGTGCTTATGTGGTTGTTGTTCGTCTGAACAAATGGCTGCAGCGCCGCAGCAAATATTGACTGGCGCGTTGCTCGATTGACTGACAGCAGCAGCGCCGCGACCAATAGGTGTGCGTATGCAGAGGGGAGCAATGAAAAAATGCAAATAAAGGCGTCTAATCGACAGATACATATGCATATATGCAGGTACATACTCGTATACATATATGTATGTAGCACGTGGAGTACATAGAGCAAGTTGTATAGTGCAAAGAGCACAGAAGAGCGCTACAAAGAGCGCATGCAGTATAATGCCAGTGAGAAGCAGGGGAAATTAGTGACTCAGGGGCGGGGAGTAATGGCAAGTGCAATGTGTAAAACAAAACAAAAAGGAACACAACAACATATACATACATATACATTTGTACACACAGCAGCGATATAAGCGCTTGCCGCCTTGCGTGATTCCTGCAGTCGCACAACAGCAGCATTTGTTGCAATTGCTGCTGGTGCTGGTATGCGTGTTGTAGTCGTCGGCATTATGCGTATACGCTCGGTTCGGCATTCGTTCGTTCGTTCGTTGGTTGTTACAGCCAGCACAAAATTTTCATTCATAAAAATTTACACAAAAGCAAGAACAAACAACAGCGAAATGCCAACAGCAATAAAAACAAGTACGTAGTGCAGCGAAAGCAATCACAACATCATTGTGCCACAAACAACAGCAAAAATGTGGCGGCCACAGCGCATGTCAGGGCAATGCGCTAGCATTCGGGTCGCCTGCTCGGCTTTCACACACACACAGGCGCGCAGTCGCATCTATACAAATACGAAAAAATAAGTGTTTATTTCTGCAAAAGCTGGCAATGCTCGCAGTTTTTTGTTTCGTGCACTTTTCGAGCTCCACAATCGGTTGTGCGTTGCTGTTGTTTGTTTTTGTCGCCGCTAGGCGCTTTCGTCTGTTTTGCTGCTTTTTGGCGCAGTTTGTACTTGCGGCCACAGCGCTTACGAAAAAACAGATATTTCTAGTAAATGTAAAAACCACAAACAATTGATATTTATAAATATGTGGAAGAAATTACAACAAAACCAAAACAAAAAAATATTCGCCAGTAAAGTAACAGCCAATACAGGCTTACCAGAAAAAAATAATTTAATTTTAGCAATAAATTTATGCGAAAATTGCTTTTAAAAGAAAATTTTGCCTATTAAAATTAAGTTGTATTCATATTAGGGTGTGCCGTTTTTTAGTTAAACAAAATGTTTCAACTTAAACAGGCTAACAATTTTCAAGAATGTGCAGATACATATGTACATACATATGTATACCAACAAAAATTCGAATTTTATTGATTAAAATTTTTTTAAACTTTTTTTTTAATATTTTTTGGTATATTAATTTTTTAAATTATTTTATTTTATTTTTTATTTCTTTTATATAGATTTCTTTTATTTTTTAATTTTTTGTATTTCAATTTTTATTTTTTTATTTTATTTTTTATTATAAGTTTTTAATTATTTTAATGTTCTTTTTTTAATTTTTCTTTATTTTTTTAACTAGCATAAAATTAAAGACGCTAATAATCTATATTTATATTTTTACTTATTATTATTTTTAGTTTTTTGTTTTTTAATTCTTTTTTATTATTATTTTTTTCTATTTTGTATTTTTTTTTTTTTATTTATTTTATATAGATTTCTTTTATTTCTTTTAATTTTTTTTTTATGTCATATTTTTTATATTTATTTTTTTTATTTTATTTTTTATTATAAGTTTTAATTTTTTTTTAAATTTTTTTTTTATTTTTTTAACTAGCATAAAATAGGACATGCTAATTATCTATATTTATATTTTTACTTATTATTATTTTTAGTTTTTTGTTTTTTAATTCTTTTCTATTATTATTTTTTTTTTTTTATTTTTTTTTTATAGCTTTCTCATCATTTTTAAAATTTTGTATTACATTACTTTTATCATTATTATTATTTTTTATTTATTTTTTACTTTATATTTGCTTTTTTATATTTTTTTTACTAAAATAAAATGACACACGCTAATAGTTATATGCTATATTCACATACATACAAACACATATGTATGTTTGTTATTACTTATTTATAAAAAAAAATTCTGCAACATAATTTTTCGATACATTTTCTTACGTATCAAGAGTGTGAACAACGCATAATACGAGTACTCACTCATATGCATAAAACAACGCTGATAGTTATCGATTTTCGATATCAGTAAGGCTTTTGGATAATAACACATGTAAAAGCTAAATTTTTCTGTGCTGGATTATTGGAATTTAAATAAATATTAAAAGTCTTATATAGCAGCCAATCTGATTGCTAAATGGTTGTTTCGCTAATAAAATTGCAGAGCTCAGCTGCATTGGATCAATTACCTGTCACAAATAATAAACGATTATAGTTTCAGAAAAGCTCATAATATTTTGGGCAATTTTCGATACAAAAATATAGCAATTTTTAAAATTACAAATTTTCGAATGTGTAAAAATAAAAATTCTTCGAAAATTTTGATATTAACTTTCGCATAATTTTCAAAGCAAAAATATTTCGAAACTTTGAACCAATTTTTTTTTTTAATTTTAGAAACAAAATTTAAAAAAATAAAATCAAAAAGTTTTTTTTTCTTGAAAATTTTAAAAATATTTTTTTCCAAAATTTTTAAAAAAATATTTGGTGTTTTTGTAAATTTTATCGAAAATTAGCAATTTTTTTGAAATTTTTAATAATAATTTTACTTAACTTTACAAACAATTGTTTCTCGAAATTTTAGACAATATTTTGAAAATTTTTAATGAAATATTTTGAAATTTTATAAACAAAAATTATTCGAAACTTTAAATCAAAATTTTGCGGAACAAACAAATTTTTTTTTTTTAAATTTTAAAACATATTTGTTCGAAAAATTTAAACAATAATTCTACTGAATTTTACAAACCATTTTTTTTTCAAAATTTAAAAAAAAATTCGAAATTTTTTGAAATAAATATTTTTAAAAATTTAAAAACAATATTTTTAAATGAAAATTTTGAAATAAAAAGTTTTTAGCAACTTTGACCAAATCACTGTTAGGTTATACCAATAATTCATCGATTTCCACGCACTTTCGTTCAGCAGCTGAGCGAGAAAAACACTCTATACATTAAATTTTCTTTTTTTAAACTTGTTTTAAAACATTGAAAAGTCATTCGATGTGATGTGTTCATGAATCATAAGATTATATAAAACGTACCCCAATCTTTTTTATCTATTAGTTACAAACGTAAAATTTACTATATGAACTCACCTGTGGTGATAATAAGCCATGTTGTGTTTGTGGTGTATTTTGACTTTTTATAACTACTGTTTGTTTGTTAAATTTTTACTGCTGCTTATTATTACTTTTTGCAGCTTTTGTTGTTGACTATGTATTGGTGGACGTATTCAAAGCACAGCTTTGATAATTTAAAATTTTTACGAATAATTTTTAAAGCACTGCTTTTTAAATTTTATTTTTAACTCTCAAAGCACTGCTTTGATTAGTTTTTTGGTAATTAAAATATTTATAAGCGCACTTGTGTTTTTTAGGCTAATATTTTTCGTTGCTTTGGATATACAGAAAATAGTGAGTTACTAATTTTTCTAGTGTATTTCCTGGCTGCTAATTTAAAGTTTATAAAAATTTGCTAAAGGAAAAAAAATCATTTATTTTTAATTTTTTTTATTACTTTGAGGCATTAACGCACTAAACACGTGTTTCGAAATTTTTTGCTACAAATTTTTTGGTGTGTCATGAGAGAATAAATTTTTTCAGTTTTTTTTTTTTCATTACTAATATTTTTTTTTTAGTTTCCACACTATTTAACCCTACTGTATTCGATCGCTAGCTAAAAACTCAAATAAAAATAACTTATATGTGGCAATATTGCTTGAGAGCATTAACGTTTATTTGAGCACACCGTACGCTCAGTTGTACGCCATGGCGTATGAGTGACCGCGAAACCGTACACAATCAATTTGCGAATGAACGCGTGAACCCCCATAATGCCGCAAGCCATTCAATAGCATAAACGCCTTAAATGTATAATTAAAGAGCACAAACTACAAAAAAAAAAAAAAAAAAACTTAAGAGTATATTCGTTGCTCGAAGAGCGCTTCGTAAGCTATCAAACACTGTTTTGCCAAGCTTTTTTTTATACATTGTGTGTATGTGGCTGCAATACACGCGCATGAACAAGCGCGTATGTGTACCGTTAATGCCGGCGATGTCTCCAATATTGTGCTGTTTTTATTCTCTAATACAAATAATTGAAAATTGCAAGAAAACCACATTTGCACTGCCATATTCTGTGCTTAATTTAAAGGGAATTTTTCGAAGCGCCGCATTCGCTGTATGAGTCATTGGAGACTTGTGTGTATTGTATACACTCATGTGTTGAAGTAATAAAGTGCGGCAGTATGACAACTAATAGTAGATAAAGGAAAACCCGTTAAGATATGCAGAGATTTGAACTTCTCAAACAGACTGAACTTGTGGAACATTTATTAGCTTTACTTTCGGACGCAACTAAACCTTCTTTGAGAATTAAATTTCCAAAATATTCAGCAGTTACCTTTACAGATAGATCAGATACGTTGTAGAAATGTAATTTTGGACAACCATGGTAGTTTAAGTCTTACAAAAATTGGCAGCTGAACTTCCGAAACACTTTTCTACGACTTTGAACTTGTGAAACAGTACGTAAAGTTATACGTTGGTTCTTTTTTGGTGCAAGTAACATCTCGAAATGGCTTGAAAATATTTTTTTATGCCAACTGTATGTGTGACAGCATTGTAAGCCTGCATTTTTGTGGCAGTTGAAAAAATTTGATGGAAAAAACCCTTTTAGATATGGGGATTTGAACTTCTCAAACAGTAAAGTAAAATAGTTTATGTTGGGCCTAAAAACCCTTCCCTTTTTAAATTGCAAAAAAACATTTCTTTTGAAACAGCTTTACGTTTTTTTTTGTTGGTGTGAAATCGTTATAAGCCGCTGAACTTCTGAAACACTTTTCTACGACTTTGAACTTGTGAAACAGTACGTAATAGTTTTTCACGACTTTGAACTATGCCGAAATGCAATTAGAAATTAGTGTAACGCATTTTTATATCAATTATAGACGTGAAAGAGCTAAAAGCTTGTCTTTCAGTGCAAACTGAACTTCTGAAACACTTTTCTACGTCTACGTCTACGTCTACGTCTAAAATTATTAAAAAGTACTTCGAACCAGTAAAAAAGTGTAGGAGAACTACACTTGTGTATAGTACCCTTACAGAAAACTCATTATTAACGAATTCAAAACTCTTTCGCACATGTGAACAAGTGGAACGCTTTACTTGCTCTTATTTGATGAGTTATTGCTAGAGTATATGAGTATATGACATCAATGCAAAACTCTGTTATATTTTTTGTTTCTTTTTTTGAACAAATTCGATAATTTTATCAGAAAATCAGAAAATGCTATTTATAATATACGTCGCCAAGCCTACATACATACAGTTTACAAAAAATATTATTTGTATAGCAATGGTCATTGAGTTATCGCCTATCGCGTTGGCAGCGATAAGGCGCTACGGCTACCGATAACTTCACGTCTACATGCATAAACATATAGACACATACTCATATAGTGCGATGTGCTTGTTTGCTATGTTATATCTATTGTTGTTGTATTTTTTTTATGCCCCTTTATCACTGGCGTCACACCGATTCAAATTCAATGCATTTCATTTCGATATTTTTTATCAAATTATGCTGCGATTTATATATGACGGTTATGTGACAACTATTTTTAATTAAAATTAAAATTGGCAACACTCCCAACTGCCCAGGCATAAAAAATAATCGAAATAATAGAGTTAAGCGTGTAAACTGGCATAAGGGAGCTAAAAATTAACTTGTTTCTCACTTAGATTCGGCTGCATACGATTTCAAACACACCGGTTATCGATAACCGATGGATAAAGAAGAAGAAGAAAGATGAGTAAAACGAGTTTTACTGCATAGATTGAAGCTAATGGAAGTCTTTTATCAGCAATATTAGACGGAAAGTGATTTAGCACACAGCGATTACCGACTATCGATTGGTAAAACGATCATTGCTGATTATTAGGTTGAGCGTTTTGGTTAGATTGGAGTGTTTTGAAGTCAAAATAATGCAGTTATGAGTGTAAACCTGCGCGAGAGCGCTAAAATAATGATCATTACTGACCAAAATTGAATTAAACGATAATCATACACATCGATTATCGATAACAGATCAGTAAAGCGATCACTGTTGTTGTTTATACCGAGTACGTTGTATAGCTCGGGTGGTTTTGTAGCAGAAAGAAAGTATGTGGCGTAGAAAAAAATAAATTTTCCCTGAGGCATGCACGTTTTGCAAACTGTATCGATATATTCCCGAAATAATATAAATAACGGTTTTTTTGAACAAGTACGCAAGTGCGTAAGAAGAATTTTTGAGCATCATGATGGCACTTACTTAGTAAATGGTATAAAATGCATAGCAATAAACGCCAATAAAAGTACCGTACAAATTGCAAAAATACGCCTACATGGCAACACTGTTACTAACTAACGACATTAACGCTACAACTTGGCAATATTGCAATAAGTAGGTCAACTGCTAGTCGGTGGTGGATTTTGTCGCCGGTTATGGTGGCTGAGTGCAGTAGGTGCGGCTAGACAGGTAGACAGTTATGCACACACACACTTTTGCATTTTATTATGTGCGTCTGTATGTTCATGGTGGTTGTGAAGTCGTTGCTGAAGGTGTACAGACGACTTAATGGCCGAGCAAATAAATATATACATTTGCAATTCTATTGAATTTTATGCTGCTAACTGTTGCACATCGCATACATACGTATGTTTGTGTGCGTATGCACAAGCAATGACGATGGCGTTAGACCACGCGCAAGGGAGTTGGGGGATTTTCCGCGTCGTTTCAGCAGACGTGTGTGGGCAGTTAGCCGGTTGTTGGTGAGCGCTGCTGGTTGCCAATACTGTTGTATGCTTTTATATATAAATACATACATATGTATATATGGATGTACATATGAAAATATGTGTCTGCGCTGAATTATTGGTTAGAGTTCCAAGAAAATGCAATTGCTTAATGTGGTATGTACGTGGCATATTTTTAACGGCACATTTTGCAGCGCCGCTATCAACAAATGTGCGAGCTTATGCTTATGACTTTGCGGGCGGGTTGTTGTTATTGAAGGCAGACGCTGGGGAATCCTACGCTGATAAGCGCGCTTGTATAATTGCACATTCACATACAAAATATATATTTATGAACTCGAGCATTAAACGCAGCGCGCATAGCATAAACAAGCGCTGAAAAATAAACAACAAGAAAAGCGCCAAAAACACACGCTTGCAGCGGCTGATCAACAATGGCAAATAAGTCAAAATAAAGCAACTTAATGACACGCACACAATGCGCGCAAGCCGATTGCAGTTACACGCCGGCTGCACACACACACATGCATAAGCAAAAAAATTTCCGCTCACTGCTATGTTAGCGTCAGCAAATTTTCGCAAAAATGTCATAGAATTTTTTTTCGTTTTCA
The DNA here is from genome assembly GCA_027475135.1 of Bactrocera correcta. NCBI lineage: Eukaryota > Metazoa > Arthropoda > Insecta > Diptera > Tephritidae > Bactrocera > Bactrocera correcta. Next base: position 26,755,802 of record CM050327.1, read on the forward strand.
AAATTTTTTTTTTTAATTTTTTTTTTTTAATTTTTTGTACTTTATTTTTTTAATTTTTTTTTTGTTTTTAATTTTTTGTACTTAATATTTTCTATTTTTTTTTGAATTTTGCACTAGTAGTCAAAGCGTATGACAGCGCACGCCGGCATTAGCAGCGCGCTCATACATAGCGCCAGCGTACGTATATGCAAGTGGTGTTGCGCTGCGCACGGCTGTAGGTGATCTGTGCGGTGTCGCTGTGCCGAAGTCTTGGCGCCGACACGATAACGACAATGACGTTGAACCGACCGCACAGACAGCTGTCCCAGTAGGCAAAAGCTAGCAGTTAGCAGCCATAAAACGTGCAATTAAACATTGATAATGTTGCGGATGTGCAGTGCAGCAACAATGTACGGCTGTGTGGCGTTCGCTTATGACGCGCCGCTCACTAAACGTCATAGCTTATACTTTATACTATATACATAATTATGTGTGTAAGTATATGTTATCACAGTCTTTAGCTCGCTTTAGCAGCGGAATAATTTTGCTTGGATTTATTTTATCATTTAGTAGTTGTTGCGTTACAAAAACAAACAAAAAATATAACAGCAAATACACAGTGCGGTTTCCGGCTATTTATTTTACTTTTTTCGAGGTTTTTTTTTGCAAATAACAAAAATTTGACGGTTTACGATTGCTTTTGCTTGCGTTTTTAAGCGCACGAAGTGCCGAGTAAACTTGCCAGTCACCTAAAGATCGCCGCTCAAACGCTTACACTAATAACATGCAATGTGTACGCTAACGGCCCGAATTGTGTTGGTATTATAGTTTCGCTGCAATTTGATGCGTTGCGTCGTTTTATAGTTGCCGTCAGCGCTGATGCGTTTGCGCCGACGTTGTTTTAATCATTTAATTTGTAATCTTGAGATGATTCACAATTCGTAGAACATGCATATTTCTTATGTTTTATCGGCAGTTTAGCACATTGCTGACGAACCGCCAAGCGCAATTTGATTTATTTTTTATTTAAATTTTTTTTTTCAATTAATTTTTTATTTACAAATATCCTTTTGTTTATTTATTTTGTTATTTTTTTTAATATTATTTTTTTTTTTTTTTTTTTCGTAATTAAAATGTATTATTTTTACTGTTAGTTTTTTTTATTTATATTTAAAATTTTTTTCTTTTTCATATTTTTTTATTTTTTAATTTTTAGTTTTCATATTTTTTACTTTTTATTTTTTATTTTTTAGTTTTTATATTTTTTATTTTTTATTTATTTTTTTTATTTTTTTTTTTATTTCTCATTTTTTTTTATTTTTCATATTTTTTTATTTTTTAATTTTTAGTTTTCATATTTTTATTTATATTTTTTATTTTTTAATTTTAATTTTTTTTATTTTTCATTTTTTTTATTTTTCATATTTTTATTTTTTTTTCATTTTTTTATTTTTCATATTTTTTTATTTTTAATTTTTTTTATTTTCATTTTTTTTTATTTTTAATTTTTGTTTTTCAATTAAAATCCTTTTTTTGTTTTTAAAGATTATAATTTTTTATTGTCAAAAATATATATATTTTTTAATATTTACAATTTTAATTATTTATTATTTGTTTTATCAGAAAAAGCAGGCATAAATATAGGTTTTTTATGTATTTTTATTTCAAAACTTTGCATTTTTATAATTTTAACAACTTTATTTATTTTTGTAATAGAGGACAAGCATAATTGAGGTTTTATTTTCAAAAATATTTTTCCCGAATTTTTTCTTTCAAAACTTCACAAAATTTGATTTCTTATCGGCAAAAGGAAACATAAACAAGTTTTATTAAAAAAAAAAAAAATTTCAAGACTTTGTCGCAGTTTCCGTTTCAAAACTTTGCAATTGTATATTTTTCTATAAACTTTGTTGCAGTTTTCGTTTCAAAACTTTGTAACTATATATTTTTTATAAATTTTTGTATCGGCGAAATTTGTTTTCAATCATATTTTTTCTCAGAATTTCTCGCCTTTTTCATATTTATAGAAAATATTGATTTCAAATATTTTTTTTTTAGTTTTTTTGTTCTTGTTTTTCAAAACATTGCAGTTTTATTTTATCTAAAATTTTTTATGCGAAAATTTGAAAAAATTAAAAATATTTTCGTGCGATTTTTTTCATGTTTGGTTGTTTCAAAATGGCTAAAAATATTTTTTCAAAATTTGTATTACACATTTATCAGTAATCCAAACATTTTTGTATGTCATATTTGTTCCAAACTGCTTTCATTACGTTAACCGATGCGCCTTACTTTCTTTACTTAATTAATTTCATTTGATTCTTTGCACTCGCGCTGCTTTTTTTCAAAATCAAAAACAATTATCTCATTATCTTTGCTCACTACGCCGCCGCTATCGCGCACCGCATTATTGCTGCTTTGACGCTAATGTCGGCGTTGCCGCTGCTTACTTTGCTAACGCCACTTCCTCCTGCTACTTTTCATGCGCTTTCCGCGCTGGCTGTGCAATGCTGTATTTGCGTTTGTGTGCATGTGAGTGTATATTTTTTCTATTTTTTTTTTCCTTTACTATCTTTTATCTACTTTGTCTGCGCTCTGCTTTGCTAATGCGCGGCATCCACACAAAAAAAATTTAATTTGTAGCAAAAAATCGGCGACACGTAATAAATGCATTTTAAGCACTTTTTTTTTAACAAAAATATAGAAAAGAAAATTAATTAATGTAATTAAGAGCATAAAAATTACATTCCAACACACCTTTTATGCAAATATTTTTTACACAGTTGCAACTTGTTTTTGTTTTATTTTTTTATTATCGCCACTTCAGCGCTGCGAAGCAAAAATATCAACAATGCGACTTTTTGTAATTTAAAAGTTAAAAAAAATATATATTCTTTACATATAATTTTTTATTACACTTTCTTTGTTGCTAAATTTGCACTTTTTGCACTTGCGCTTTGTTGTTGTTGTATTATGCTATGTTTTGCACTGCTTACATATGTTTCTTATATTTGTTTTATTCGTATAGCTGTTTTTGCTGTAGTTGTTGCTAGTGCTGTTTTAACTTAACGCGCACTTGTTGTTGTATGCTAGATTTTCTTCGCTTTATTTTCTTTACTTCTGTGACTACTCAATATTGTTTGCTTGCTACTTTATTTTTGCTGTTGTTATTTTCAACACCACTAATATAAAGATTTCTTGTTGTTGTTGTTGTTATTATTATTGTGTAGGCACTTTTTTTGCTTTGATACGAAATGAGAAGTTTGCGTTCTTCCGCGTAGACACACCGCAAAACGTGACGTACTAAACTAAACTGAAAGTCGGCTAGCTCGTCCGGTATTCATACAATACGCGGGCCGCTCTTAGTGTCAATGTTTGACGGCGCCTGCACAAAAGTACAGAGCTGACATACACACGCATGCACATAAACATATAGGCGCTTAGCGCTCATACCAGTGGCGACGGTGGCAGCGGCGTTGCTGTCAGTACCAGCAGCATATATACAAGCGCGCACAGGCTACACCAACAAAACACACGTAGATTTTACGCTCTTCTCGGACAGGCACGAAATGTATGTGGAAAAAGCAAAACGCCACGACAGACCACCAGTTAGTGAGTCGTCGTCGTTGTCGTTGTCGTCGTCGCTAGCCAGCGTCAGCGCACAGTGTAGCGGCGCGTGTAAGGGAAGTGTTTAAAAACGGAAGAAAGTGCGAGGCATAACTGCAAAAATGGGTCAGTGGTCTCTGTAGCAAATTTGTGCTATTTGTTTGACGCTGACTCTAACACAAGTTTTCTGTATATTATTTTTATTTTATTTTTTCATTGTTTTGCAATGAAATAATTGCTTATGTATGTGTGCGCAATGGGCGCACTACTATGCCATATTTATTTATTTATTTATCTACAAAACGTTTCGGTCACGTGTGTTAGTCGTTGTTCAGTGAACTTTTTCACTTTGCAGTTATAGCGTTGTGACACTTTCAACGTGCTGTGGGAGTAAGCGTTGAAGTTATAATATATATAACACTAGTTATTGAACCCTTTATGGCTGTTTAACTTTTGACGAGTAGTTGCTTTGTACCACAGTTTTATTAAAAGTATTGACTTAAATTAACAACGCAATTAAAAAATATTTATTAAAAGCTTAAAGATATAGTTACAATTATAACTTCTTCAAAAGTTAACACTTGAAATAAAAAAATTTTAATAAATATTTATTATAATTTCTGCAAAAGTATTGAAAAAAATAGCACGAAAATTAAAAAAAAAAATTGATATTCAAATCTTTATAAAATACAATTTTTGCTTAGTATTGCAATTCATAAAGCATTGCTAACCATTTTTCTGTGTTTATATAAAATTGTATAGTGTAGTCGCTTATTAATGTACAGCCAGTAACGATACTTGCTACTTTATAATCATTAATAATTGTTTAAAAGGCACACATATTGAAAATTACTTACAAATTTATTGACTTTTCTGAAATTTTTGGAAAATAGTTGCCAACTTAGTGAATTTTTCTGCATATTTTTTGAAAATAGTTGTTAGTTGAGCGATTTTACTGAATATATTATGACAGTGGTGGTTAGTTTACGAATTTTTTCGAATATTTTTTGACAGTAATTGCTAGTTTATCGAATTTTTCTGTATAGCAGTTGTTAGCTTAGCGAATTTTCTTCAATATTTCTATACTTTCAAAATTTAAAAATAAAAAAATTCCAATTATCGATTTTTTCCAAATATTTCTTTAAATAACTTCCAGCTCAGCGAATTTTCTTGAATAATTTCTGAGTATAACTACCAATTTAGCGATTTATCTTGCATATTATTTGAAAATGAATATTTTTAATATTACTAAAAAACATTTTTCTGCTGTAACTTCACTTAAGGGTTTTTGGATAATTGTAGAATGAAGCAAACAGTTTTTTAAATGCAGATTTTTGTCTGTAGCTTCACCTAAGTGAGTTATGGGTAACCGATTTTTCGATAATTGTAGAATTTGTGAAGAAAAAAATTTTTTAAATTGTAACATGAATTCTATAATATTAGTAACTCATTGCAAATAATATAAATTTTGAAGTAGTTATTTAATAAAGTACTAAAAGTTTGCGAAAAAAAATTACAAAATTTGTTCTAAGTATGTATTTTTAATAAATTTTGGAGTTCGCAGCGGTACTTTTTAAGGTTTGTGCTGCTCTGTGCATTAAACACGAAAGGTGGTAACACCATTTTTAAACCGAAAGATTTTTATAACATTTTCGAAAGCTCATAATTTAAAAAGAAAATGGGGAAGTTCACAAAAAATTCCACGCTCTTTAATAAAATAATTGGCGTAAAACGTAGGTTTTTTGGACAAAACCATTTTATAGCCTTTTTTTTTTGGTTACACATCCAGCATAAATTCATAATTTTTTGAAATTAATAAATGAAATTTTTCAGTTTCATTTTTTAGAATTTTTTAAAAGCCGATAATGTGTAAATATTGGCATTGAGGTCCATAAAAAGGCAGTAAAAAAATATAAAAATCTGAAAACTAATATAATATTTAAATATTAAAAACAGTCAACGTAGTTAGTACTAAACCAATAAACGAAAAGGTCTAAAATATGCAATTTGAAGAATTTTCAGCACACCGCATACACAATTTTCTTATCCAACGCCTGTGCATAACGCACCACTGTGCGTTCTCCTCCCCAACCCACAACAACCAATCCGTCAAAGCCAACGCGACTGCGTTGATAAAAATTCGCAAATCGGCGAATGCGCTGTCGGCGTACGGTGTCGTCAACGCTCTGGCGGCACATTGTTGTTTTAGCTGCCGTACGCCGCCACCATTCGCTGCACTTGCTCACCAATGCCAGCGGTAGGCGCGCATGCAGGCGCTCTGCTGCACCGTACCATGCTCTCTAGCTGATGTGCTAACGCTCGCGCCTACTGCAGCGCCATTATAAGTGCTTAAGTGATTTTTTTACTCTTGTCACTGGCTTCATATCATTTGCTGCACTTTGTTATTGCTATTTTTATACGCTTGTTCGTGACAAAGAGCGTTAGCGTTGCGTGCTCTTTATTCAGCGGCCTGTTTTAACACTCGCGCACATTGTCAGCGCGCGCTTACAAACTCTTATACGTTCAGGGGTATTGTCAGCTCTTTGTACAGCTATTCAGCGAACTGATCGCTAGCGCTATTTCCCCTATTTTGTGTGCGCTGCGCGTGTCTCTTGCGCTCTAGCGCTCTTTGCTTGTAGCTTGCATTGCTGCTTTCACAAGTCTTTGTTGTTATCGTCATTTTGTTGTTGTTTTCTTTGTTTGTGTTTGCAAAAGTGCGCTCGCACAGCTGGCTGGCTGGCTGCCGGCCGGTATTTTGGATTGCATGTGAGCGCCTGTCAAGCATGTAGATTAGCCAAAAGAGTAGCACATAGTGGAGCTTTTGATTTTATTCGGTATTTTTTGTTGTTTGTGCCTTATTTATTTTTTTTCGACTTTTTTGCTCAAATAAATGTCGGCTTTTTTTAGGTTCTATGACAAATTTCGCTGAAGCTTAAATTTTTTCGTGTATAATGCGCTGTATAGCGAATGTTTGTTGTTGCTGGCTAAGTGCTTGTGTAGCAATCCAGAAATATAGACATAGATATGTACATACAATACAAGTATATATGTACATATGTAAGTATGTTGTAATAGCTTTTAAGTGTTAAGTGATAAAAGTTCGGATATTATAATGTACATGCATACATACATACATGTATATATGTATATGTATATAGTATGTAGACAAAGCACTTCCGCAGCTGCTTTTTTGGTAGGCGTTTAAATTTAGAAACCATTTAATGCTGATTTAATAACATTTATATACTTTTTTCTATACGTACATACATACATACATATATGTACATACGTACATATGTAAGTATGTCTCCACATAGCCAAGCACCACCAATATTCGTGTGATAATAATTTATTTATAATTTTATCCTTCAAAGTTCAAAGTTTTCCTGCTCGCCGTTTATGACGTGTACCTTATGCTTCAGACACCTACGTTACGTCAGCTGTTTTGTTGCAGTTTTTGTTTTTTATCAGCAACATTTGAAGTTTAACCCGCCCACCCACTGTGTCAATATGGCGGCAGCAGTGGACAAAAAGCTGCTGCTAAGAGCTTTTAACATGGCAAATTTTGTTTTTATACACACATATCTACATATTTATTTATAAACATACATACATATATGTATGTATATATATATGTATATATGTATGTATTTATATACATAAGTATATATATATACATTTTTGTATATTTCGTCAGTCAGTCGCCGTCACGCACTTATCGGCTCAATAGCCTTACGTGTGTTTGGGGGTAGATAAGCAGTTGTCAGCGCTGCCAAATAGACGCTTAATTATCAGATTATCTGATCTATTTGCTGCCTTGTTAGTTGTATTTCATAATTTTTATTGACAATTGCGACAATAGTTGTGTTGCAGATTTGTTGAATATAATTTTTTTTTGTTGTGGTCACTTTTTGTTGTAGTTAAGCTTTTGCCACTTTTCTTCTATTTTGGCTTTTCACAATTTTTGCTGTTATTTTTTCAGCGTACTTTCGTGATTTTTTTGCTTGTTTTTTTTAGCTAAATTTTTTTCATATTTTTTTAAACTTCGATATTTGTATATGTTTTTAACATAGATATACTTATCCTCGATAGATAGTGATAGATAGTGTGTTATTTGAGGTAATGCACCGCGACCTAGGCTCTATTGTGTCCTCTCCTATATCACATGACCTCCCAGAGCCCCAGCAGCCTGAACAGTTCCAGGAGTTTGCCGGACGCTAGTGAGGTGATGTGATCCCTGCTGATGTAAACGGAATCCAGGGCCTTAAGCCTTTTTCCACAGATTGCTGTGCAATCCAGGATTAGATGTGCTGGTCGCAGAACCGGCAGTTAGCACAGGAGACCATGCCCAAGTTGGACAAGTGTTTCCTGAGCTTACAGTGCCTTGTATAGATTGCGACAAGGAGACGGAATTTTTCACGGGGGTGGTGAATTAGTTCTTACTTATGCTCATTTCATATGCTCTTATGCTGAGAACTCAAGTGTATTTGTATAGCCCGAACTATAATCTTAAGTGATGGCACGAGCTAGTCCCTTGTCGATACAACACTGCCCATTCGAGTTCTAGCTTTCTGGGGTTTAAACTACTCAATTTTACTTCTAATATCTTCTGTTCACTACTTTTTGTTCTGCCAGTAGTATTGTGAAGTGAGTCTTCATCTACTTTGTGGGCTTTCAATCACAATCTAAGCATAGAATGCACTCATTGCTAATACCATTTGAAGTTTTTCCAGATCTTCAAAACAAAATCGAAATTAACAACTTGTTACGAGTCCGCTAATAAGCTCAAAGGGCTGGACGTGTATGATTTGGATTCTGTTTCAAAGAATTTTCCCTATTTTTAGTCTAAAAGTTCGCTTTCGGGGTATACAGATCGCTTTATATTTCTATTTAAAAGCACTTCATGGAACTTCCCCAACTTTGGATCTGCAAGTCCGCTTTTTGAGTTTAAGGACCTTTTGTATGACGAATTTTGAAGCTCGCAAAGTATGGGTGTTTGATTTTGGTCTTCAAGCCGACCTTTTGAGCTTAAGATCCTTTTGGAATCTCGGAATTGAAGATCTTACCGTTTCTTAGATTTCCTCTTCAAGTCGACCTTTTGAGCTTAAGATCCCTTTGGAACTCGGTTGAAGATCTTAGCCGTTTTTGGCTAAGTCGCCTTTTGGAAACCCGGAAGTTGAAGATCGTCAAAGCACGTTGCTTACTTTTGGTCTTTTGAGCTTAAGGGCTCTTCTCGTAACTTGAATTTCGAAGTTTTTTACTGAACGCCCGCTAATTTTGAACTTCAAATCGGTTTTTTTTTAAACTTTATCCCGAATATAGCGGCTCTCAAAGTACGCGGCTTATTTGGGAAAGCATGCATGTTGCTAAAAATTGAATTTTGTTACGCGCTGCCAACGAAAAGTACAGTCAGCTGCAAGGATACATCAGCACTTGCATCTCCTGTGCTGGCAACGGAAAGAAAGTTACATACGTAGGCAAAAAAAAAAAAAATTGCAAACAAAACAATAAATAAACAAATAAATGGGAAAGTAATGCAAGAGCGACAGATGCGCGGAAAGCCAGAAATGGGAACACATAAATGAGCTGATGACCGTCTGACGCAGCGAACTGCATACGCCGACTGATTGCATTTCGCAATTTGGCAACAACCCCAAAATGCGGCGTTAAAGAAAGCAGGAAAGGGCTGCGCGCGCTGCAAAGAAAGTAGACCGCCACAAAAGCCGTGTGCGCCGGCACGCAGGAAAAGGGAGAGAAAGCATTTCGCTGATAAAATTGCAATTTGCAACAGCAGGAGTAAACCGCGCCGAAATGTGTGGATTAAGCACAAACGAAACGAAGCAGGCAATGCGCTGGTTGGCGGCATACGAGTGTGCAGTTTGCCACATCGATCGGCCGATTAAGCTATATTGCAATTTGTTGTTGTTGTTGTTACCTGATGGTTAGAAATGTCTATTGAACGTATAAAACCGATATGCATGCCATTTCGACAAAAAACATTAGCGCTCGCCGCAAGCGGCTGTTACGCTCAAGTGCCGACGCGGTGTAAACAACGTAAGCGCTTACGTTAGCTGATTGGCGCACGCAGTTGGCCGAAATTTACGAAATTGTCTAAATATTGCTATTTATGCGTATACAATGTGTCGAGCCGACAGCCGACTAACCAACAGCGACGACGCGCTGAAGCTGATGACGCTGCGAACGCTATCAAAACAGCCAAATCGCCACTTAATCGAGGCCAATGAACCGCGCCGTGTAAAAACAAGGTGGAAAAAGTGAAGAAAGCATACATATTAATGTACGTATGTACGACGAAAGCAGTACAAAATATTGTGGTTGGGCCGCACAGTGCTCGGACTCGAACTCGAACGCAAACGCAAACTCGGCCGCGTACTCGATTCCGTCAGCCACTGTTGCTATTGCCGTTTGGCCATGACAGTTGCGTTTTCGGTTTTCGGGTTACTACTTTTTTCTTGGCATATCAGGCAGCCGGCCTGCCAGCCAGCCAGTCCAACATGTATATGCGTCTCTATGTCTCTTTATATATGTATGTATATCTACATATATGCTTTCGCATTCGCATTCCCTTTTCATTTTGGTTAACGAGTTTGCACAATATTTTCTTGAACATTTTTGTTACTTGTCTGTTACCGTTTTACTACTACCGGCATCTGCGTTCACAGCCCCCGCCGTACATACATACATACATTTGGGTTTATGTATGTAAGTAGCTTAAACCGTAATGCGTATTGTGCGGCTCTGGCTCCATTAGTGAGCTGCGTTGGTTAGCCAAAGCCGGCTGTTGGCGCACATGCGGTTGCTGTTATAAGCCGCCAGCTGCACAAACAATCGTCTACATACATATGTACACGTGCATCTGTGCTGGATTAAGTCTGGTTCATTTGTAGAGGCAAATGCGAGATTAAGTGTCATCAAGACGAGCTCATCATTGCATGCGTATTAAGAAATAGAAATGGCATTATATTACGGTATGCATTGTGCGCTGAACTCTATTGTGCCCTTTCCGCTTTCACAAGCGCTAACACGGGTCCAGCTCCCAAATAAATTCCGCGCTTTTGCTAGGCGCCATTGAGGTGAAAGTATTCTCTACGCGGATATATGGATCTAAGATCTTTTTTCTTGCGTCCGCTACGCAAACTAAAAGCAGATGCTCTGGAGTTTTCGATTCAGCTTTCTGTTAAATTTAAGGACCTTGCTAGGCGTGTTGGATACAAGGTGCTACTTACTCGGTTATATGGATCTTGCAACTGCAGTCCGCTACGCAAACTAAAAGCAGATACACCGGAGTTTCCGACTGAACCTCTTGAAAATTTTCGGGTTGTTTTTTAGGCGAGTTGGATACGAGGTGCTACTCACTCGGATATATGAATCTAAGAGCGGTTCCATGTCGCAGAACCGACAAACTGCAGGAGAGGCTATACATAGGCTGAATCGGTTTTTCTTGTGTCTTTGGTGTCTGGTATATATTACAACTAGTCGCCGCAGTTTAAGTATGTCAAGTGGGTGTGCCGATAAGCGCAGCGTACTCGCTAAGAAAACTCATCTCTTGAGCATTTCTTTGAAGTATCTACTCGTGGTTGTAACGCGACTTGCATAGTCCTGGGAAAGAGCTCTCTATGCAACGCCAGCGTATTTCCAAGCTATTTGCTGGCGCAGATAATAAAACGTAACCTTCAAGTATGCGAACCCACACCTTTGCGCGCAAATCCTGTTCAAGGTCTGTACCGCGCAAGCGTACAAACATACATAAGTATGCACGTTAGAGCTGAATGCGGCGTTGTGTCGAGCTCAGTACAGTAACTTGGTGCAATCAAGTCCCGTTTGGAGCGCGTACAACAAATAAGCAGCTGGATGGGATAATGCGCATGACCAATTTACACACACACACACACATACAAACATATACAGTGGAATAAGCGCTTGCTTACCTTTGCGCTGTGTATTTAGGTCGTTTGTTCGGCCGGTGCCTGTGTGTGTGCGTGCGTGTGTGTGTTTAGGACATGCGGAATTCTCGGAAATTTCTAATGAACTAACAAATAACATAACCTATAAAGGCAAGCAAAGCGCAGCGACAAAGGTAAGGGTACGGTGTGACAGCAATCAGTGCATACCAAGCGCCGTAAAAATGGACTAAAGCGAGTATACGACGTATGTGAGTGGAAAAAATTATACATCGACACATACATACATACATGTATACGCATGCGTTTACAGCCAAAAATGCATAACGAGAAATGTATAAATATACTTACATATGTATGTATGGTATGTATGTATGTATGTATGCCTGGCCGAAAAACCAAACTCGCCAAACTACATTAATAACAACAACACTAAACGCACATAGCAGCAAAGGTGTCCAAACAGCAGTCAAATACGCGATGACGGTGGCGGCGCTCAAATTCATAACCTAAAATAGCGTAAGGTATGCGCGGCGGCAAAGGATCACATTGCTTACAAAAACAATAACAACAAAACATATATATATATATATGTATGTGCAGCGCTGCCAGCTCATTCGCATTTGGGATGACTGGATGCTGCTGGTAGCCGATCGGTGTGTGTGCAGCAGCCGTAATTCAAGGTTAAATTTTTATACCTTTCGCTTTGTGTTGCTGCCTATAACACGTCTATGCATGTATGCATGTATTTTTAATGCTTTTATTTTCGTTTTTCTTGGTCTTAATAATATTTCGGCAATAGAAGCTATGCTTGTAGAAACAAAAGACCATATGAATGCGTACATATGTACATACATATCTACATTTCTCTATATAAATACATAGTTTGAATATACATATGTATGTATGTATATCGAAAGCAGCGTTGCTTATGCGGGAATAACACAGCCGTACTACATACAAATGTTTTTATCTATACATACATACATGTAAATATGTATGCATATTTTGAGTATAATGAAGGCGTGTTAGCGTATGCTGCCGAATTTTGTTGTTCAGGTAGCGAGGATATACCAAGTTGCAGCACAGTGACGCTGTCGTGCTTGCTTCGTAGAGGGGTCATGCCAAATTAAACACGCCACTTTAGTTTAATAATCACAGCAAGCAATATATGCAGTAGTCTAAACCTCTTGTAAACTCACAATAGATTTCGATGATTTTCGATAAAATCATTTATGAACCTGATATTGTAAGCGTAAATTTTTCCGATCTTGTGGATTTCGTTCCGGTAGTTATATGTCAAAGATGCACCACGTTTAGAAGACCAATGGTTGTTGTTGTTGTTGTAGCGGCAGAATTCTGTCGAGTTGACAGTCCTTGGCCGGATAAAAATCCGGGTCCGTTCCGGTTACGTAGACCCGACTGTCGCGGGAACGGAGCAGACCAATGTTTTTTTTTTAATACGGGGTTAGATCGCCGAAATAACAGCCCTTGGTCGGATGAAATCCGAGTCAATTCCGGTGCGTAGAATCGCTGTTGTGGGTCAATGGTCGAAAATGCGTTGAAATAGTGGAAATCAAAGAGTCCGACTGTGAGCTCTTTAATTGGAACCATTTAAATAGCCTGAATACCAAAAAGAAGCTCATCACAGAGTCCCACTGAGAGCTCTTCCAATTACCAAAGAACTGAATATTGCACAAGAAGCCATTGGGAACCATTTAATTAGCGCTGAACACAAAAAGAAGCTCATCATACCACACGAGTTAATAAAAAAAAGGTCTGTGGTCGAATCGCGGTGAGCCGGCGCAAACAGTGGCTAAGACAGAATTGACGATCAGAAAGGGTTTTCTATGTGTTTGATGGGATTGCCAGGTCATCCAACTACTATTCTCCTCTACGATGAAACCAGTAACTTGAAACTATACTGTCAGCATTTGGACCGTCTTTGGCTAATAGCAGAGGAATTGTGCGCCATCATAAGAAAGTCATGCCACACAAATCGATATAGATTCAACAGAAGTTTTGGAAGTTTGTTTGTGAATATGAATCCATCTTTTAGTGCCACACTGCCGCAATGTGATTACTCTCTGTTCTGTTGCATTGACGGTTAGGAAGGTTTTGCTTTGTGTTTTGAAGGGATTGACAGGTTAAAATCTACTATAAACTGCTTCCCTACCCACAAACTCTTAATTCGGACCTCTACTGTCAACATTTGACTGCTGGAGGAAGCTATCGCTTAAAAGTGGTCAGCTTTGGCCAATAAGAGAGTCGAGAAGACATCTTGTAGTGAGAAGACCATCTTTAGTCAAACCATCTTGTAGTCGAGGAAGCCACTGTGTGAAGGTCGAGTTAAAATCCAATCTTGTAGTCCAAACCAGCTTTTAGCCCGAACCTGAGGAGAACGTCGGGCCACACAATCGATATTGACTCCTAGAACTTTTGGAAGCTTGGTTGAGAGGTTCTTATAACCCATCTTGTAGCCAAAACAGCTTTTAGTCCAAACCTGAGGAGAACGTCGGGCCACACACATCGATATTGACTCACTAGAACTTTTGGAAGCTTGGTTGAGAGGTTCTTATGAACCACTTGTAGCCAAACCACTTTTAGCCCGAACCTGAGGAGAACGTCGGGCCACACAAATCGATATTGACTCACTAGAACTTTTGAAGCTTGGTTGAGAGGTTCTTATGAACCCATCTTGTATCCAAACCAGCTTTTAGCCCGAACCTGAGGAGAACGTCAGGCCACACACATCGATATTGACTCACTAGAACTTTTGGAAGCTTGGTTGAGAGGTTCTTATGAACCCATCTTGTAGTCCGAACCAGCTTTTAGCCCGAACCTGAGGAGAACGTCGGGCCACACACATCGATATTGACTCACTAGAACTTTTGGAAGCTTGGTTGAGAGGTTCTTATGAACCCATCTTGTAGGCCAAACCAGCTTTTAGCCCGAACCTGACATCAAGTGATTAATACCTGTTTCTGACTATGATGAATGTTTCGGCTGTTGAAAAAATCGTCTCAAGAACCCCGGAAAGGAAGAAATCACACACTATTTGCGCAGCTGTCGAAGTTAGAACGGGTTTAACACGAAATCCTTTTTAATTCGGATTTTACTGCAACTACACCGTTCTAAGCACATCCACTACACTTGTGTGGTTACCTCGGGTCGCCCCTCTGAATGCGCCGCCACTGCGCACAAGGTAGTGTTGTCTAAAGTGGTACGAACTTGGTGTTGCTAAGTGAAGGTAGCAGATGTAGCGTTTATAGTCAAAAGGCAGGCGCTGTAAGCACATTGCAAATCCGTGAATTGGACGCTAAGTGCGAGCAACCAGAGCGCCGAATGAAATGCGAATTCCTACGTTGACGAAACGAAAATCCGCAAAACCGAAAACAAACATTACAAAAATAACAAATATGCAAGCAAAAACCGAAACTGAACGGCAAAGTTTTATTAGTTTTGTGGCGTGTACAGGACGCTTACGGCGCAGCACAGACAAGATCAAGCGCAATAAATGAATGAAAACGTCAAAGCAAAGGCAAAGAAGCCGCGCCGAATGCTACGCCGAAGCGTAGCTGTGTGTGCGCATGCGCGAAAAAGCGCCATAACCAGCTCAGCGACAACAGCAACAACAAAAACGCAAGCAGCATGAATTTTTGCCATGTTATTGCTGCTGCCAATAGCTGGGAAAGGTCACGTACAGTACGTATGCGCATACAAATTCATAACGTGTTCGTGTCCAGCAGTAAGAAAAATCAAAAGCAAAAACACCATACACAATAAATCATTTCTAAGCACTTTTCTAAGTGAAATACACAGTGGACAAAAGCAGTGATTTGCGAAACGGAAATTGCTTTGTCTCGCTGAGTGGGTGTTTACGCGCGCGCTTCCTGCGGAGATTTGCACACGGCGCAGCGGCAGTAACAGCTACCTGCTGATTGAGAACAGCAGTGCCCGCCAAAAAACATATTGCATCCTGTAACCGTGTCTGCAGAGTACAGCGCTGACCGACTCGTATTCTAACGGCGGCAAAAAAACTGAGCGTATACAGTCTATAGGAAAAACCGTATTGTGCTTATTTTGGCCGCTAGCAGCAAGTTGCTTCAATTATTGCGCACTTTCTTAGCATTGGATACATTGTTGGAAAACCCGTTTCAGTCAAAAGCTGCGCGCTAGCGCTCTAAGCGTTATATGCGTCTTTCCTGCGGCTATTGCTGACGTCTTTTGCGTGTTTGCATTGCCGCCAAAGCGTTTGCATGCCAAACTTGGCCAAAAATAAATCGATTTCCTACCACAAAAAATTAAAAACAAAAGCAAAAACAAAGCGACTGACGTTTACGCATATTTTATGCGCAGTTGCGGCTTCTTTGAGCCGCTTTGCGCGTTCACATTGCTGCTGGTTTTGATCGCAACAAC
The DNA here is from genome assembly GCA_027475135.1 of Bactrocera correcta. Taxonomy (NCBI): domain Eukaryota; kingdom Metazoa; phylum Arthropoda; class Insecta; order Diptera; family Tephritidae; genus Bactrocera; species Bactrocera correcta. Next base: position 26,771,728 of record CM050327.1, read on the forward strand.
GCTCGGTATGCGCGCTGAGTTTCTCAAAATTCCACAGAATTCAGCTAATCTCGTATTTTATTATTAACAACGTTGCTAATTGTGTGCTGCATCGTTTATTGCCGATTGCCAAATTGCACGAATTAATAGCATTAGTACTAGGTATTAGTTTTAGCGTCAATTTGGCGAACAGCTGTGGCGAAACAAGCTCAGTGCGTTTTTTGTTTTCAGCCTGGCGACTTGCTTATTGCGCGTTTTTAATTTTATTCATAAAAGAAGAGAACAAAGAAACGAAAAATAAAAATGACTGTTTTGTGATGTATTTGGTGCATACCCTGGGTACGGTGCTGGCGAAGCACTGCTATTAGTTGTCAAAATCACTAGGAGGATTCGCACTCAAATCGGAATGGGACCGAGTTGGATCTCCATTGCCGTCTTGCGTTTAAGCACGCGACAAATGGAGCTTCCATGCGTTTAACAGGCGCTGTTCGGCGTCGCCGAGTGAAAGCAGGAGATCTACTAAATTACCTGCACTTAGTGAAATTTATCTTGTCGCAATCGTAGGGATTCTTACTAGACACTGTCCAATAGGCATATGAAACATCTCGGCAGTCTTACCTGTCGCGAACCAGAAGACAGTCGAAACTGACTTTAGCCGCCTCAATTTGTGATAAGCTCAAAGCGTTTGGTCGAACTCTAAATTCTTATGATCTATTATCTTTTCGGTCGCTAGTTGTCAATAGTTGTATGAAGGGAAGGTGGATATATTCAAGCACTTTCTCCTCCATGGTCCAGTCTTTGCAAGACTGAGCTTGAAACTTCTCGGCAGTATTATCTTCGGCGCACCAGAAGACAGCCGAAACTGACTCATAGCCGTCTCAACAAATTTGTGATAGGCTCAAAGTGCTTTGTCGCATTGTAAAGTTCTTATGATCTATTTTACAGGATGTGTAACACAACGGGCCGGTGTTCTAAGCTGTTCCAGTGAGATTCCAGTTAGGATTGACTCTTAACCTAACCTAGTTTTTCTCCTAAATATCGTGGCATGAAAGATTTTAGTACCGACAGTTGAGTACCGAGCAGGAGGTAATCTAAATTTTGTTCTAGCTTAGAGCTTTTTGTCAGTGTCAACGGTAGATGAGAGATTCCTTTCTTAGATGCAAGAAACTTCGCAGTAGGTTAAGCATTCTATTTTTTGGTCAGAAAAAGCCTAAAAACTTTAATATACATCTAAGAGATTTGATACATGTGATCCACTCACTATTCAATAAATTACTAAGCCAAGAGCAGTAGAATAATGTTTGTCTCAGAAAAGTCTTAAAGACCTATTTGTTACCTGCGAACCGAGAACTATTCGTTAGAGCGAAGAGAAGTAAAGGAACGCTTTTTTCCTGTGTAAAACTGTGTATAATGCTTCACAACAGTGACCTCTGACTTACAACTGATTTCAAAGCAGGAAATTGAAAACTCTGCCTCTAGAAATATAACTTATAGTGAAGACTTTATAGCTGGGGTCCGCTTAATATTCAATAGAGCGAAGAAGAATATAAGAACACTTCCTTTCAGAGAAGTCTTAAAGACTTAAAGACTTAGGTTATGTTAGCTGTCTGATCGAAGATCGATAAAACTTATAAATTAGCAAAACATTTAGTAGCCAATACAAATTTGCACAGGCGTTTAAATTCACTCCCACCAGTTCGGTGCGATGTCTGAAGGTATGCGCTCCCAAGTGCTTAAGTCTTGAACTCCCAAAAGCGGACAGTTAAGAAGGAAGTGTTGATTTGTTTCCATCTCATGTTCCGTCACACAGTTTCTGCAAATGACGTCTGGTAAGATTGCTAACCTTACAGCATGGACGCCAAGTGGGCAATGGCCTGTTAAAAGTTCCACAACTAGGGAGAGGCTAGCCTTACTTAGTTATAAAGATCTCTATAACTCCTTCCGCGAAGCCCAGCTATCTAGTAGTAGAACACAAGAGGATACGTGAACATCGACCCGTTCTCCTTCTACCGAAAAGCGGTTCTAGAGTTAGGCCATCAGCTTTGCAATTTCTTGAGATTCCGCTCCTATCGTAGACTTAACAGATGAGAGATTTGATTGCTAGTATTCGCTCAATATTTAATAGAGCTATGTTGCGTAGAGGAACGTTTTCTCTGAGAGGAGTTCTAAATAGCTAAAAATATGACGTTTAATTGCTGTAGATCCCTCGCTGTTCGTGCTAACACTAGAGATCTAAACTCATAATATATCTGACTTCAAAGTGCACAAAGCAAGGCAGCGGCCTCTAAGAAAATTAACTCTTATAGCGAATATTTGACTCTGTTAGGGAGCCAAAAAGAAGTTTTAGTGCGGCCACTTGGGAGAACCAAAAAGTCTAGCAGATTACTTAAAGATCTTGCGACAACTCGTTGCGGAACAGCATTGGATGTGCAAATGAGTTTCAAGATCGTTCCTGAGCGACTGAAAGAGCACAGTCAATAGATTTTAGATAAGCGAAATAAAAACGAGAGAGACGGTAAGAGAGCGGCCGAGACGGTTTAGACAAGCGAGTGACAAATTAGTTAAGCCAGTGTTGGGGCTAATTTTATGAAATATTTCTATTTGATTATGTATGCCAAACAGTGAATTAAGTGGCAATGCAATCGTGCAAACTTTGCACGCTGACTTTTGAATGAAGTGAAGAATGCTGAAGTGCAAATGATAAGTGCGCGTTGAGAATGATGAATTGTGCAGCAGGCGCCAGGAGTGTAGTGCACAAAAAGGTGACAAAAACAACTAGCGCCGGTTGATAACTGTTGTTTGGCGGAATGTGAAATATTATTAGCACCTCATCAGCAGGCGCATACTAAATGGATTGCAAGGAAAAAGGCGGCAGATTGAAAGAAAAATATTCAAAAAAAAAATATATATATATATATATATAAAAAAAAATTATAAAAAATCAAAGCAAAAATAAAAAAATGCACCGATAGGAGGTTGCTGTTTAGGAAGTGCTTTTTGTTTTGTTTTTATATTTTTTTTTTATTTTTGTTTTTTGTTTTTTTTTTGTATTTTTTTTTTTTTTTTTGGTTTTTGCTTTTTTTTTGCTTTGCGCTTCAACTAATTTGACTGTCAATCAAAAGTGCAATGCATACAGCTAATTTTTTAACATTACATAATCGATGGGAATCAAATGATGCGCTGTCGTGGAGGGGCGCACGCAAGACGCAGGGGAAAAATTGTGCAGATAAAAGAAATAACAAGAAAAAAATGTTTTAGAAGAAAAGTTTGCAAGCATAATAACCCTTGCTAACAAGGCAAGTGAAGGATGCGAACCAATTTTTTTTTTGGTTATGTTTTGTGTTTATTGTTGCTTTTGTTGCATTTTGGCACAAAAAGCAAAGGCTACAAAGTAACAGTGTGCCGAAATTTTTTCGCTTGTGCACATATTCATAGCATGTGACATGTGAAGCGCAACTGTAACTCATTTGCACAAATAAACGCACAACATGGCCGGTGTCAAAGGAGCAAATAAGCGCTACAACAACAAACAGGCAGCAAAAAAAAAAAATTGAAGAAAAAAGGAAATCGGGGAAAAAGATAAACGCGCAGATATACAACTATTTGAGGGAAACGCCGTCAACCAGTCTATTTGCTGGCTTGACATGCCGCTATGCTTGAAGCTGCCAGGCGGCAGTTGAAGAGCTGGTTACGCAACAGCACAGGCGCGCACGTGCAAAAAAGGCAAAATAAAAAGCAAAGAATGCCGGCGAGCAAGTTACCTAGCGGCAGTGCTAAGTGAGCTTAGAAGCGCGTTGTGCTTAGAGCAGCGTTGTGTGTGACGCGCAGGCATAAAGGATATACATTGGCGCGCAAGCATGCATGTATGTAAGATAACCAGCGGCATGGCAAATGTTGGCCAAACTATGAGAGACAAATTGCCGGTAAAGCGACATAAGCGCGCGCATACCTTAACATGTCATGTGAAAGGAAGCGCTGTGCAGCGTTATGAGCGCCAGGAGTGTGGCGCGGCGGCGGCGGTGGCAACGTAAACTACGCTGCTGCTGTGCTTGCAAAAAACGTAAGCAGCAAAGAGATAAGCTTTGTGAACTGCTTTGAAGTGCTGCAAGCAGAGGCGTTTGGTTAGAAGAGGCGTGCGGTGGGATGACAGGAAGCGCCACAGGAAGAAGGTTTTGAGAATTTCGGTTTTGCAGCTCATGCTGGCGACTGTTGAAGTGTAAGCTGATGTTGCTGTATGTGTGTCTTTAAGGGGAATACGTTGCGCGCGCTGTAGGGAAGGTGCGCGGAATGACAGTTTAATGTGTGTGTATGCAAGTCAGCTTAGATACTTGTGTGCGCGCTCATTTGTTTGGCGCGCCAAGTGAAAAAGATAGCAACAACACTCTAACACGGCATTCAAAAGGTGGCCTTATAAAAACACATATATATTTTTTGCAAAAAAAAATGTGCGCTTTGCAGCAACAACACGAAACACCAAAAGGGATAACATGGGAAACTAGTTCGCAGGCGCACACACATCGCTATGGATCTGCAAAAGAGTACTGCAGCGTCTTAGAAATACACAAGGTAGCGCGCACTTCCCCCTAAAGCGCTGTCAAAATTTTCGGCATGCAAAATTCAAACTCATACAGAAAATTAAACAATTAAAAAAAACATAAAAATATACACACAACTGCATATACGCGCGCGGTGCTGTTTTCTAATCAAGCAAGGTACGCCGCGCAAAGATAGCGTGGCCACAGTTTATTTTTCTTAACTTTTTTTTTCGAGTCACATTTTTCGCATCATTTTTCGACGCCGCTCCCTGTCATTCCTTGGCGTATTATGCGCGCATTTGTGGTTGTGTTGGAAGAAAAAAGGTTTGAAATATTTTTAGTTTTCCATTTGATGAAATGCCAACACAATTACAATGCGCTGCCCCAACCCCAATTGAGTGATTTGCTAAGCAGCAAACATTTGCTAACATGGCCTTTGTGCACAATTTTGCCTCGCCTGTGGGCAGAAAGGACATGTGCGCATATGAAGTGTAATTGTATACTTTTGTGCAAAAAAAAAATCAATTTAAAATTTCTATTTGTTGTTTTTTATTACGTTTTTTTTCTCCTTTAGCACTTGAATTTAAATGAAAAAGGTAGTTGAAAACTGCAAAAAATTAACAAGAAATACCGTAAAATTTCACAGCAATGCTCAAATGTATGTTTGGCTAAAAAATTATGTTATCCCTGTTGTTAATCTGTTATCCGTGTATGCTGGATAACTTTATATAGCTTTCTTTATGCTAAGAAACCTAAATGATCGTTAATGGAATGAAAAAATTAACGAAAATTGCTCTAAAATTTTACACCTATACATAAATGTAAGCTTGAGTAAGAAATTATGTTATTTATGTTATTAAACTGTTATCCGCTCATTAAGGATAACTTGTTTAAGTTTTCCATATTTTAAGAAAACTGAAAAAACATTAACTGACTGAGAACATCATTATCCAACCAGTCGAAAACGTCGATAAAGTAAGGAACTTTTCGATTTTACTGCTATATTTATTAGCAGCACCTGAAGATAGAAGTCGTCGAAATAATTCATGTTATCTACAAATTTAACGCAGTGACTTGGATTATACCGAGCCGCGCAAACACATTTTATGGTTCAAAACTATTTATCCGCATTAAAATTCATTATATCGTGAAATTACATATATTAGAATTTTAACGCAATGTGAATATGAAACATTTATTATTAAAAATTTTAGTACATTATTGCTTGATATATGCACAAATTTTCTCCCAAAACCATAAGAGAATTGAAAGTTTCAAGATCTGTTATTCGACTCGGAAAATTTTTGAATTGGTATTCAAAAAGCTCTATTGTGTACATATTACGTATAAATGTAGCTTTTGCTATTAGTTAACACGTTATCCAAGCATGTGGATATGCAATCAATTGGATAATTTTCGTTTGCAAATTACTTTCTGTATAACTGCACTGACAACTGGCTTATCCGTTATGACTTTGACTATATTCGACTATTAAAATTTACTTATAAATGCGTCCGAGGAGCATAAAATGCATTATCCGTTCAGATATCACATTGCATGCATGTGGATGAGCATTAAAATAAGCAATTTTGCCACTTGAGTTGGATTATAGGCAATTTCATTGAAAAATGTCTTATCCTTTATGCTAAAACTTTATTAAATTACCAAAATTTGCTTAGAATAGCAGGAGATATATGTGAAGAGCCCCAAAATTCATTATCCGATCTCTGATGCATGCGGATAAATAATAAAATTGGTAAATTTACCGCCTGAGCTGCATTGTTAGCAATTTCACTGAAGTATTATATCCGTTGTTACTATATGTATACGACTATCAAAATTTACTTAAAATAGCAATAAATGCATCTGAGAAAGCACAAAATGTATTGTCTGTTCACATGTCACTTCGAATGCTTGCGGATAAGCATTAAAATATGTTATTTATTCTCCTGAAATGCAATTTTTAGGGAGAAAAGCTTATCCGTTGTGTTAAAATTTAAATTTTCAAAATTTGCTTAGAATAGCATGTGAGTAATTTTATTGGAAAGTAACCTTATCCTTAGCATTTGCTTACAATAGCAGTAGCTGTATGTGAAAAAGCCTCAAATGCATCATTCATTCACAAATTTCATTAAATCCCTACGGATAGCATTAAAATAGGTTATTTCTCTTCCTGAGCTGGATTGTAAGCAATTTCACTAAATAGTGTCTTATCCGTTGTGATAATTATTTATTAAATATGCAAAATTTGCTTTGAATAGCTGTAGATGTTTACGAAAATGTCTAAAATGCGGTATCTGCTCACAGTGTCTTATCCGTTGTGATAAAACTCTATGCGCCTATCAAAATTTGCTTAAAATTCTAAAAGTTGTGCCTGAGGTTGCTTCAAAATACATTATCCGCTCACATATCGAATTGAAGCGCGAATATTTGAGCACTTTTTACATTTTACTTAATGCTGTTACGTCAGCGTTGAAGCCACACAACTTATCCAAACCTTTCAAACGCATTATTTTCTTTTCAATAAATGAAAAAAAAAAAATATTTTTTTGGCTTTGCAACTGTACTTTACGAATATTTGATGTATTATGCATTGTACATCTGTGTCTATGCTGATTTTTGACGAAGAGGGGTGCATTTTTTATTAGTTTTTCCCCCATCTGCTTTTCTCCCCACACGCAAGGATCGTGCATATATGCGTATGTAGGGAATGCATGTGTGGGCATGTCGTTGCGTATTTTGATATGCCTAATTTATTTGTGGCAAAAATTAGCCGGTATTTAATAGACCTTGGCCTGCCTTTCATTTGCTGTCAAACAGCAGTTTGTTCGATTGTTTTTGAATTTGCAATTTTTAGGCTACGTTTCCATTATATGCTACGACAATTATGATTTTTAACTAATAGAAAAAATGTTTGCTTTGTTATGCACATCCGTTTCCGCCAACTAAATGCGTTAGAAAGGGTTTGAGCGTGTAGCGCACACGCAGTGTTGCATTTTGAAAAGAAAAAAATTCAAATAAAAAATATTTTAAATTTGCAAACACGTGTATGCAAATTTTTATTTTATACATATTTTTATTTATTTTTTTTTTTTTTATTTTTATTTTAATTTTATTTTTTTATTTTATTTTATTTTATTTTATTTTATTTTATTTTATTTCATTTCTTTTTTTATTTTTATTTATTTTTTATTTTATTTTATTTTTTTTTTCATTTTATTTTTTTTATTTTATTTTTATTTTATTTTATTTTTTTTTTTTACTTTTTTTTAGATTTTTTTCGTAGTTTTTTTTTTAAGTTTTAAATCATTTTTTCCTTGAGGTCATATTGTGATCTCCAATAGTGGCGATTATTATCCGCTATATTCAAATAAGCAGTTCTTGCGAAATATAAAGCAGAATTCTACAAGCGTTTTTAACTTTATTAGCATTTTCGTAAAAAATAAAAGTAATTAAAATAATTGGCAGAAAATTAGTTTCGGTTAGTGGCAACTACTTTTCATTTTTTTTTTTGTTTCGGTTGTTAGTAAAATGTATGAAATTTATTTATATTTTAAGAGTTGTTTGCAAGTGTTTTAAATACCTTGAGGTGCCAGCACCTTCCAACGGTTGTCGATCCAAAGGCGGATCAAAAATCTGTTCGCGATCTTCCTTTGACAATTCCAAGTCAGCGAACTGGTCCAATTCAGAAGCCATTTTGTTTATTTTTTGCGTTGCTTAATTACTTTTGAATTTATAAAATTTAAAAACTTTAATTTTTTTGTGCGTTAGCGTAAATTTTTGGAATGTTTGCTTGTAGACTTTTTGGCTTTACTTTGCGTAAACAAAAAACAAATACCAAACTCAGTTTTAGTATTTAAATGCAAAATAGAAAATTTTAAAATATTTTCTTTTTTTGTTATAATTTTGAACTGCTTGCTTTTAAATTTTGTTTTTGTAATTTTTTTGTATCCAATTGTTTTGTTCAAATTCAATGTTAAATGTCAATAATTTGCCAAAAACCTACAACGAAAAAAGAAAAGAAAAAAATTAACACAAATATTTAATAAAAAGTTATAAAAAGCTTGTAGTCAGCTACATACATACATAGTTAAAAATTTTTCAAATATAAATTTGTTTTAAATATTTTTGTTTAGCATTTTTTTTCTAAAGCCACAAAAGCGTGTAGGGCAAATTTGCGAAGAAGCGCGTCGGAAACGAGAGACAAGCATATGTGGCTGTTTGTGGCGGGGTTAACGGTGTGCTGGTGCTCATACGTTGATAGCCATGAAGTCTGGCAGCGTTCGTTCATTCGGCGCGTTAACAATGGCAGTTTGCTAAATCACGTTTGTTGTGTGTGTTTCTTTTTATTTTCTTGCTTTGTCGCGCTAATTAATTATCGATCAAAACAGGTTGACAGCTAAACAAAGATAATAATTAAATTTGTAAAATCTTCGGAATTCGCTCATCCTAATTAACAACGGAGTATGTGTGTATGTATGTTGGAATATTTGTATTAAGAAAATACTTATGGAAAAATATGCTTTTAAGACAAGTTTATCCGTTGCATTATGGCATAATAGCCGAGCACTGAAATAGGTGAAAACTTAATGGCAGTGAGAGATCAAACTATCAAGTTTTATCCGACGACAAAAAAGCTTCCCAAATTTGTTAACAACTTGTTTCAAAATAAAAATTAATATCAAAAGTCGTTTAAGACTTCTCCGAAAGCTTGCTATATGGTTGTAAGCCTTATACGCGTTATCCAAATATCAAGCTATAAAATTTTATCCGACGACAAAACTCTTCTCAATTTTGCTAACTTGCTTCAAAGCAAAAATTACTATCAAAAGTCTTTTAAGACTTATCGGAAAGCTTGCCTTTGCGCGTTATTCAAGCACTGTGACAATTTGTTTAAAGCTGTTATAGACGTTGATTTAAGTTATAATATTATATATTGCAACAAAATAGCGCATAAAACTTTATAAGAACGCATTGCAAACGGTTACTTGCTTATTAGAAATTTATAAAGCCCATTGTGGATGATTACTAGTTCATTAGCAATTTATCCGGCTTACTCAGTTGCAAATAAAAATGTACTGTCAAAGTTTTTTTTTTGATTTTTTGAGTACTCGAAATTTTAATATATAAATATAAAATCAATTTTCGTATTTTTACCGAAATTTTGGCTTTATCCCCTTTCGGATAATTTCATACTTATTCTTTGAAGCACCTGTAAACATGGCAACTTCATTAGTATTGCCTTAATACATGTTAAAGTCATATTGGCGTTATCCGAAATTTAAAAATGCGCTGACTTCTGTTAAATGGGTGTTTTAAGTAAATTTAATTATGAAGGGTATTGATGCTTTTTATAATTGCATTATCCGAAGTTTTGTAATGCAAATCATACCAATTAAATAATTTTGCAATGTTAATTTTTAATTAAGTAAATAACTCAGCGCAAATTTCGCTACATGCTTACATAATTTTAATAGTTTTCATGAAAAGCATAATGCTTTCAAAACATTATAGATACAAAAACTTTTATCCGCTCATGTCGAATTTTATCCGCCGTTTCATAAAGTTTATTTTTGTTATTTTATTGATTTTAAATGGCTTGCCGGCATGATGTCATGTATTAAAAGCGTTATCCGGAGTTGACGTAAAGTAATTAGCATACATTTAATGCTTTCTTTGTATATAATTTTCATTTATGTACTTGAAAAACTTTTAACAGTTTGCTATGTGCACATATAAATTTTGAAAATTGCTTAGATAATGCAAATTTTGCAAAACATACCGTTTTTAAAACAGTTCACACTGCTTATCCGTTTGACATGTCCTTTGGATAACTTGAATTTATAGCTAAGTCAGCTTAAACATACAGATACGTTATCCGTTTGTGGCTTTTATTATTTCTAAATCAGTTTACTCTCACTTTGAGTGAGTTTTAGTGGTTTTCTATGAAATATTTCGGCACTTTGCATATATTTTTTAAGAATTTTTTTTATCTAAAAGAATTTTGCTTCAAAGTCTTTGGTGGCTACTCACGCCGCAGAAAAACACCACAAAAAATACTTTATATTGAATATCAGTTAACCTAACGGTTACTTAACGACAGGCGTAAAGATCAAAGCGAACGATTGGAATTTAAAAATGAATGAATTAAGGCAATAGAAAAATGCAAATTAAGAGCGAAAAAGAATTCAGCAAAAATAACAAAACAAATATATGACAAGTTATTAGTATTCAAAAAGTTAAATTGCATAGCGAATGAAACACGTACACGCTGCGAACGACATACAGGTTGTAGAAATAATTTTTGTTGTTGGTTGTCTGGTTAATTTATTTTTTTTTTCTTCATGCATAAGATAACTTTCTCTTCAAGTGTAGAGCAGCGCGCTTTTCCTAGCGCAAATGACATCATATCAATATACTTAGTATGTACATATATATATATATATATGTAAATATGTATGTAAATATTTTCTTAGTGTAATTCAACATTATGCCCATAACAGGACCTGCATGCGACATCAAATAACTCGCATGCGCCATAAACATAAACAATCGATAATTTGCTTTGACCACATACATATGTACGTACATCAAATTATTCACTAATCAATTGATTGAGGTTAGAATGTGTGCGTATTTTATGAGGTCATTAGCATAATCGATGAGCATTTCCAAAAGTTTTTTTTTATTATTATTATGAATTGATTTTTATGTGACGCTCATAGTTTATAAAACTATGAAGTTGTGACTGATGAAGTGATAAAAACCAGTCCAATCCACTTCTAGTGTGAATAAATGCTGCGGAAGCTAAGAACTACATATTTCTAGTCTTTTTACGGACTTTTTGGTTTATAAATAGCATAGTAGCAACCCTGCTGTTTCAATTATAGAAACATAAAAAAAATGTTAATGGAATAGTTTTGAGGATTCCGCCAGCATATTAGTTGTTTAAAGGATTATTCTGAAGAAAGAACAGTTGTAGCAAAATTTTCGAGGTATGAGCGCTGATTTACACACAATTGATGGTCACAATTTCAGATTTCCCAAACGGTTTTTCGATTTTCAAGTTACGGCCTCTGTCAAATATTTTCCACCCAGCAAAGAACAAGCATCTAAAACCGAAAAGACAAAATTAGCAATAATCCAACTTCAGCGCTATCTTATTCCAGACTTTTCAAACAATGTCATAATTCAAGTTAAAAACTCTCAACAGATCGAAAGCATACCTTGTGCTTTTGTACAGTTTGTACTAAGAACCTTCTAATGTCCCTGAATACCAAACAAATAATGTCCAAGTAAAGTATTTTAGCTTCAACACTCTATTCTTTAATGCAACTGATTATCGATTTTTTGTATAATTTTCGATATATTTAAATCTAATATAAAATTCTCGTTTTATATAAAATGCTATATCAAGGACTCCTTGGACGTTTCTTAACAGATTGTGTATAGAAGGCAGCTCTGTATGTTAATGTTATATAGAACCATCTATATAAGTTCAAGGAAGTGTTTCCAACTCTCGGCTGAGGTTGATAAAGTGATATGTTTGTGAAAGAGCTTAACGTATTGCCGAAAGTAGCAAAGGAAAACGCTCGCACTCAAGGCATCTCTTTATGATGATTGCTGCTAAAACCTTGAATCAATGGATCTCTTCTTTTTTTATCTAATGAGTTCAGGAAATGAAGAAAATAAGCAACGGAGCGCCATAAAGCTGCTATTTTTATAGAGAAAGATAACTTAAACGAATTCCGATTACCCTCCAGTGATCTTAATTGAGCTAAGAGAACAGAGATTGCGGTCCAAAACATGGAAATAAACCAATATGCTCATAAACCCATACCATATTTATTGTAAACTTCTAATTATGAATACAAGATACCAAACTGACGTTGAGCAGCACCAAAAGCTCCGTCAGGATTGTGAAGGACCTCTCCGAGCCGTTCGATACCAAACGAGGTTTCAGACAAGGCGACTCCCTATCGTGCGACTTCTTCAATCTGCACCATCTTAGTCAATTTCGGATGCTTATGAAAGCTCTATCAGTAATTCTTAATTCCGCGTTGACATCTTCCGAGCTTAAGATGAGAGAATTAAGGAACTATATCATCTTAGTCAGCTCCGGATGCTCATGAAAACTCTATCTGTAAGTCATAATTCCGGGCTGACATCCTCCGAGCGGAAAGACTTTAAAAACTCAATGGCTAGTCGAATACTGTATCCGACCATCTTTGAAAACTGGTATATATACAATGAGTTTCATCTCTCTGATCTATTGAATGAACTTGTTTTTTTGTTTAATTTCGGGAAAGTGGATTTTCAAATTGCGGCGGATCTCAATCTTTTTAGCTGGCATTACAGGATATTATTTGAACTCCACGTATACCAGTCGCGGAGAAAGAGTTACGGCCACTTTTAGCTTTCAGATCAAAAAATCTGCTAGTATTTAGTAATACATTTGAAATCTTAAGTTTCTTCGCTTCTGAGTAACTTTTCTAAGGATACCCAATACAACAAATATTTTAGTATTTTCTACCTAGAATGGTATCTTTCCAGATTGTGCAACCAAACGATGGTAGCCAGCTAGTGTTCATCCCTTAGAGCTTGTAGGGAGCTTTAAGCTACATGAACTTGCATTTTTGTGATACTTGGACCGGTATTTAAGGAAGCTGCTCAATCTGCGAACGTATTTCCAACATGAAAGAATGCTGATCATCTTTGCTAATGTGCGCTAGACACGTTAGTTACTCTCTAATCTATACGATTTTGGGTTCTGGGGTTTCTTGGCTCTCAGCGAGCGGACTCTTCTTCAGTGTGAACTTTTAAGTCCCAAGAAGGATGAGATCGCTCGTCCAAAGCTTTAGGAGACGTTTTAGTACTAATACAGCAGCTTCTAGTAACAAATACATACATACATACATACATATACGTATGTACGCTCAAGCGAATGCCAAAGCGTATGAAGATATGCAGTAGAACTGATAGCGGCAAGATCGTCGAGTTAAACAGATGTTTGGGAGGGTCTATGTAATGAGCATGGGAAACGCTAAAGCACTACACACACACACACAACAAAATATCTAATATAACACACATACAGGCACATGTGCAACGCCACGATATCACAGGGGCAAACGCATGGGGTACATTGCCAAAAAAGTGCACCTCTACATACATAAAAGCGCAGAAAAACGCAAAGAAAAAAAGAAAAAAAAATAATAATAAAAAGTGGCAACCGAGAGCACGAATGAGCGCGCCTGAGAGCGCTGGAGAGCTGGAGAGTTGTTAGAGTGCCGCAATTTAACAAATTAATGGCTGGCCGAAGGAGCGGTTGGACGGACAGACAAGCTGATGAACTAATGCCAACCAGCAGGCTGTGGCGGCTGTGTGCTGCGGAAGTGCCATGGCTGGGGCGGAGAGTGGATTAGGAGGGCGCTAAGCAAAGCAGCGAGTGCCAAGCGCTTGGAGGGTAGCGAAAATTAGTGCAAAAAAATTTTATAATAGCAAAGTATTGGCGCGGTGCGGTGCGGTGCAGGAAAATGTCGCTGCTAAACACACATACAAACAAATTTAAATGCATACACGCACCACATTCATGCCAAACAAATTTTTGGCAGTTGTAGACACACATGCACAGGTTTGCTGCTGCTGCTGCTGTTGCTGCTTGTTGTTGCTGCGGCGTCCACTCTGCTTTTGATTGCTCTCAGATCTCGGGCGTTTGACGCTTTTGTCGTTCGCTTTTGCTGCTCGACAATCGCGCGCAGTTGTTGTTGTTGTTGCTGTTACTGTTTTAGCTTTGCATTTACCTTTAGCTATGCGTGGCAGTTGTTGTTGCTGCTGCTGCTGCTCGTCGTTGTTTTGCACTGCAGTTGGGAACTTTCCGTCGATTCCGAAAAAAATTTCAAACTTTTTTACTTGACACTTTTTGTACTTTTGTAAAACAATTTTTTTTTTGTTGTTGCGTTTGTTTGTATTTTCTCACACAATATTTGTTTTGAGCATGAAAATGGTCCGAAAAATTTGCACAAATTTCTTGCTACGATTTGTTGTAATTTTTGCGCACAAAAAATGTCACAGCAATTTTTTTTTTGTTGTAAATTTTTATTTTTTGTTTGTTTCGAATTTTAGCGAAATTGAAAAATTATGAAAAATTTTTTATTGGAATTTTTGCCTCGTTATGGAACATTTGACATTTACGTTGACTTGAATTTGACTTTGTCCAAAGACCAAAAAAAAAATTTCAAGGGAAAAATGATGATAAAAAATGCGGCTGTGTAAAGACAAAACAAAGTAAATATGTATGTATAAGAAAAAATGCTTGAACAAGAAACGTTTGTTTTTTTTTTTTAATTTTTTTGTGTTTTTTGATTTTTATTGCTTTTGTTTTTGGCTGAACTTGTTACGCTGCTAATTTTTTCAAATGATGTCAGCCGACTGAGTTGGTCTTTTCGTCAATTTTTTTCATGTATTTACGTATATTCATACGTGTCTTTTGTTTGATAAAATGAACGGGATTGCTTGAGTGCGTACAAGTTGTTACAATAACTGTATTTTGTTTATTTATTTTATTTTAATTATTTTTATTTTATTTATTTATTTTAGTGTCAAATTTTAAGCTAGTCAGTTATTATTTTAGTCATATATTTAATATTTTTTTTTTGTAATTTTAATATTTTATTTATTACATTTAATATAAAATGTATCAATTTTAGTGTTGCCAGATTAATTTTAATAATCTTACTTTAAATATTTATATTTTTATTGATTTTTTTTTATCAAAACAAATATAATAAAATTATTTTATAAGGCTTTCAACACTTTGAAGTTGCCAGATTGTTTTTTATATTAATTATTTATAATTATGTATTTAATTATTTTTTATTTTTTTAGTTTTGTTATATTTCTTACTAAAATAAAAAATTTAAATTAATTGATTTAGATCTCATTTAGTGCTGCCAGATCGACTTTATTAAACTAAAATATTTTAATTTTATTTTAACAATTTAGTAATTCTATATTAGCTTATGTATCTGAATAAACAAGTTTTAAATAAATTAACATTTTTTAACAATTTCCAAAGTGTAAGATTTTTTATTAAATATTTTCTTATAATATAGTTATGCTTCAACGCAACATAGTTGTCACAATTTTTGTGAAGTTTAGCAATCCAGCTAAATTATTATATTTTTTGAAAATATTATTTTTTTTTTAATATTATTTTTTGTTGTAAAATTTTTAATTCCATATTTATAATAAAGTTTTAATTTGAATTATAAAAAATTATGCATATTTTTTTTTATTTTTTGTTGTTGTTGTTTTTTTTTTTTTTGAAAAGAATATTGTTTTATTATTTTAACAATAAAATGTGATATTATTTTTTAAGTGAGCAACATTTACGATTTGTTTTTTTTTTTAAATTTTTTCTTTTTAAATTTTTTACTTTGATTAAAAATATTTTTATTAATTTATTAATACTGTCTTATAATTTATTTTTTTATGTATTAATTCTTGTAATTAATTTTTTTTATTTAATTAATTTTTGTTTCATTTTCTTTAAAAAATTTTTAAATTATTTTTTTATTTTTACATTTTATTTTTGGTTTTAAAATTTTTTAATATTTTTTTCTCTTTCTCATAACTAATACTTTAAACAATATTATTAAATTTATTTATTCTCCAATTATAATAATTTATAAATTTATTTTATATTTGTTTTTTTTTTTTTTATTTATATTAATTATTTATTAAATTTTTTTTTTTAATTTTTGTATAATTTTTTTTTAATATTTCTATTATAAATATTTTTGTATATTTATTTTATTTTCTCTCATAAATAAATTATACTTTATATAATGTTATGAAATTTTTTTATTCGCTTTCACAATTTCGAATTTTTTTTTTAAATTTTTTTTATTATTTATGCTAAATTTTTTTAAATATTTATATTTATTAATTTTTTCTTTCTCATAATTTATAATTTTCAAACGCCATATTAAGCATAGTTAACAACCATATTTTATTTTTATAAATTTTTTTGTATAGTATTTTATTTTTTTTTTTTTTTTTATTTTTAATTTAATTTTTTTTATTTTTTTTTTTTTAATTTTTTTTTTTTATTATTTTTTTATAATTGGCAATGCATTAAAAATTCATAGTACACAAACTGTTAATTTGCACGTTTTGCTGTTTGAAATTGTTTATTTTTCTCAATACGTATAGTTTACAGTGTCTCGGTTGCGTGAAAATGTGCTTAAAATTGACAACAAAAAATTTAACACTTTTCCCAAACACTCTGCACTTGTCTTTCTGCCATTTGTTTGGCGCCTTTCAGCAATTCATTTATTTATTTGTATTTTTTGCTAAATTATTTATTTATTTTCAAACAATTTTTTCAGTCATTTGTTGTTTTTTTGCAATTTTTGTTTTAATTTTTTATATTTTATATGCACATATGTGCGTGTGTATTTTTTGTTAACAACAAACGAATTAAAAATAGCGAAACGCGCGGCACACAGTCTTCGTTCATGTCGTTGGAGTTCGTTAAAAAAGCACACAATCGTGTCGGCGTTGGAAAGTGTGTTTAGTATATTTAAGTAACTAAAGTAAAAATAGCAACAAAAAAAGCACAAAAACTTTTTTGCTCGTCTCGGCTAGATGAGCTGCCAGCGGTGTCTTTAGCGGTCATTTGACAGGCTGTTCGTCTTGGAGGCAGTCAGTCCGTCAGTCGGTCGGTCGGTTGGTCGGTCTAATTTGCTCTTCGTCTACGTCGTGATCTTGGTCTTGATTGCGGTTTTGACTTTGCTTTTTCGGTCTTTATGTCTTGTATTTGTACTGACTTGCGCACTCCGGCTCGTCGTCTTCTCCGTTGCTTACGGTTAGGAACGTTTTCAGACACTGACTGGACGGTCGGCGCTTGGCTGTCACTTGGCCAGGCGATTGCCGAAAATATGCCAACAACAGCAGCAACAACAAGCAGCCCAAAGCTCAAGTATGCCTTTGAAGTGGTATGCGTAAGCACTCAAACCAACTGTTAAATGCGTGTGTATTGGTGTCGCATATATTTCATGTTCACTTTGTTTAGCTAGCAAAGTTTTGTATAGGCGCATCAAAACAAATACAACAAATACACCTCACACACAAGCGCATACCGCCGTACCACATTGTTTAGCGCGCTGAGCAGCTGCTTGTAAAAGGCAACAAAAAAAAAATTCGCCAAAGCAAAGCAACCAAACAAAATATGCACACACACACATGCATATTGCCAAAAAAGTTTGAGCGTAATTGCTGCTGCTCGTGAGTTTGGTTTATTTCTGCGTTTATTGCACTCAAAAAAACCGTTTCGCGTCTTGGAGCCAAGTGTGAGCTTACATGTGTACATGCCATATTAGGCCGTACGCCTAAAATATTGTCGCATGTGTCAACTTATGTCGTTCACGCAGGCGGCGTAATTGGTTTTTGTCGCCGCTTTTTGTTGTTGTTGTAAGGATATTTTTAAGCGTTTTTTTTTTTGTAGCAGGCTAGTTACATTAAATTTTCGATATTTCTAATTAGTTGTCCACGTGTCGCGTTGCGTATGGAAGCGCAGAAAGCGAAAGCGCAGGAAGCGAAAGCATTGCGACAACCGTGTGGCTATGAAACAATAATACTTCGCTAGTTTCCAAAAATTATTTTCCCCAAACGCATTTTGAGTCCTTCTCTTTTCCTTCACTGCGTTAAAAAAATACAGCAAGACCTTAAAAACCGCTGTCAAAGATGGTTGCACCCAACATCACCTAACCTCACATTCTTTCTTTAAAGTAATCACCAATAACAGTTCTTCATGGCGTTCACTTTTCATAACCTCAAAGCTTGCTCTTTTTAAAAAATTTAAAAATAACGGTTGTCCATGGCACTCACTTTTGGTAACCCCAAAGCTTGCTCTTCTTGTATAAGAACCGATAAATTATCGATTGTCTCTTAAAATCACATTTCGATCAGAAGAAGTTCCACTTGGAACTTGGGAAAATAGCGATGATTCCGAAGGCTTTTTAGTCTAACAAACCGTAGTATTTTATAGTCAGTGGTATCTTCTCAGAATACTAATTAGCTCAAACTCCTTAGCGAGAAGTAGCTTGGCTAACCAAATTGGAGCTTCATAGCTCATAAGAGCTTATCCGCTTTAGGCAAGATACCGCGATTATGTTGTTAAAAGCTTTTTTGACTAAGGCAGCCTGGCGGCTCACAAGAGTTGATCAGTCTTAGGCAAGATCCCGCGGTTATGGTGTTAAAAAAGAAGCTTCTTTGATTAATGAAACGTTGGTACTTTTTAGTCTTGTTAACCGAATCGCTATTGAAGCAGGACGACTGAACATTATTGACGCAAAATCGTTTGCCTAACAGAACTAAAGTTTTTCATATCGTTATACATACTGTCTTCTAACCAAGAAGTATTTATGCTGAAGCTCAACATAATTTTGACATCTGTTTGTGGCTTTTGTGTGAACCCAGACCAGTTGGAATCAAACCGATATTTTTTAGTGTTACCGGGGGTTGTGGGTTTGGAGGCCTCAAACAAAGTTTCTTTATTGAGTTCTGAAGCTAATGTTATGCTTTGGTCTTACATTCCTGTTATTTTGGACTTGGTCATTCACACTTTTCCACAGTGTTAAAATCCGGAAAATTCCTTCGAACAGAAGCCTCTGCTCCACTTCATTTTTTAAAGCGGTTTTTTCCTACTTTGGGTCACAACTTCTAACACAGAAAACGAGAGCAAGCTTGCTATCATACTACATAAGTAGATTCTTGATACGCAGTCCAAGAACCAAGGTTTCTTGTATTGATCAAAGCAAAGAGTCATGCGAATGTGATCCCACAAGCACTTAGCTTCACCTACCGATTTCGCCACCATCCGAAGCAGTTTACGGAAGTGGTACATTATCATAGTAATTGGACTATTGTCCACTTTTCAGCCGAAACAAATTCGAAGTTTGGTTTGGACCGCCTGTAGTAGGATTGTTCGTAGAATTAGAATAATGACAAAAGTGCAATATGGGTCTGAGATGCGATTCTTGTTTTTGGAAGGGAATCACACAGTGAAATGAAAGAGCGCTGGAGAAATATGGCTTTTTCTTATGCAGAAGTTCATTAAGAAAACTCGTTCAATCTACAAAGTTCAGCCGGTTGTAAGGATTTATTGAACTCACTTGTTTTCATATTGAACTTGAGATTATGAGCCCATCCTTTGGTGTTCAGTTCAAGTTCTGTCATGAAATACCGAACAATCGGTGTTTCAGGTGTTCAAGTCGCTGAAGAGTTCTGAAGTTGTCTTGATTTTGTAGGCAAGGTCAGCAGCTCCTTTCAAGGCGATTATGATATTCACATTCTTTGATTTAAGACTTAACTTCACAAATGTGTCGCAGAGGTAGAAGTAAACTCTGGGAGGGGGGCAAATTTGTATATACAGCTGTTCTCATATTTTGTTATGTTTTGTTTTGTCTTATAAAGCGAACAGTATGCTATAAAGGATTTGAAAAGTTTGACAAATATGAATGTCAGCTACAGAGCTAATAGCTGTTGAGTTCTGGTGCGCTTTTTCGATATTTGAATTTATTTTGTTTCAAGTTTTTATGGAAATTAGCTTTTTTAGTTCCCTAGAAGCAGTTTTAAAGCTTCAAAGCGAGGCGAGAGTAGTTCTTAAGTTTAGTTCTATATATGTTACAAGGGAAATAAGAAGCACTGGATTGGATTGAGGAGGGGTAAAGACTGATCTCTATATGGTGTTTATTGAAGTTTTGGGAAATATTTTTTTTTTTGATTTTTTTTTTGTAAGTTTCTAAGAAGTAGTTTAAAAGCTCCTAAGTGTGCGAGAAAAGCTTATCATTTTAATAGTGTGTTACATGGGTTCGAGAAATGGCACTTGCTTAGGAGTTAATAGCTGATATGTTTTGGCATACTTTTCGGTTTCGGGTATTTTTTATTGGTATTTTTTGGGTATATTTTTGAAACAATTTTTTTTGGTATTTTTGGGATATTTTTTTTTGATATATTTTTTTTTTGATATTTTTTTTTTGCATTTTTTTTTGGTATTTTTTGGATATTTTTTTTTGATTTTTTTTTTGTAAATTCCTAAGAAATAGTTTAAAAGCTCTGAAAAGTGCTAGAAAAGCTTTTCATTTTAACAGTTTATTACATGGATTCGAGGAATGACACTTGCTTAGGAGTTAATGGCTGATATGTTTTGGCTTTTCAGTTTTGGGTATTTTTTATTGGAATTTTTTTTTGATATATTTTTGGCAATTTTTTTTGGTATTTTTTGGATATTTTTTTTAGATATTTTTTTTTTGATATTTGTTTTTTTGCAATTTTTTTTGGTATTTTTTGGATATTTCTTTTTTAGATATTTTTTTTTTAGATTTTTTTTATATATTTTTTTCAGATATATTTTTTTTTAATATTTTTTTTAGATATTTTTTTTTTACATTTTGTTTTTGGTATTGGTATAATTTAAAAATTTTCAAATGCGCTGGAGTTAAATTTAAAATGAGTATTATTTTGAAAATTCGATCAAAATTATTCCATATGTACATATGTAAATATATAAAGCTTCAAAGCGAGGCGAGAGTAGTTCTTAAGTGTAGTTCTATGTCACAAGGGATATGAGAAGCACTGGATTGGATTGAGGAGGCGTAAAGACTGATCTCTATATGGTGTTTATTGAAGTTTTGGGAAATATTTTTTTTTTTTATTTTTTTTTTGTAAGTTTCTAAGAAGTAGTTTAAAAGCTCCTAAGTGTGCGAGAAAAGCTTATCATTTTAATAGTGTGTTACATGGGTTCGAGAAATGGCACTTGCTTAGGAGTTAATAGCTGATATGTTTTGGCATACTTTTCGGTTTCGGGTATTTTTTATTGGTATTTTTTGGGTATATTTTTGAAACAATTTTTTTTGGTATTTTTGGGATATTTTTTTTTTGATATATTTTTTTTTTGATATTTTTTTTTTGCATTTTTTTTTGGTATTTTTTGGATATTTTTTTTTGATTTTTTTTTTGTAAATTCCTAAGAAATAGTTTAAAAGCTCTGAAAAGTGCTAGAAAAGCTTTTCATTTTAACAGTTTATTACATGGATTCGAGGAATGACACTTGCTTAGGAGTTAATGGCTGATATGTTTTGGCTTTTCAGTTTTGGGTATTTTTTATTGGAATTTTTTTTTGATATATTTTTGGCAATTTTTTTTGGTATTTTTTGGATATTTTTTTTAGATATTTTTTTTTTTGATATTTGTTTTTTTGCAATTTTTTTTGGTATTTTTTGGATATTTCTTTTTTAGATATTTTTTTTTTAGATTTTTTTTATATATTTTTTTCAGATATATTTTTTTTTAATATTTTTTTTAGATATTTTTTTTTTACATTTTGTTTTTGGTATTGGTATAATTTAAAAATTTTCAAATGCGCTGGAGTTAAATTTAAAATGAGTATTATTTTGAAAATTCGATCAAAATTATTCCATATGTACATATGTAAATATATAAAGATGTACATATGTATGTATAAAAGTTTTGCTTACTTAGCATACATAACCGGCTTTTTTTGCTCATACATATATGTACATATACACAGCATATAAATACAAAATGCTTAAGAAAATGCTTTAACGCTGCAATACACATACATCTATGTATACATTGAGCTTTACACAAACACACACACAAATCGCGATATCAAACAAAAAAAACGCTCAGCGAAAAGTTGCTGTAGGGAGACGCCGGAAAAAAATTGAGAAAATTGCGGCTAATTTTTGTTTAGATGCAGACAAGCGCAATGCCACACATACATGCATGTAAATGTACATACATACATACATAAACACTCATATACATATGTATACATATATGCATATACAGTTACGTGTGTATGTGTATGTAGTTGCTTAAGTTCATTTCAACACGTGAGTAGACCGTATTTTATGCCGTGTATGTGTGTGTGTTTATATGTATGCATGCACATCGCATAGCGGTGCTTCACCTCACATGCCGTTAGCGCATTCCGCCAACCAAGCATTGCCGAAAACAATACAAATTTTACTTTCACCTTCAGCGTTGACGCTACACAATTCGCAAAAAATCGCGTTTTTCCGCGGCTTCACATCCGTTTCCGTTTTATGCGCTCCAACCACATCTACTGCTTTGTCTATTTGCAACTTTTTACTATTTTATTTCGGCTTTTTAGCCGCTCTCACTCGCATACTAGCATGCGAACGCCAAGCGCTCCACAAACACTTATGAACGCTCTCATTTGACTCTAAGCTCTGTGTATGCGCGCACACATACACACACGTGCGCTTTCAACTTTATACTAAAATGTTAGCCACTCATTTGTTTGCGGTTGTGCACCGCTCAGCGCGTTATTAGTTTTCATTTTGTTCTTGTTGTTTTTGTGCAAAGCAATTTTTGCGGTTTGCACGCCCGCAATATGATTAGCGTTGCGCGCCGCTCATAGCCGCCTAACAACACCACTCGTGCACGCGCTCACACTCGCTCTCCACGCTACGCTATTTGATAATTTAATTGTTGTTTTAGTTTTGTTTCTTTGTTTGTTATTTCTTATGATTTTTTATTGTTTATTGCTTTTGCAATTTTAGCGCCGTCGTCTTTGCACTAACTCAGCGCTTATGCTGCTTGCGTGTGTAGTGGCGCTCTTCATGTCACCTACAATTGTTATTTATTGCGCCTAACTGTATATACAGTTATACACATACGCGTATGTATGTAGGTGTGCGTGTCCCTTGTGGCGCGGCAATTTGCCAGCCATTTGCCTTTTGGCATTGACTCATCTAATTATCGATAAGTTTGCATTGCCTTATTGGGTATGATTTTTGCAAAGTTTTGTTTTTGCAATTTGTTTTTAGTTTGCAAATTTTGTAAAAAAAAATTAAAAAAAAAAACTTTTTTGACTTTTTTGTGCAGCAGACGCGTATGATCGCACTTGATGATCTCATTTGACAGTAATTTTTGCAAGCGTCCTTGAAAATTTGAGGCGCAATTTCTTCAACTTCTGCAGTTTTTATAATTGCTAAGCTATAGAAAAAACTGGAATTTTAAAATTTAATTCAAAAAATATATACCACGAAAATCCTGAAGGGAACATTATTTGTCTTTTTCCGAATGACCTTACCAAAGGTATCAGCGTCTCCGTGAAGTTTGGAAAAAAATCATTCATATTTCTTGACATTGTTTAACTTTTTTCCCCCGACAGACCTTTCGAAAGGCGTGAGCTCTTCTATGAAGATAAAAAATAATCATTAATATTTCCTCAAAATTCGATGACAGTTTTCTGGGCTGTAATATTTTACGATTGCGTTCAAGATCTTAAAATTTTAAACAACTTCTAAATGACTTAAAACTTCTATGGGTAGAGAGTTCACTTGTCGGGATACAGCAATGCTTAAAGTCACCTTTTCAAGAAACTTCGCACAGTTCGGAGCATTCTGCAGCTCTTCATTTAATATAATTAAGATTCGTACATGATATTTGCCTCTATTCTTTCTAATCAGCTTCAGTGAGACAAAAATTCATAAAAAACCGAGTTACAAGTCTCATCTTCAAAGGCTTGTTTCCACAATTCTGAGCAATTCTACAATAGTTGATTCAATATCTTCAAGTTTTGCTCGTAGTCTTTGCTTCTATCCTCTCTCATGAGATCGTTTGTACTTCTCCGCCTCGGACGACATTACTTAAAGCGTTAGGAAAATCCTCTGAAAAACTTCATAAGAGCTTACTGAGAGCTATTTCAATGACATCCCAACATTTTTTTTATAAGATTTTCTTTGGGACATGGTCGTCAGGATTATATCTTGAAGCAATTCCTTCTAACAACCTACATCGGTGAACGATCTGCAATGGAAGCTTTAAAACTGCTCTCGTTTCTTTCCGATGTATTTGTATGAGTTTTTCAGTAACACATGATCGTCAAGATCCAGCTTTTTGTCACAAAAACTTCGGAGTCCGATAATAAATAAGTCAACTCCTTCTACTTGCTATCATAACTGGATCGTTTAAAAGAAAACTGACCGATTTTATGAGACTGTAACGAAGGCTCATCGGCGATGGTACGACAATTTCTAAAAATTAAAAGTCTGAGCTACAATCTCATCTTCAAAAAACTTTGCACAAATGTTGATTCAATCTCTTGAAGTTTCCCTCGTGGCCGTTGCCTCTATCCTCTTTTATGTGATTGTTTGTTTGTTTCCGTCTCAGCTCATGGAATAATTTAAAGTGTTAGGAAAATCCTGATGAAAAACTTCATTCGGAGCTTACTGAGTGCGATTCTAATGACAGCCCAACATCTTTTTATAAGCTTTTCGTTGGGACAAGGTTGTAAAGATCATCTTTTCGTCGTAAAAACGTCTGAGTCTGACTATAAATGAGTCCATTCCTTCTAACAACCTTCATCGCAGAACGATCTCAAAGAAAGCTGAGGGGTTTTATGGCCAACTGTCAGGATATGAAAGTTTGAAATTGGATGCCTCGCTGCTTCAAGCCTAGATATAGTTGGTCCCATACTTTTTATTCATCCAACATTCCAAGTTTAAGAATGCACTTCTTTATGAGGTGTATGTGTCTGCCGAAGAGGGTAGATGTTACATGTTTCTGAGTGCTATGATATTTTCGAGCAGCTATACCTTAGGAAGCACAAATGTTGGTGCCATCTTGTCAGGGCTTCACTGTAGAACTATCTTGTTTTGGAACCTCCCGTTAAACAGCCAAATGCTAATGTTCGTTACGCTTCGAGGATTTGACCTATTTCGTACAAAAAGTTGGAAACTTGACAGATTTTTCGGTGTCGGCTGCAATTTGCGGTGCATAGATCTATTTTGGGCTTCACTTTTGCTGTAGCATATGAAATATTTAGCATAAAGCTATGAAAACTTGACAGTAGAAGGCCATGGTCAATCTGCTTTCGAAATTTAAATTTTAAGCGATACAATTTAATTAGTTTTGTTAGATTGGTTTTTGGATAAAATTAAAAAAATTTAGTACTTTCCATTAGTGCTTTTTTGCCATTGTGGTATTTAGGATTAGGAACGCCTAGAGTTTCCGTTTTACGATAAAATCCTGAAGAAACTATCGTATATAAATAAACAGTCTTTAAGAGCAACGAAACTGTTAGAAATTTTCGAATACCAGCGAACTTTGATAGATTGCTTGCACTTCAGGAAAGAGGAATGTGCCATAGCTGGTTCTAGAGATATCAGCTATACTCATTACGACAGCTGTAGATCATTTTATAAGAGGATTCTCAGTAAGCAAACCTTATTTCATGATATTCAAATAAAAATTCGAACAATCCATACGATCATACAGTTGTTGGCAGTAAAGGCGCTAGCTATATTCACGGTCACATCCGAAGAACTTTTTCTAGGCTTATGTTGTCTTCAACCGATATTAAAGGAGTGCTGCTTCAAAATTCAAATGATCCATGCACAATGCAAAACGATCATAGAATTGTTGGTACTCGAGACGCTAGCTACATACGCGGTGACATTCGAAGATCATTTTCTAAGCGGATTCTGAGTCAAAGAACTTTATTTAAGGAGCATTGCTTGAAAATTTGAACGTTCAATATACGATCACTTAATAAAAGATCTTGACTGCCAGCATGATCAGTAAAAATTTATATAAAAAGTAAAGAATTTTGCTAATGATACATAAGTATGTATGTATGTACATATTTTTGATCACCACGTAGCCAATTAGGAACCTCTAAACTTAAGTTGCGTAGCTCAATTCAAAAGCAGATGTGACGATCAATCAACGATCAACACGTTCGCCAAATTTCGTAGAGCAAACACCATTTTCTTAGTTTATCTTTTTGACGAAATCATTCAATTGTCTGTTAATAAGCTTTTAAGCGCTCAAACTCAAGTGCTGATCCTTTCAGAGCAACCCTTAAGGCTTTCGAAGCCAACTTACTTGCCAATCTGGAAATTAAACGCCCAAACATACGCACAACTAGCGATAAAATCGAAATTTAGTGAATAGAAAATTTGCATAAATATATTGTGACAATATCTATGAATCTAAAAAATCTAGGAATGCATAGAGCAGGCTAGTAAGCACACAAAACTATGCAGGCTTTGTGTGTCGTGGAAGTTAAACGGGTTTTAAGGAGGCGATAAATTGCTTTAAGACATTTTTGAGTGCTTTTTTGCGCGTCTTGAGTGTGTGCTCCGCATTTTTGAGTGAGTTTTCACAATCGCGCTTATGTATGTATGTGTGTATGAGTGAGAGCGCGCGTAATGCTTATCCTGCGCACACATACATACCCAACAAAACTGTTTTCACTCTATACGGATATGTGTGTGTATGTGTGCTGACGACGCCGGCGTTGCCAAAAATGCTGTCGTCAGCGTGCGCTGAGAGGAAACGAAACAAAGGAGCTAAGAAATACAACAAAAACAACAACATAGCGAGTAAATATAAAGGAAGTGTATGCGCATATGTGTGCGTTGTAAGCGCAGCGCAGAGCAGCAGCACGGCACACAGAAACGTACATACGTGTAGTTAAGCGCACTAGGGGCCACACCAGCATTGCCGAAAATTTTACAAACCCTTGGCCTTCGCCTGCGCATGTGTTCGACTTCGGCTACAATGCGCGCTATAAGTTGGTAGGTTTGTGTGTCGTCTTCGGCTTCGCCTTCGCCTTGGACTTGAATTTGAATTTGATTTGCTTAGCATTGTTTGCCGCTGCTTGCTTGCTTGCCACCACCACCACCAGCTCATCAGCGCAACCAACACTTTTTCGGCACATCGATTTTGTATCCTTCTTGGAATGTTTTCGTGCGCCAGCACGCACACACACATATACACATGCACATTTGTACTGTATGTACGCGCTCATGTGCATGAGAATGTTTGCTTTTGTTGTTTTTGCTTTTGTATTGTGTTGCTTCCTGTCGCTCGGCACTTCGTCGCTTCAGTTTCGTTTGAGGCATTTTTACCAATTTCTTTGCATTTGTATCTTCCTAATTCTTTTTAATGAGTACACATTTGAGGTTATTCGTAATGCTTTTTTGTTGTGGAAATATAACCTCAATTTTTTTTTTTAATTTCGAAACAGAAAAAATAATCGAAAATTTCCAGTACTAGAACTTATTTATCACTGAATATCTGGGTAATATACAAGCAGGGAAGCTGAAATCTTTATATAATACAGAATATTTACGGAATGAAAAATATAACCTCAAAACCATTAAACGAAATGAAAACAAAATAAAAAATATAAGCTCAAAATCATCATTCGTAATGGAAACCAAAATATTTGCAAACTTTCAAAATTCATATAGATCGCTGATCATAAGGGTATTATACGAGTAAAGAAAGTGATTGCCTTATAGAGCCTATTAACTTCAAGACAATCAGATCAACATTGATTTTAGTAGAATATAACCTCAAATATATATTTTTAACTTTCGAAATATAATTGAAAATTTTTCAATATTTTCAATATTTATTTAAAAGGACCCCCCACCATCCATGTAATTATCAAGAAACTCTTTACTTTACTCTCTTTATATAAAGTCAGTCCGCTTCAAGAAAATTAGATCATCACCGACAGTCAACCTGGTAACTATACTTGCTCTTCTTCTATAGACTTAACTGTACTGAGAGTAATATCCAGAGATGGTGTCGGTTAGATTAGTTAATGTCGCGAATTCAAGCGACTGGAGCCGTGAGGAATGCTCTTTAGAAAGCCGATCCTTAGAGTTGCACTCAATTATGAATCAACAAGATGCTCATGTTTTGAGCATGTCTTCTTATATAGACCCAGTTGTTGACTAGATCACTTCATAACCAACAGTTCCTATCATATCACAGTGGTATTCCAAATTACTCCAACACTATAGAACTATCTGTCGTCTAGGTCAACTGTAGCCAATTGCATCATATCTTTATTCTTCTTTGATCACATTCCATAGGTAGATCACGGTTTCTGAAGTTTATACAGACCAAACTGCCAGCTGGATTCCCTGTAACCAAAAAATTATACCCGTTCCATAAATGGATCACATCATATACGTGGTTGATGATGATACCCCGGGCCCTGTGCCTGCGCTTCTTATATATGGCAGCGTTCGTAGTGGGCTGGGTCACCGCGAGGCCTTCCGATCAGCTTATAACAATGAGTTTTATCACTTTATACCGATTACTGACAATAACTTGAGCAATTTTCAATACAAAAATCTGCAACATGGGAAAATAAATGTATGAGAGTAGGAAGAGTCTCACTAATTTCGAACCCACTTTTTCCATTTCAATCAAATTTCCACTTACATTTAATAGTTTGATAGATTTGGGATATGATGGGAGATAAGAATTGAACTAAAATAAGGAAGGTCTCGATAAATAGTTTATATAACAAAAGCAATGAGTTATCGAAGAGATAAAGATAGTTAAAATCAGTTCTTGTGAAAAGGCATCTTTTATAAGAATTTAACGTTAGAATGTCGGAGGATATATACATATGTATATTTATTTATTTATATTTTATTTATGGTGAAATATTATACATTTCAACTTTTTTTAGTGAAAAGTTCTTTTTTAATTTTTTAATTTTTTCATCAATTTATACTTTTTAATTATTTTTAATTAATTAAAATTAAATTACTTAATTAATTTATTTAATTTTAAAAATGTATAAAAAGATACCATAAAAAAAAAATAAATTAAAAATTAATAAATTTATTACGTAAAAAAATTAATTATTAATTAATTAAAATTAATTTATATATTTTTTTAATATTTTTAATTAATTAATTGAAATCAAAATTAATTGTTAATTAATTAAATTAAATTTAATTGTTAATTAAATTTAATTATTGGTTATTAAAACAAATTAATTGTGTTAAAGAAAAAAAAATTAATTAAAATTAAAATAAATTCTTTAATTTATATATTTTAATATCTTAAGCTATTTCAAAAAAAATTTAATCAAAGATTTAAAAACAAATTTATTTTCTGTCTGTTAAAAGTTAATTAATTAATTAAAAATAATTTTAAGAAATTACAAAATATAAATAAAATAATTAATTTTAATTTCAATTAAATTTTCTTCTTTAATATAATGAATTAATTAATTAATTAAAGAATTAATTTTAATTAAATTTTTTTCTTTATTAAAATTTTTATTTAATTATTAAAATTAATAAAATAATTTTACAAACAACAAATATAAAATATAAATAAAAGGAAAATTAAGACAGAAACTACGCCAAAAAAATTATTTATTAAATTAAATTTAATTATAAAATTAATTAAGTAAAATTATTAAGTAAGTAAAATTAATTAAATAATTTTAATAATTAAATTTAAAATTAATTTTAATTAATTAAATAATTTTTTTGGGGTAATTTCTGTCTTAATTTTTAATTTATTTATATTTTATGTTTTTTTTTTTGAAAATTTTACTTTTTTAATTTTTTGAGTATTTTCTGCATCAATTTTTACAGTTTGATTGCTTTTAATATACGATTTTTATATTTATCATTAGTTTTTTGTTTTTTGTAATTGTCTTACCAATTCAAACCACCGCCAAACATTTCTCCACTTATACCCTTGCTAAAGTCAATTAAAGAGAATTGCAAACAAAAATTAAAAAATTTATGCACAAAAGGTGTCGAAGTAGGCGTCCGAGTGCACTTTAATTGGCGCAAAGGGCCAATTACAAAACGAAAAGCGAGTTGCAAGTGCAACAATTGCAACATAATTAGCCACACCCAGTTGTCGAGTGCGTGCAGCAAAAAGCCGCAAAAGATAACAGTCAAAGGAAAAGGTAGGGACTGACCTCTAGACGACTGTAGAAGTAAACCGTGAATAAATTGCTATGAATTGGTTGGCTGCGCCACATATGTACATATGCATATACAAGCATACATGTGTGTTTTATAGGCAGAAAGTACAAGTTTTAGCACTTGTTGCCGCACATTAAGCGTCTCTTTGAATTGCTAACGAAGTACATAACAGAAACCGCAATGGTGAATGTTAACAAGAACAAAGAAAAGTAAATAAAGCGGTGGCTTCTGAAGATTATAAAGTCAAGTACATATACATATACATATATGTAGTAGCTAGAGTGCTCCTCAAGCGTTGCTGTTGTAGCGACAGAAAACATACCCGAAGTAATTTCGAGAAATGGTGCTAGTTGACAGTCCTTGGCCGGATAAACTTGGATCGGAGAATTTTTGGAGACTTGGATCTGACTCTCGTAGGCGCGGTAAAGTAGAGCAAACGAAGTGCTCAAAATTTAAGTTAACTGTTATTCAAGTCGATTGGAAAGCTTTACTATGAAATATTCGCTTCAAAGAGTTTTCACTGTATATTCTCCTCCACAGAACTTTCAAAAAATATGTTAAAAGCTGTCGAAAGCTCAAAAATTCGATTTCAGTATAAAAAAGCTTTTGGTGAGCTTTCACTTATGGCGAGCTTACGCTTTAAATAAAAATCAGCAATACTTTCGTATATAATATATAATACTGCAAAAATGCCATAAAAGCTTCTATAAGCTTTTTATTTTGTTTTATAAACAGTAGCAGATTGGGCAACTTTTTTACATCTCCTATTCAATGAAGATATTTTGGAAAGCTCTGCTTGATTAAACTTTCGTTGCAAGTGCTGATTTATAGAAATCATCAAATTTCTTAAGAAAAATTGTCATCGCAAGCTCGAAAGCTATATTTGGAAAAGTTTTGAACTACTAAAACTAGACTTGTCACCTCTTTTCTGATATTGTAATATACAAAGCTTTTAAAATTTCATTAAATGTTTGATATTATCAACAAAGCTGATATCATAATAAACAAAGCTTTCATAAAATATTTTCTTAGCATTCTTAAAAGCTCAAATTTTGAAATTTATTAATAACTAACACTACTTTTTTCAAACTTTGCTGATCTGTTAAATGATAAGGCCTTTTAAATTTCATATATTTAAATTTCAAAAAGCTCTAAAGCTCAATTTCAGAATTTTTTTAACTGCTAACACTAAACTAACACTATTTTTTCCAAACTTTGCTGATGCCTTAGCCGATGAAGCTTTTAAGATTTCGAAAAGCTTTTCCTCAAAAGCTCTAAAACTCAATTTTGGAATTTTGTACACTAGATTTTCTAAGGTGATAGTCAAAAGCGCTTATAAATTTTTTAACTTTAAGTAAGCTTTCAACATATTTATTGTATGCGTTTTCCAAAAAGCTCTGTAAAGCGTTAAAAAGCTCAAAAAACTTTTGAAAAATGATGGTCGAGCTTTCAGGAAACACCTGCTGTGTTACTACTACTAAAAACATACCACCCAAATGCGCTTTCATGAAAAAACAAGCAGAGCTTTCATTAAAAACTTGATTTTGCTTGAAAGTAATAGTTGCTTGAGATTATACTATATTTTCTAAAAGCTTTAAAGCTCAAAAAAAATCCGGTTTGTATTAATTCCGTATTCTGACCTACATAAGTTAGCAGCCATGCAACAGCGTTGCACTTTGCTCCCTTAAAAGAAGGTTCTTTTCATTGCGAGTGCATAGGCACATGTGCATTGAATGTGCAACAGCAACAACAAAAATCGCATGTGCACAAAGTTGCACAGTTAATTGGATATGCATATACAACAACAACAGGAAATAAATGCACTTTTTTATCGTGTTGCAACAGTTCGTCCAACAACACGAGTGCAATATAATCAGAACTGCGTCGGCAAAAAACACACCAGCGCACACACACGCATTGCAGCAATAAAAGTTAGCAAATCAAAATATTGAAAAAGGGGAAAAAATGCCAACACAAAAGGTGCAACAACGCGGCGCCGTGTCTCTGCTTTTTGTGCATGCATCCACCATAGACGGACGTACGCAATGCGAACAAATAGTTGCGTATGAAACTTTTGCAAAAAAAAAAAAACAACAACAGCAATAATAACTGCATTGCTTTGCGAAAACAAAAAAAAAACAAAAAAACAACAAATAACAACGAAAGCATGCATGCGCAGTACTAACAGGGTTGCATATGCATATGGTGGATTTAGCAAACCACACACGTGCCACTTGCACTAAACACACTCGCACACGCACGCCTAAATGCACTGGCAAAGCAATATATAATAGAGACATAAAAGCAAGTGCCTCACCATGAGCGACCATGTATGGCACCACAGTAACTCCCGTTATGCGGAGTGGGTGGCATGCAATGAGTTCGTTGGCTGTCCGGTTCGCAATCGGATATTTTCGCATTCTACTTTCTTTTTTAATAATTTTATTTAAAATTCATTAATTTTGTTAATTTGTTTTAAAATTTTTCGTACTATTTTTTATTTGAATTTACTTTATTTAAACATTAATTTCATGATTTTTTTATATTTTTTTTAATTAATTAATTTTGTTAATTTTTATAATTTTTTATCATTATTTTCATAAATTTATAAATATTATATAATTTATTTTTTAAATCGTAAGCTGTGTATATTTTTATTTAGTAAGTAATTTTTAAGACTTAATTTAATATGATATGTTTTAAATACTTTTATTTAAAATTCATTAATTTTGTTAATAATTATCATAGTTTTAATGTTTAATTTAATTAATATATTTATTTTTTTTATTTTATTAAGTTTTTAAATTTGGTTAATTATTAATTTTAATTTTTTTTTCTAATTTTAATAATTTTTATAATTTTAAATAATGTTTCTAATTTTAATTTATTTTTTAATTCTGTTAATTTTTATTTGTTTTAATTAAAAATTTTTTTTTAAAGAATGTTTTTAATTTTAATTTATTTTTTAATTCTGTTAATTTTTATTTGATTTATTTAAAAAATATTTTTTTTTGTAATATGACATGCGTTTTTTATAATTTATTTATTTCTCTATAATAACTTCATTAATTTACTATATTTAAATTTTCATTTAATTACTTTTTTTTAATTTTGTAGATTTATTTTTTAATATTAATACATTTTTTAATTTAATTAAATATTGACTTCAAATATTTTTTTATAGTAATTTATTTTTTAATTTAAAATACTTTTTCCAATATAAACTCCATTTTTTCATTTTGTCAACATTAATTTTTTTTTTATTTAAATGTATTTTTTTAATTTATTTTTAACTTTGTTAATTTTTATTTTTTTTTTATTTCTTGCTCTTTAATAACTTCATTAATTTTCATTAATTTACCTTATTTAAATATTCAATTAATTAATTTAATTTTTTATATATTTAATCTATTTTATTTAATCTAGCTAAATATTAATTTTAATTATTTTTTTCCAATATAAATTTATTTTTTATTTTAATTAATTTTTCAATTATAAATAAATTTTTAATTTTTATTTTCTTTAATTTAAATCTAATTTAAAATTATTTTTTTTTAACTTGAGGGCAATTTTTTTTGTAATTTTTTTCTTGCTCTATAATAACTTAATTATTTTTCAATTTTTAATATTTAATCTATTTTTTTAGTTTGGTCAAATGTTAATTGTAATTTTTTTTTAAATTAATTTATTTTTAATTTTCATAAATTTTTCTAATTTTAATTTAATTTTGATTAACAAATTTAATTTTTATTTTTTTTAATTTATATATGTTTTTATGTAATTTATTTTCAAAATTTGTTTTTTAAATTTGTTAATTTCTGTAATTTTAAATATTTTTTTAGTTCAAATAAGTATTTAATAAATTTAGTTATTTTTGAATTTAAATTCATTTTTTTAATTTCAATTTAATATTAATTAACAAATTTAATTTTAATGTTTTAATGTATTTTCAAAATTTATTTTCTAATTTTGTTAATTTTTGTAATTTTAATTATTTTTTAATTCAAATAAGTATTGAATTTAATTATTTCGTCTAAAACTTAGTTAGTTTTCAATTTCAATTAATTTTTCTAATTTTAAATTATTTTATTAATAGTGTTATTTCATTTAACTTAATTTTAAAATTTTTTTTGTTTCTTTTTTTATATTTAATTTTATTTATTTATATATAAAAAAATTGTTAATTATTTTTTTTTTGTTATTTTACTTAAAGAATTATAATTTCCTGCTAATCAATCATTCATTTGCTTTATGTAAGAATTTTAAATTTTTAAAACAAAAAAAATTTAAATTTTTAAAGTAAAATTTTAAATTTTATAATGTTTACATTTTAATTTTGTTAATTTTTGTAATTATGATTTATTTTTAATTTTGTCAATTTTTATTTCTTTTAATTATTTTTTTTTATTTTGAGTTAAATTTTTTATAATTTCATTTTAATTAAAACTTTATTTTATTTTACTCATTTATTTAATTATTTTACTTTTATTTTTAATTTGATTGATTTTCTAACAATTTGCTTTTAAATGATATTTTATATATAAAAAAAATTAATTAAGCATATTTCCAACACAAATTCTTCGTTTCCCTCTTGCTGCGCTGTCGGTGAAGCGTGAAATTCTCTACATAGACGCCAATGCAATAAAAATTCCCACACAAACAGCCATGATGACAGCTATACGCTCGCGAAAACACGTCAATCATAAGTCAAAAGCAGCAATAAATGTCCGCAATAGTGCTGTGCATTGCGTTTGCAACAACACCAACAACAACAGTAGCAAAAGCGATTGCAAAGCAACAGCATCTGTCACGTTGAAAGCAATAAAAGCCGGGCAAGGGGATGAGCGGCCGCAGCTAAGAAAAGCAAAAATAAATGACTGCTAAAAATTTGTGCAAAAAGAGCCACAAATTGCACAAATCAACGCTAGCAACACATAAAGGCGCAACAGCAACAACAAGCATCAACCAGCGACGGCAAGGATAGTACGTGGCACCTAGGGCAGCTGGGAGGTCGTATGAAGACAGCAAAACATAAACTTAAAAAAAATAAGAAGAAAATAAAAAAAACGACAAAAAACGCGCTGGCTGGCAGGCCGCAATCTGCAGTCAAGCAATGCGCGCGCGCCACAATCACAATCGCAGAATTTTGACTTGAACGCCCGAGTTAATGCAACGAGAGTTGGGTGAAGCCGACGACGTATTCAAGTGAATGACAAGCGAATATGCGAATAACAAAGCAAAAAGGAAGATTGCATGCAACGCGAAGAAGGACACTGGGGTGCAATGGCTGTGTGTGTGTGTGTGCGGTGCTGCGCACGTTGCAAGAGCAAAGTGGCCACTTGATGCAACCCTTTCGATTGCATGTCAACGCGGTATATATTGCTTTTGTTGTTTTCATTTTTACTTTTGCTGTTTTCGCACAAACCACGAGTGGTTGACTGCGCCTCGGGGCCGGTGCAATATTGCAATGCTGCAATGGGAGCGGCTATGTGTGTGTATGGCGAATATAAACGACGTGTTGCTGAGCGTCAGAGCGCGAGTGAGCAAGAGAGCGCGAGCTTGCGCGCATGCATGCAATTGTACGTTTGTCTATGCGCGCGTGTGTGTGTGTGTATGCGGCAATGCAACAAGAAGTGCAATAAGTGTGCAAAAGCAATGTATAGCTGCAAAAACAAAAGCAGAAAACTTGAATTTGATGGCTCACTGCCAGCGCCGACAATTTGCCATAGAAGCGGCGCGCTTGACTGTTTGCACCTTTTTTTCGCATTCGCATTCGCCGGCACCGCATGTGAGTGTGGGGTTAAGCTGGGCATGCGGCATGATTGGCGTGGGCCAGCACACAAGTGCAGCAACAACAATAGGCACACAGCGTGTCTAAAAATAGCCACCACTTGCATGCGTTGCTGCGAATGTGAGAAAGTGCAAGCAGGAGTCTACCAAGTTGTTGCATATCGCAAGGGTGCACGCCTACTATGCCGGCTTGCAGCTGTTGTTGTTGTTCTTATTGTGGCAATTTGTTGTTGCTTTTCTAATGCAGTGCTTTTTAATTGCTTTTTGGCTTTCAGCCTGCTGTGTTGTGCCTTTCATGTGCAAACTAACACACACACACACCACATACACTTGCAAATTGATTGCGTCGCACGTCTTTTTATACATTTTGCATATGCATATGGGCAAGTTTGCAAATATGTACATATGTAGGCAATTCACTTTTGTTATTGTTGTTGTTTTTTTTTTGTTTTTGTGCTTTTTGTTGTCCAACCATTGCAGCCAATGCAAGTGTTGCACGCAAGCACACATACTCACGTATTACATGTATATGTATATTTGCGCTTTAATACATTTGCATATTGCTACATGTGTAGATATGTATGTATGTACATAGTACATACAATATTCTAGCATTTGCATTGCCCCTCTCTGTGTTTTCATACTCTAATGCTTTCGAATGGCTTTTATATACTCGCTAGGCCTTTTGGTTGGTTGATTGAGTGCAGTTCTTTGGTTCATACATATGTGCATATATGTATGTATATGTAAGCGTGCTATATATTTGCACTTCTAAAATGCATATACTATCACATATGGCTATAGCAAATACATATGTACATAAATGCACTTATTAATCAGTATTTTATAAACAAGTTGATAGTAATTCACCGATTCATAACCGATATATGCGGAAACATATGTATATGACAATATACATTAACATATGTTTGTCTTTACAAAAGCTAAAAGCCTTCTTCCATATGTTAACATACATATTTTAAATCTTATCTCTATATACTGGAGTATATACATACACTTGTGCTCACATAATTAAGCCATCCGCAAAAATAAACTTTCGGATAAAAGAATTCGATGTTTTGTTCAAAAAAACTTGCCTTATTTAGACTAATATTTTATTAGGAACCACTTTTGCAAAATTAATTCCCTGCAGGGTTGGCTCATTGTACACAGATAAGTGTGTTACATAGGTCCAGAATAATTTTGCTTCATTCTTCCTATAAAATTTGGCACAATGTAGCCCTATTTGACGATTTTCTCGGCCCAACTGCCCTTTTAATAATCCCTCATAGATTCTCTATAGGGTTTAAATCCGTGCCTTGGGCACGCCACTCAAGACACTTGATGCGGTTCGTGGCAAGCTAGTCCTTAACGACCCTGAAGCAGCGCTTTGGGTCCTTATCCTGGATGGAAGGTCCAAGCTAGTGGTAAATATCGGCGTAATTTCCCTTTGTTCTACTAAAATGTCTTTGTATATACTCTAAGTCATTTTGTCCTCTACTTATATAAGTGGTCCTACTCCGCATGAAGTAAAACACCCCCATACCATGACTGATGATCCACTGTATTTGACAGTTTTTTTTTTTAGTATACCGTGGGTTCATTTCTTGTTGCGTTGGTCACTTGACATAGGGTCTACCATCGCTGCCAAAGACATTAAATTTTGATTTATCATTCCATTGCACAAAATCCCAGAATTTTGAGTCCTTTTGTTGGTGCTCCCTCGCAGACGATAGCCTTCGCTGATTGTTCTTCTTTGTAACGATCGGTTTCCTTCGTGCAATTCGCGCATTTAAGGAATTTTTCTGTAAACTATGGCGGACTGTCTGTGCTGATACCCTTACACCATGTCTTTTCTCCATTTGGGCCCAAATTTCGCTCGAAGTCAAAAAGGATCCACTTTGCTGGTCCGTACTATCTGCCTGTTGTCGTTAAGAATTGTCTTTCGGGATTTTTTTACGGGACAGATTTTTAAAAGACTTATGTTTTTTAAAATATTGTAAAGCATTTTTAACCTTTTCTATAGAAACTATTCGGGTGCAACCGAACATTTTATACTCTTGCAACTTGCAGGAAACAAAGCCAGGCAAATAACTTAAGGTTAAAACCGTCAACCGGAGGATTGGAATCCAAGCAATTATATATTGGGTTGTCGAAAAAGTCTTTTCGTATTTTGGTATTTTGTCAATAATTGTCATTGCAATCGTATAGCTTCAGTGCTTCCAACCATTCCAACCATTGCAACCATTGTGTTATACCATATAGTGTTGGAAAGATGCGCTTTTAAGCTTCATTTAACCAAATTAAATTCGGGCAAGTTGAAAAAAAGGTACAGCTGTTCAAAAAGGAGTGCAAATAATGAAGAAAATTGCTATATTTTGAAATTTTTGTATAGAAAAAGTAAAAATGCTATGCAAGCCACCAATGGAATTTGTCAAGTTTACGGAGACGATGCTATATCAGTTCGTATAGCTCGCTTTCGTTCTAGAAATTTCGAAATTTCGACTGACCGACATATTCGACAAAAGATTTGTTAGATAAGCGAAAATATATATGGAACTTGATGGTAGTATCGACCCGATTTTATGTATTTTTGCCAATACTATCTTCTATTAATATGCCACATACAAAAAAAATGTTCGCTGGGTTTCATTAAGGCACCCCGCATATAGCATAATCACCAATCAGGGATTATGGAGTAATGTTACACGGATGTTATCAGGGATTATGGAGTAATTTTACACGGATGTTATGTATTTGTTATAAGGTGGCTGGGTCAAGTTTTGTCCCAACTTTAACCATTTTAGGCACGAAATATACTATTACCAGTAAACCCGCTCTCTCATTTCATAGAGATAACTCACATATTGGCCGATATACGCGGTATAAAGTCACACGAAAGTTCGAAAATCTTTATAGCGGAAGAAGAAAACTCCAGCCTAAGAAGGTTACTTTCTTTGAGCTAACGCTACTCCACTGAATAAACAGATACAGATACAAGGAAGTGGTTTCTTATAAATTTTGTTTTCCACTACAAACAAAACAATTTTCAAGCCATACATAACGCCATAGTTTATCAATTAAAGTAGTGCGAACTCCTTTCCACTTGCAAAATTTTATTCAGTTAAAACTTTTAATTGCCAACTGTACACTTATTGCCAACTCTTGAGCTTATGCATGTAAACGCTTACCTAACACTCAATACAATGACAATAGTTTTATTTTTACTGTACCATTCTTGAAGTTTGTCTGCATAGAAGTGGACTCAGCCTGTTGCTATGCCCCAAAACACATACGCAATATACATAAGACACGCGTTATGGCACTCTATAGTACAATTTCTTTACAGCTCAACTCTCTAAAGGGGGTTATACGAGCGCGGCTCGACAAGTCAGTGAATTTCTTTTCTTTTTCTGAAAATACACAGGGACCAAGTTGGTTAGACCGTCGGCATGAAATAATCAGCTTAAAGCTTACAAATAACCAGTGTGGTATTCTAAGGGCATCGTGAGGAGCTTGGTTACGCATTTGCTGTAACTTATGAGAGGATAAATGAAAGCTTAAAGCGGCCGCCATTTCTATGAAAGAATTTTATCCAAAATGAAGAAAAAATATAATTGTTCGACAGACTTTCATAGACTGTAAAGGTTCCTGAGAAAACTCATTCTCAAAACACTAAAATATCCTTTTGTATGAGAGAATTTTATGTTAAAGAAAGAAAAAAATAGAATTGTTCGACAGATTTTCTGGGACCGCAAAGGTTCTTGAGAAAACTCATTCCCAAAAGACTAAAATATCCATTTCCATGAGAGAATTTTATCAGAAAGGAAGAAAAAAATAGAATTGTTCGACAGATTTTCATAGATTGTAAAGGTTCTTGAGAAAACTCATTCTCAAAACACTAAAATATCCATTTCTATGAGAGAATTTTATGTTAAAGAAAGAAAAAAATAGAATTGTTCGACAGATTTTCTTAGACCGCAAAGGTTCTTGAGAAAACTCATTCCCAAAAGACTAAAATATCCATTTCCATGAGAGAATTTTATCAGAAAGGAAGAAAAAAATAGAATTGTTCGACAGATTTTCATAGACTGTAAAAGTTCTTAAGAAAACTCATTCTCAAAAGACTAAAATATCCTTTTCTATGAGAGAATTTTATCCGAAATGAAGAAAAAATAAAATTGTTCGACAGATTTTATTAGACCGCAAAGGTTCTTGAGAAATCTCGATTTTTCGTTAGAGGCTCAAGTCATTTAAAAATCCTATTATAGACCCAAATATGGTTTTTATAAGGTATTTTTTTTTTTTTCAATTAGAACTATCCGAGATGTTTTCTGCGAAAGTTAAGATTCTTGAGAAAAAACTTTCTCAGTTGACCAATATATCCGTTTCTATGAAGTTAGAAAAAATGAAATTGTTTCACAGATTTCCAGATTTCCTTAGACCGCAATGACTCTTGAGAAAACTCATACTTCGTTAGAGACTCTACTCATTTAAAGATCCAAAAACATACTAAAATCTGGGTTTTTATAAGAGAATGTTATCCAATTAGAAGTGTCCGACATTCTCGATTCTTGAGAAAACTCAATTTCAGTAGATTAAAATATCCGTTTCTATGAGTGAATTTTGTTAAATTCACGTACTCATCACTCCGGTCTCGTTTATACCTATCGACCCATCCAACTAGCTGCACACACCGTGAAAAGAGCACAACCATTTACTACACGAAACAATTGAAATAAGAACAAACGGCAAGCCAACTTTCAAATATCCAGTTGCAGCAGTTCTCATTGAAAGCTTTTGCCAACAACTTTGGCATTCTCGTTTTCAGCTGTTTGAATCAACCATTTGCGTATGTTTTCCATTTGAAATTCTTTTCTTTTTCTATTTTAATTCAAATTCAATTGTTTGGCACGTTACCTTTTGGGCGCCGCCGTAATAACTACGCAAAGTTTCTACGTAAGTCTGTTCGTGTGCGGTTCCTGTGCGTATCGTTGAACAAGTTTTGGCGTTAGTTAGTTCGTTAGTTGGCAGTTTGGCTGGTTCCTGCGTCTACCTCTATTGTCCTCTCCACTGCCAGGCAACCCCAACGCGTTTAGTCCTGTTACACATAAAACGCTCGCTTATGTCACTTGAGCACAATAGGCCGTATCGGCATATCCTGCGTATGCTTTTGGGATCATACGGCCACTATAAGTTCAAAAGGAGACTCGTTTTCTTTTTTCATTTTTTTTTTTCATAAACTTCAAGTTTCGTTGGCTGCTGCAATGATACGCGCAGCTTTGTTATTTCTTCTTTTTTGTACTGTTATCTTATTGCTTGCGTTTAGACAATGAGTTGTGTGCAGTTTGTGTGAATTTAGTGTCGAGCTGTGCTATACCCACGTTGGTTTTATTTATAGTTTACCACTTTTCTATTTAGATTATTGCATTGTTCGCACTTCATTCTAAAGCTTTTCAGGAACATTTTCTTTTTTTTTTTTTTTTGGTTTGCAGAAGTTCTTTGGTAGTAATCAAACTGGAAAGCCAGTTTATATACTCTTTGGCTAAGTCGTAAAATTTAAATTAATTCTTAATAAGCAGTAAAGTCATCCCACATTCTTTAGATAGAGAATAAACCCGTCTAAGCAACCACTTTCTCGAAATTATACCGAGAGCAGCATTTCATTGAAGCGTGGGCTGATATGTGTTCGCCTTCAGGAAAGCGTCTGCCCGCTTAAGTCATCTGGATAGGAGTAACCGTTACCTTATCCGAATTTTCCATTAGTATTATGCAAGGAGGAGATTGGTGATTACCGCTTATGTGCCGAGCCTATCAAGCGAAAATCATAATTAAAAAGCTTGAGAAACCCTATACTGATTAAACATGCTGAAATGACTACTTTGAATCTTT
This sequence comes from Bactrocera correcta, assembly GCA_027475135.1. Lineage (NCBI taxonomy): Eukaryota > Metazoa > Arthropoda > Insecta > Diptera > Tephritidae > Bactrocera > Bactrocera correcta. The sequence goes on from CM050327.1 coordinate 26,813,750, forward strand.
AAATATTCTTGAACTGGGCCTTATGGTATAGATCCTAGAATATTCTTAGAATCTATAGCCTCTAAGCTGGAATCTCCCATATACGAGTAAGGAACACCGCTTTTTCAGTATCTAAAATTTCGAAAGTGTTGACTAAACTATAGATCGTATTTCTAGATAACGTGGTCGCTGTAGATTCTCAGAGTCTATAGCCTCTAAGCTGGAATCTCCCATATACGAATAAGGAACACAGATTTTTCAGTATCTAAAGTTTCGAAAGTGTTGACTAAACTATAGTACGATCTGGATGGTCTGGTCGCTGTAAATTTCTCAGAATCTATATGGATCTTTAATACATACTATATGAGCATGGAATACAGAGTTATTTCAGTACATGCATTTCCAGAACTTTTCGCTAAGCTGTTGATCCGATTTAGATAGAATAAAAAAGTACAAAAATAAAAGAGCTAAAAATTTTGAAGATTTTATAACTTCTAAGCTGGTATATCTTAATTTCCAGAACTTGCCACTAAACAGATCGTTCTTCTAGACATCATATTCACCTTAAAATTCGCAGAATTTCTTGCAGCTTTTCAGCTGGAACCTCTGATAAACAAGTAAGAAATACAGGCATTTCCCAGACTAAGATTTCAGAACAGATCGCTAATTTGTAGATTTTTCATGCAGCTATCTTCTTGGACGCTGTAAATTTTGCAGATTCTATAACCTTTCAGCTGGCATCTCCGATTAGGAGTAAAGAATAAAGGTTTTCCCCAGTATTTGGAGAAAGAAGTGTAATATTTAGAACACCAAAGAATTTGAAATTGTGTTCATTGCATTCTAAGTGAAGTTGAGTTACCCGTAAATCGATAGGGTTTCAGAAGGCCTTAAAGTTAGATCGACTTCTGGAGTTTTCTTATAAAGTCAACTGTAAGCGTATTTCTCTTTGGAATATTTGTGCCCAATCCGTGTATATTTTACTTCTACACCCACCTCTATGAATTAATGACATAACCTTGAAGTTTACTGATCTGCTTTTCTAGGCATTACATGGCATTCAGGCTCTCAGATCATAGACAAATTGGTTATGCATTGCACGTCTCATAAATACGTCTCATAAATATGAGATCATTAGTCTTTGTAGATGTTGTTGTCCAGGAAAGATCTCAATGTTAATCGATGAAGATCATTAGAAAGAGAAAAATTCTTAGATAGGTCCTTATAGATGTTGTCGTCTAAGAAAAATCATTAGTCCTTGTAGATATTTTTGTCCAGGAAAGATCTCAACGTTAATCGATGAAGATCATTAGAAAGAGAAAAATTCATAGATAGGTCCTTATATGTAGATGTTGTCGTCTAAGAAAAATTTCGAAATTTTGCAATGAAGATCACTTGAAAGGGGAATGCTCATTACTCATTGTAGAGCCTAGATTACTCGTTTATTCCTTTATTTGCCTAACTGACTCTGCAAGTATAGCTATTTATTCGAGAAGGATGTCGAAGTGGGTAGTTTTTTTTTGACATTCATCAATGCTTGCTACTCCAAACTCCTAAAAAAATCTACAAGTAAAGTTCTTTTAGTATTGAGGAGCAGTTTGTGTTGCCATTCACAAAACAACCACAGCAACGAACGAGTACGAAGAGTGACATAGACCAAAATATTTCAATGAACGCCTAACCGTTGATCAGCGCTGCAGTCAGTCAACGCTGTCTAGTATTTTTATGCATTTGTCACAACATTCCGTCAGATTGTGGTGCACGAGGCCGCACGAAACGGAAGAAACGAAAACTGTGTGATCATGCTAAATTTAGCGTCACAGCATCCGTAGTCACAGTATATACAGCGCAGAGTCATACGCGCGTTTGCTGACTATTTTCATGATGTTTATGTTGTTATTGTTTTTATATGTAGAAATCTAAAGTTCAACAGCCGTTGTGCGGTGCAGACAGACAGACAAAACAACGCGTTGCCGAGATGAAAAACTGTTTGCGGGAAACTTAGCATTGACTCTGGGTGGGATGTGCGCTGTCGGGGAAGCTACAACGTCTACTAGTCAGACACGGAAGTGGAAAAATTCTTGTCTGTCTGTGATGCAATAGCGTGTTTTTTTCCACGTCTGTTTATTTTTATATTTATGTAGTTGGCTGGGATATTTCGGTTTTCTAAGAACGCGTGCGGTACGTGAGTAGGTAAGAGCTCGCATACAAATTTGCTAAACAAGAAACGTTCTAATGCATGGCACTTTTCGGGTAACGCATTGATCTTTTTTCCGCGTTGTAAGTCGGAAATGAATGCGGAAGCGTCTAGCGTTGGTATATTTTTGGAACAAAGAAAGCGCGTATTTTAGAGTTTGTGCAACAAGGTATAAGGAATATTGGTTCGATAACGTGAGAACTAAGCCAAAGCGAAAAATATTTCAAGCAAATCCTTGACTTATGGCTCAACGCTAGCACAGATCTGTTCTTTGAATTATGCGTCGAAATGTTCGCTGTTCCAAAAATAGCACGGAAATTAATAGTTTAAACTTCAAAAAAAAAAATAAATACTTCGGAGAAAAAGAAATATATGAAAGTATCGAGATCGCAGCAATAACGAGGTTCAAGACTAATATAGTCATTCTAAAAACGTTTTAGAATGATCTTATGTCCAACCCTCGTCGTCTGTAACACTAGAATCTTTAGTAAAAATTGTAGCTCTGGGAGACTGTGATTGCATTTTCGATTCAGCGCAGAATGGGTAACTGAAAGGCTTGGAAGTAGTAACGTATTCTTAAGAGAAGGATTAAGTAGCACACAGTGAAAGCTTCTCATACTTTTCTGCCAACAAAATTAAATAGGAATTAATTTTCGGAAGTAACTTTTTCCGTCTTTTTCGGCAGAAAAATTAAAGTTTCTACAAAAGCTCTGGAAAAGTATATCTCGAAAAATGTTTTTCTTGCACATCCGATATCCAAATAAAAGTAACGGAAAGTATTTGAGAAGTTCTGAGGTAGCTTTTCCGGAAACAAAGTTTCCCACGCACTTCTGACAACAAAATTAAATGTAAACGAAAGTTTTACGAAAGCTCTAAAGGAGTTTTCCTCGGAAGTAACTTTTTCCATCTTATTCGGCAAAAAAATTAAAGTTCCTCGAAAGTACTACAAAAGCTCTGGAGAAGTATATCTCGAAAAAAGATTTTTTTTAACCTATTCGACATTCAAATAAAAGTGAACCGAAAGTAGTTAAGAATTAAAAAAAAAAAGATGAGAAAAATGCTTCCCACTCTCTCCGACAACAAAGTTGGATGTAAACGAAAGTTTTACAAAAGCTCTGAAGAAATTTTTATCGAGAGTTATTTTTTCATCTTACTCAGCATAAAATTACATTTAATTGAGAGTGCTACAAAAGCTCTGGAGAAGTATATTTCGGAAAAGGTTTTTCTAACTTATCTGACATTCAAATCAAAGTAAGTTAATCGAAAGTATTTAAGAACTTCTAAAAAAGTTTTCCGAAAAACTTCTTCTGACAACAAAATTAAATGCAAATGAAAGTTTTACAAAAGCTCTGAAGAAATTTTTCTCGGAAGTAACTTTTTCCATGTTATTCGGAATATACAAATCAAAGACAATCGAAAGTAATTGATAAATTTTAAACTCTACTGGCCTCAAAATCTTTGTTAATTTCTAGATTTTTTCACAAAATAAGCGCTGCTGGTGCCTAGTGCGATTGTATACTGAGATTGACCTTTTTTATTAATATTAAAATGTTTATGTGTCAATGCTCAATAATTGTTCACATCTCAGCGCCACAGCTGTTGTACGCCTAAAAATAGGTGACATTTGTATGTAATTAACAGTAAAAACTTGCTAATGCAGCCATTGCAGGCGTCAAACTGGGCGCCTGGGTGGTTATGTGGCTTGTGGGTTTGTATCAAGCTCGGTGCTATTTTTAGCAGCGTTGCGTAGGCATAACCTTTTGTTGCAAAATGATTAGCACCTATTTATATTTATACCAAGAACATAACTTATTATATAGTTATTTATAAAATAATCAGAAATAATTAAAAAATTTAAAGGAATTAAAAATAATTGAAGAAATCAAAAAATATCTAAAAAAAATTATAAATACAATTTTTTTTTTTTCAGATAATTTCTTTAAGTTAATTTTTCTTCAAATATATTTTTTATGATTGTATCGATAATTTAATTAAATTTCAAATATTTTTTTTTATATTATATTTTTATTAAAAAAAAAGAATTATTTAAAAAAAAAAACAAAAAGTATGTAAATAAAAATTACAATTAATTTTTTTTAATTTTAAATAATTTTATTAAATATAACATATTTGTTAAAAAAAAAAAATACTTAAAAAACAAAAAATATGTAAAAAAAATTATAATTAATTTTTAAAATTTTAAATATTTTTATTAAATGTAACATATTTGTTAAAAAAAAATTACTTTAATAAAAACAAAAAATATGTAAATAAAAATTATAATTATTTTTTTTTTACTTTTAAATATTTTTATTAAATATGACATATTAGTTAAAAAAAAGAGTTATTTAAAAAAACAAAACAAAAAATATGTAAATAAAAATGATAGTTATTTTTTTTTACTTTTAAATATTTTTTATTAAACATAACATATTTACCAAAACAAAGAATAACTGAAAAAACAAAAAATATGTAAATAGAAATTATAATTAATTTTTTTTTTAATTTTAAATATTTTTATTAAATATGACATATTTATTAGAAAAAGAATTATTTAAAAAAAAAACAAAACAAAAAATATGTAAATAAAAATTATAATTATTTTTTTTAAATTTCAAATATTTTTATTAAATATATAACATATTTGTTAAAAAAAAGAATTACTTAAAAAAAAACAAAAAATATATTAATAAAAATTATGGTTAAATTTTTTTTAATAATTTTTTTAATGGCATTTTTTTATGTTTTTCCAATTTTTTTGATAATTTTAATTTTAGAAATTTTTAAATTTTTTTAAATTTTTATTAATAATTTTTTTAAAGCATTTATTTATGTTTTTCGATTTTTTTTTTTTATTGTATCGATAAACTAACTAAATTTCCATACTTTTCATGTAATTTTAATTTTAGAAAAAAAAATCATTAACAATTTTTTACAACTTTTATTGTATTTTATAGAAAAAATATTAAATTTTCTTTATAAAAATAACTTTTCTTAACTAAAAAAATTATTAAAAAAAATTTATGTAAATTAAAATTATAGTTAAATTTTTATTAATATTTTTGCAATAGCATTTTTGATGTCTTTCGATTTTTTTTGATTGTATTTGAAATTTTTAAATTTTTTTTAATTTTTATTAATAATTTTTTAATAGCATTTTTTTATGTTTTTCGATTTTTTTTTTAATTGTATCGATAATCTTACTAAATTTCCATACTTTTCATGTATTTTTAATTTTAGAGAAAAAAAAATTATAAACAATTTTTAACAACTTTTATTGTAATTCATAGAAAAAATATTAAATTTTCTTTATAAAAATAACTTTCCTTAACTAAAAAAATTATTGAAAAAAATGTATGTAAATAGAAATTATAGTTAAATTTTTATAAATAAATTTGTTCAATAGCTTTTTTGATGTTTTTCGAAGTTTTATGATTCTACCGATAATTTAATTAAATTTCCATATTTTTATTTTTTTCTTTTATTTTTTAAAAAAATTTCATAAACAATTTTTCAAAACTTTTATTGTATTTTTATTAAATTTTCTTTATAAAAATAATTCTTCACTACACTTACGTGTTATAATCCAAATTGCTGGCGTTGGCCGTACGTAGGTGCGCCTGTTGCTGTTGTTGCTTTAACTGCTGTTGATTGCTGTTGCAAGTGGTTGGCATACTTTGCATATGCCAGATATTTTTATGAAAATTTTATAAAATTTTTTATATGAAAAATTTTTAACGCTGTTTTTTACACCGTTTTTTTTTAATATTTTTGATTTCGAAAATTTTGCCGTTTCCAAAAAATTTTTTTGCAAAGTACGCTTTGCAAAAATTTTTACTGAACTAGAAATTTTTCGTTTATTTGCTCAAATGTTCACACACTCTTTATTAAATACCTACAAAGAAACATAAATTTTATTGATTTTTTTGCCTACTTTTTAGCGCTCAGCCGCCATAAGGCATTGTATTTACATATTTGATTAATTCGTGTGTCCTTTTTTACGCGTCTTCCAGCTGTTTGCTGGCGAAAGCAGAGAAAATATTGAAAATTACGCGTGCTTAAGTATGTGTATGTCATTTATTTGCGGGTGTGTGTGTTTGTGTATTGTATATGTGAAAGGCGAAGAAAGGACGTCAGCTGAACTTTGCTCACAGGTTGCGTAGGCGCTGCTTGAACCCAGCGAGGAGTTGTTTTAATTTCTTGTTAGTTGTTATAATAAGAGAGATTCTACCTTCAATTAGTGTCGGTAAGGTTTACTTTAACTATAATTTTTCGAAATAATAAAGTTGCCATTACAATTACGGCGGTTTATAAAAAGTTATAGTATTCTTGAATCAGCGATGAAATTTATTATTAAAACATCAGCTGCATATTAAACTGAAAATTGGAATTATATTGTGATTTCAGGGAGCGTAAGAGTAAAACTTCACTGTTCGCTGACCAAAACTGCAGCAAAGCAGATCTTGCTTAAGAATCTTGTTGGTTTCAAAACTGCAAAAGCAGTCCAAAACCTTATTTTTTACCAAGAACTTATTTGAGATCCACATAAGATTTGATAAGCTTTCATGAACTTTTATAACTCCATTCGCTATGAACCATTTCCGCTTGCGGACATACTTAATATGCCTTAGATCTAGATCCTCAAATTCATATCTACTTCAAGTTTCCGAAATTAATCAATGGGAGCGCTCGAGATCGTCTATCGATCTATGTCGCTATGAACAAAATGAAGAAGAAGTAAAGTATGAAACCATAGTTCTCTTCAGCAGGGTCTAAACATAAAGCGTTGAATTACTGTATAGCTAAGAAATCCGGAATGATGGCTAAAGGCAAAAAAGGCTGCAGAGCAGAGCTTACAGCTATTTGTTGAGGTCCGGATTATGGTATAAATATTCCAGTATTCAGGCGAGGTCTTTCCTTATAATAAGTTAAACGCTGCTAGGAACACTCGATCATCTCATACCATGATTTATTGAGCTTAAAACGATCGATCTGCATGTAGACTTTCAGAACAGTCGATCATCTCATAATATGTTTTATAGAGTTCAAAACAATCGATCTGCATGTAGATTCTCAAAGTATGCCGGTTTTTTAGATAATCGGTGCATACTTTCTATAACTTACTCCTAGCTTTATATATGTACATATTTGCCATTACTCGTATCCCACTACATATGTATTTGCTTCCTCTTTCTGCAATTTGGAATACATTTCAAAGAATTTCCAATAAGAAGACATGAACACCTAGGTACATATATGAGGGGCCACTGTGGGCTTTTCTGAAAACAAACCCACCGCTTGTGGGGTTAGCGCGGCTCAATGGCTGCCGACGCTGTATACCGACTGGAAAGCGCCCACAACAAAAATAGAAACAAAACGAATGAACGTGTAAAGCGTATAGCGGTAATGGAAGTGCAAACGTATACAATGTGCGTTAGAGTACGAGCTGGGTGATGAAAACTCCAGCGAGAGCGAAGAAAAGCCAAAGCACACACAAGTACGCGTATATACACGGTATATACAAACCAAGGGGGTGGCAGTGAAAAACTTGTAGGCGAACGAAAGAAAGTAAAAGGAAGCAATTAAGCAGCGGAAAACTGTGAAAAACGAAATGGCAAAAAAGGAAAAAAGAAAATGTGGAAAAGTGCAGAAAAAACGGTGAATAAATGTTTGGCATTTTTGATGAATGTTGGTGATGAAAATGCTCTTGTAGGGATTCACGCTGCGCTGCGCCGCTAACATACACACATTCGTGCTGTCATTCTTTTTTCGTGCGCTTACTTTCGTTTTTTTGTTGAAAATTTTTGCTGCCAGCTAATTGTTGGCATTTTTAAGCATTTTTTTCTAAAGCGAAATGGAAGAAAAAGTGTAGAAGAGGCAGCAAACGCAAGCAAGTAGTAAGCGAAACAGAAATTCGCAAAAAATTTACTATAAAGAAAAGCGAGTGGAAATTCGGCGTAGCGTAGTAAAACTTGTAGTAAAATTGTAGTAGTAAGAAGTGTGGTTGTTTTTTTCTTATTTTCCGCATAGTTTCGGGTAGTTTAAGGGCTGTTGACGGTAGTGAAATGTTTTTTATGTGCTTCGGATGGCACAAATGTGCGAGTAGTAGTAAATTTGGTTGTAATTTTTCTGTTTTTTTTATTAGTATTTTTTGACTTTATTTTTTGACATAATTTTTGCATAAATGACAAATCATTTTATTTTTACATTAATAATGAAGAAAATTTTTATTCTATTTAGTAATTAGTTTGTGAACTTCTCAAACAAGTCTGAAATCACATCAATTATGTTTCCAATTTTGAACTTATGCGTTTCTTGATGATATAATTTTAATAAAACATCTTAAAATTGCATGAAAACGTGTTCTAAATACCATAGAAAGGACACAAAAATATTTGTGATTAAAAGATTATACAAATTAAAAATATTTTTTTTTTTTTATTTTTTAAATTATAAAAATTAAAAATATCCTTTGAATTATGAAAAAATATATATATAAAAATAAAACCAAAAACATATACTTCTTTATAAAAAATTCTACATATCTAATTTATTTTTCTTTCATAAAAACTAAAAAATATATTTTTTTTATAAAAAGCATTAACATACATTATTTTCCTTTTACAAAATTTTAAAATATATTTTTTGGAATCAAAAAAGTTTAAATAAAAAATTAAAAATATATAAACACTTTCATAAAAAAATTCTGAATACTATAGAATGGGCGTTAAAAACCATTTTTAATAAAAAAAAGCTTAAAAATTAGAAATATTTGTTTTTGTTATAAAATTATGAAAATTAAAAACATCTTTTACCGTGGAAAAATGTATAAAAGTTGAAAATATACTTATGTATAACTTTTTAAAAAATATTGAAAAATATATTTTTCTTTATATAAAGTATATACATACATACATTATTTTCCTTTTACAAAGATTAAAAATATATTTTTTAAAATCAAAAATGTTAAAAAAAAATTAAAAATATATAAACGCATTCATAAAAATATTCTGAATACTATAGAATGGGCGTTAAAAAGCATTTTTAATAAAAAAAAAGTTTAAAAATTAAAAATATTTGTTTTTGTTATAAAATTATAAAAATTAAAAACATACTTTTTACTGTGAAAAAATATATAAAAGTTGAAAATATATTTATAGATTACTTTATAAAAAATATGTACATAATTTTTTTGTCATAGGAGTTAAAAAAATATTTTTTTTTATTAAAAAATATATTAAAGTATAAATGTATATGTATAAAATATAAATACTTTATTAAAAAAATATATTTAATTTAAAATTATTTTTTTCTTAAAAAAGATTGTACGTCATTTTATTTTTACGAACAAAAATAAAAATATATTTTTTTTTACCAAAAAATTTGTTTTACTAAAAATTTAAGATATAATTTTTTTATAAAAAAAAGTTTAAGCAAAAACAATTAAATTAAAAATTTAAGATATAATTTTTTTTATAAAAAACAAATTTAAGCAAAAAGAATTAAATTAAAAATATACTTTTTATAAAAAAAATTAAAAATTATAATTTAAGCAAAAACAATTAAATTAAAAGTATATTTTTTATAAAAAAATTATAAATTACAATTTTAGCAAAAACAATTAAGTTAAAAATATACTTTTTATAAAAAAAAATTATAAGATTGTGGTATAAAGAATTTGGCTTTCAGACTCCGTTTTTTTTCGAAATATCGCAGGGCATAAGACGTTGTATACACCCATTTTCTATGAATTTAACGGTTATATAACCAGAAGTTGTTTTTCTAAATATAAATGCAAGCCCGAGTAACTTCGATCTCACTGTCGATAAAATAAGCTACATAGAGGTCTTTATGCTTATCTAAGCCCTTTATACGATTTTGGAGAGCAGAAATGAGTATAAGAAGAGTAAGCACAGATGTGACGCATGAACTTTCTGGGGTCCAAAACTGGGTCATGTTTAAAAAAATTGCTCTTAGGATAGCCTAACTGAAGGTCTGCGGAAGGCATTCTTTTTCTTTATTGGCATAGACTCCGCTTACGCGTTTGGAGCCGAGTTTACAACGTAGGTCTTCCAAGAACCAACAATACCTCTTTTGAAATTTATTTTGTATTTGTAAAAATTAACCTCAAATTGAGGCCTTTTCTCCATAATGCAGACTCCAAATGTGTGTTTGTTTCTTTGTAATTAAAAATTAGAACCTAACGGACTGTAAAAATTCGCACTAGTCGGCAGAAAACTTGTTGCAATCTTATTTCAAGGTTATAAACATTTCGAATTGGAAAGCCTTTACTTCAAAATCCAATTGGAATGGTAAACATGCATTAATTTATAGCCATTTAGTGGATTTATTGGGACTATTAGATTACAGCATAGTCTACTTCTTGCTGTCTTAACCCTTTAAAAACCATAAAGAGTACTTAAACATCTCTCAAGACGTGTATTAGATCTGCCTGAGTCTTTTCTAACACGCCAAAAATATTAAGTCTATAGAAAAAGCCATCCAAACTGAATACTTTTTAGACTTTGGTATTAAGTAATGCGAATACCGCAAAATTTTACAGCTCTTCAATCAGTATGCCACCTTGGCATATATTTCTGGCATAGAAAAGGCTTTGTTTAAAAATGCGGCAGTCGTTTGACGGCGGCTAGTCCGAGCTTTTTGGTTAGTTGTTATCAAAAAGTGGCATAGCTGTTAGGAGAATCGGTATCAAAAATATTTAGCAAAGGTTCAGCCATTGGTTTGTCGCGTGTTTGTGTGTGTTTATTGTATTAAGAAATTATTTACAAATTTTTTTTTATTTTTTATTTCTATTAATTTTTTATCTCTAGGAAAAGGTTTAAGCGTCTCTTTTGTGCAAAAAATTTCTATGGAAAATGTTTTAAATTTTGATTTTGCTTATCACGAGTTATTTTATTAAATTCGGTTTAGCGCAAAGTTTGCCTTTTCTTCATTCTGTTTAAGCCTTAACACGAGCAATGTTTGGCACTCTCATTGTATTTACATGCAAAAATGCTTTTTTTTTAATTTATATATATTCGCGTTTACGCACGACTCTCTGCTGACTGCGTACGCTTCAGCACACTTTTTAGAAAATATTTCAAAATTTAAAAAAATTACTAAAATTTTTTTTACAATTATTATTGTATTTTCACGATTTATTGCTTTTTCTCAATTTTCTTTCACACCGCTTCACACATTGAGGTTATGTATCCAATTATCCAGTATGTAGTATACACCGCCGCGCTCAATACAAATTTTTCTCAAACTTTCTCAGCTCGATCGGAGCACAACGCTTAAACCACGCACTGTACGCTTGAAATTTTCACACGAAAAAATATTGCATGGTATTTTTCAGCAATTAAATGCCACTTTGAGAAGCTTATTTTTGCTGCCAAAAAAATTCACTTTGCTTTATTTTATAAAATTTCTGAAAATTTATATTTTTTATTTAAATTTTCACCTTGTTTTCAATAAATTTTGAGAATTTTTCTCGCCAGGAAAATGAATCGCTCAAACACCGCCGTGAAAAACGCCGTAAAACTGAGTTTCTGCCTGCCTCTGTGCCGCAGTTGCTGCCGTTTCGACGCTACAATGTCGCTTAGAGCGCTATTACACACGGCAACTTTAGTTGCGGCAACTCTTGGTTTATAGGCGAGGGGGCGACGAGGAGAGGAGAATCGCGCCGAGTTTCCAGTGTTCAGCAACTCGCTTTGTGTTCTTATTCGTAACAGTTCGCTGCGACGTTTTTCGGCATTCGTGTCCTTTCTTTCGTAGTACATAGTTGCATTTGCGTATATTTTTTTGAAATTAATATTTTGAATATATTTAAAAAATTTAATTTCATCTTTTGGTAAGTAATTTGCAAATATGTATACAAATATACATAATATAATATAAATATTTTAGAAAATGGAGTATGACAAAAAAATCGAATTAATTAAAGATATTGTGAAATGTATGGAGAAAGCCATACAAACTGATTCAGACGATAGTGAAAAGGGTGATATATGTGAAAGCTTGTCACATAATCTTTGTTTTAATTTTGAATTATAAATAAAATGTATTTCTTAATTGACAGAACTGATTAATATATGTGATAGAGCGGCCCAAATACCTATAAGGAAAAAGAAACGACAATGGGTTAAAGTAAAGAGTAGACAGTGGGTTAAAGTAAAGTGAAAGAGAATGAGAAAAAAACTCGAACAGAGTTGCGCAACACAAGTTGCTCGTGTGAAGGTAATGGGCGACAGCAAAAGAGAATCGCCCGAGAATTAGCAACTTTTGTTGCCTCATGTAATAGCGCTCTTAGCTGTTACGCTGCGCTGCTGCCAATACGCTAACAGGCCTGGAAAAGCGTATAGCAAACGCAAAATATTTTACAGCGACAGCGCAGTCGGCGTCACTGTTGCTGGCTGTACGTTGCTTGCGTTACCTTTGTTTCGGTTGCATGCCGGAAAAACGAAAATCAAAATGGCCGCTGCCAGTCGTATGCTCGTACGCTTGCTCGCCATTAATATAGCGGTCATGTGTGCGTATTGTATGTGTGCGCATGCTTTCGTATGTGTTCGAGCGTATAGCCATATGGCGTAGCAGCGCATTAGCGACGTTGACGTTGGCTTAGCATTTGACTTAGCATTCGCCTTATTCTGTTTATACGTTTCTTCTGTTGCTTGCGAGCGCAGTCGACGACGGCCGGTAAGCGAATTGGAGAACACATTAGCTGTGTGTGTAGTCTTAGCGGCCAATTTTCCGAACTGTACATATTTACAAACATAAAAACTTCACAACGGCAACTATGTTAATATGTATGTATGTACATAGGTATGTAAATACACATTATTAACATAGCTTATATGCATTCTGCGAAGTACTATGTCGATTTATAGTGGCAAAATTTTTTTTAGCAATTTTTTATTGAAAAAATTAAATAAATTTTTTGACGCACAGTGGCACAAAAATATTTTTATTTTGGGAAAAATTATATTACTATTCTGACGTACAGTGAAACAAAAATATATTCTTATGTTTTTTGGGAGAAGTTATAATATTAATATTATTTAACCTACAGTGGAGCCAAACTATATTTATTTTTGGGAAAAATTATATTATTATTCTGACGTACAGTGGAACAAAAATATGTTTTTTGGGAGAAGTTGTAATATTAATGTTATTTAAGCTACAGTGGAGCCAAAATATTTTTGTTTGGTAAAAATTACAGAATTTTACTATACGTCAAAGTGTAATAAAAAGCATATTTTTGGGAAAAATTATAACATTTTTTAACCTACAGTGGAGCCAAACTATATTTATTTTTGGGAAAAAATTTAAAATTTAAATAAATGTTTGACGTACAGTGGGACAAAATAACAAATAATAAAATTAAAAACTCAAAAAAAAATGCTAATTGACAGTGCTACAAAGTAGCAAATTTAAGCAACTATGTACTTTTGTGTGAGAACATAATATTTTTATTTTAAGTTTTATAGCAAAATTTCTTATTTGAAAAAATAAAAATAATTTTTTTCACAAAAACAATTTTTTATTATGAAAAATTAGTAAAAGCATTTCTTAAAATTAATAACAAAAATTTAAGGATTTATTGGTAAAAAATAAAAAAAAAAAATACTCACCAACAGTCATCAAAAAAGTCATATACATAAATATTTTTAACCAATAGTTGTAGCCTAACGCACCACTGTGCCTTTCAGCTTTTTGGCCGAGCGCTTTAACATTTGCTGTCCGCTTGCAGTGCCTTTACAGACAGCCACCACAGCGTAGGTTGCTGTTCGACAGCGGAAAATTCGCTTTGGAAAACCAGACTGGAAATGCTACAAATACAAAGAAAAAGCCTAGATACATACACAAATTGTATTTTTACAAGTAGGCGCTACATATACATACAGACAAATTTACATACACACACATGTGCGCATGTAAAGGAAAAGCAAACTGCGCGTGAATGAGAGTGGGTGTGCTCTACATTTCGAGAGTGGGAGCGCCAATAAAGGGAGTGAGAGAGTGACATGCATACATAGGCGCATATGCACACATACAGATGTACAAATACTCACACATACATATACAATGGTACATATACACATGTATATATGTATGTACATATGTATATATACATTTGAATCGCAGCGCATGCACTCAAGCATTTTCTTAACTGTACATAGTAAAATATATGTGTGTGTTAATGCATTCACATACGCACACACGCACGTGCCTACATATGAACATTGGTTTCTTTGTGTTTGCAGCGTCATATAGCGGCAAGCATTCGCCTAATTTCCAATTCACTCACAAAGCATTCGTATTGGAAACTATTTGTTTGCACACAGGCATACATACATACATACATACAAACATACTTAACTACACACTCTCACATGCATAGAAAACAGCAAATTCTTTACTATTATTTCTTTTCTAAATTTCCTTTGTCTTTTAGTTTTTTATTTTTTGCCTTCTTCTTCCACTGCTTTCCTTTTTCTATTTTCCATGCTAGCATTTTATTTGTTTTTTTTTTTTCCTTTTGCTTGCTATACTTTACTTCGTTGGCGGCATTGCACCCATTTTTTGACAATTTGATGTTTATAGTTTCATTACATTTAATTATGTTCCGTCCGTCTAATCTTCGTTTTCTTATTTCTTTTTCTCTTTCAGTAATTATCATATTTGCACCAACTAATGGATTAGTTAGAGCGACAGCGCGGAAATCAAGTAAGTACCGCTGTATATTTGTAAGCATGTTTATACTCGCAACTCCATGCAACTCTGAACTGCTCGGCTTGATATAGAAACCGAGTAGCTGCTGAATCCCGATTCAGTCTACTTTCAATCAATGTCATTTTTAAGAATTTCTTCTTTATAATACAATAGAAGGAGGGTTAATACGAATACTTTTATTCGAAAATAGACGCTTTGACATTCTGAGAACCTCCACTCAGTGAAAGAGAGAAGGAAAGAGATCGAACATAATTCCTCCCGAGCGCAGGGTTCTCATGCGGGCCAGTTGCTCTGTAACAGTTTTTTACAGGTTTGTTCTATAACAATTCACTACAATCAGCTCCGAGCTTCGGTGCTCTCTCAGCTCCCACTATACTTACATGGCCGTCGTCGGTAGGTCGAATTTTAACAGTTTTTCCGAAGATAATTTTAATTTACTCTGTTATTATGTTAACTATTTTGAGATTAATATTTTTTTCTCACTTCTTCTATCTCAAAACACCTCTAGTATATTTTTGGCCAAAAAATCTATCATATTCTCCAGAAGCAAGTTCCTGCGTACTTTTACCTTCACAAATCTCCATCTTTTGACAAGCTCATTGACAACGGAGAATTTTTAAATTTTAATTCTCAACAGTCGCTTCCGATTTATCCTCTACCAGAACCCAAATAAAAGAAAACGTCTTTCTTTTCGTAAGTCGTGCTTTCCTTTGAGCTACCAGGAAAGCATTCTCCCAGTTTCGGTTCTTTGCAATA
This sequence comes from Bactrocera correcta, assembly GCA_027475135.1. NCBI lineage: Eukaryota > Metazoa > Arthropoda > Insecta > Diptera > Tephritidae > Bactrocera > Bactrocera correcta. The sequence goes on from CM050327.1 coordinate 26,829,414, forward strand.
CCAGATGGGGTTCATGTCCATGAGCTGTAGTCATCCTTTAGATTGCCTGCGCTTGACGCGAATTTTAACAGACTCTGCTTGCTCACTATTGATACTTTTTTCAGTGTAAGCTACCACGGGGACCACAGATGCTTAAAGCGGAGTCTTGCCAATGCGCGACGACTGCACAAAAGATGTTCCATTGTTTCTGTGGTGTCTTGATCTAGACATTCCCTGCATGTTTCCATCATGATCCTACAGCCTTTTTCTATCGAGTGCCAATAGGAATTTTGTGTACTTCCAATCTACCGTTTGGCACATGACTTCTGCAGTTTTGCACCCAGATAGCTCGTTCCATCGGGTTTTTTTGTTTCTTTACCATGCTTCTGTTCAGATCATGAGTTTCCCAAGGTGGATCACATTTTCGGTATTATTTCTTGGTAATCTCGTCAACTATTTCACTGCACTCGAAGCCTTTGTGGCCTGGCAACCAGTAGGAGTGAAGTCTGCTTCTGGCAACACTTTCCACTGCTGTCCTGCTTCCAAGACACTTCTGTCCGATATGCGATATGAGGTTACTACATTGATTGCTTATAGGCCATCTACGTAGATGTTGAGTCTGGAATTGTCTGCAGATGTATTAGAGGCCTGCTCCGCGGCTTTCGCAATAGCAAAGACCTCAGCTTGAAATATACACCCATATAAAATAACCATATTCCTTTTCGAAGGTCCAACCGCCACTACCAAATGGTAGAGATTTCTGAACGCGAAACGTATAGATCCCTCACCAAAACTTTCAACCAACATCAAACTGAACCATAATAGTTTTCGAAGGTCAACGCTGACCTTGAGTTGTCCAGCAAAAATTCTGTCTACCTGTGCATCGCCCCCGTTTCCACAAAAGATTGTGTTCTCTAAAGGGTTACAGTTTTTCAAAAAATACTTTGTTAGTTTGTTACTTCCATTTCCTACCATATCTTTGAGATTTCCGGAAGCGAAGCGTATACATTTTTCACTTCCAGCCAAACTATCCATGCCCTGAGATTGACTGCAGATTCTTTTCTAAGTAAGAATTTCCAAAATATGCAATCTGAAAGCCATTCAGCTCGGAATACATCGTCAATATTACTATTGTACTTAAAAACATACGCCTTTGAAAGGTTTCAAGTAGTGCCATGTTGTCAGGTCCTTGTCCACCTGGTCTCTCTGAGGTCTCCACCTTCGTCTGCTTTCCCCGGCGGATATTACGTCGAATACTCTCAGAACTTGAGTATTTTCATCCAATCGGATGACATGACCTAGCCAGCATAGCCGCTGTCTCTTAATTCGTTATGTCAGTGTCGTCGTATATTTCGTACAACTCATCCATCAAGCGACTGCGGTATTCGCCGTGACCACTGCCCAAAGAACCATAATCTTCTGTAGATTTTTCTCTCGAAAACTCGTTACGTCGACCCATCAGATGTTCTCATCGTTCATGCTTCCGCACTATATGACAGGACGGGAATGATGAGTGGCATGTGGAGTTCGCTTCTCTATTGCATACCCAGTCCGAAGTAGCAAATGTTGGCAACAGATATTCTGCGTCGGATTCCAAGGCTAACATTGTTGTTGGTGTTATTGCTGTTTTCAAGATATGATAAAAAAGTAAACTGTTTCTAAAATTTGAGATTTTCGTTTAGCAAAGCAAAAATTTTCCGAAAATTCGAAAATTGTTCGAAAAGTGCTTTAAAGTCGTATGCTGCGTAATTTTTCGAATTTCTAGGTAGACTGTTGTAGATTTTTTTTTTTTAATATTTTTTGAAAATTAAAAAAAAAATTCAAAAAAAATTCCAAAAAAAAAATTTCCAAAAAAAAAAATTTATTTAAATTGAAACTGTTTCTAAAATTTCAGATTTTCGTTTAGCAAAGCAAAGATTTTCAGAAAATTCGAAAATTGTTCTAAAAGCGCTTTGAAGCCATATGCTGCGTAATTTTTCGAATTTCTGGGTAGACTGTTGTAAATTTTTGTTTGAAAATATTTTTTGAAAATAAAAAAAAAAAAAAAAAAAAATTCCAAAAAAAAAATTTCCCAAAAAAAAAACTTTTTTTTTAATTAAAACTGTTTCTAAAATTTGAGATTTTCGTTTAGCCAAGCAAAGATTTTCAGAAAATTCGAAAATTGTTCGAAAAGCGCTTTAAAGTCGTATTCTGCGTAATATTTCGAATTTCTAGGTAGACAGTTGTAGATTTTTTTTTTGAAAATATTGTTTGAAAATTAAAAAAAAAATTCAAAAAAAATTTCCAAAAAATTTCCAAAATTTTTTTTTTATTTTTTTTTTATTTAAATTAAATTTCCAAAAATAGTACACAATATTTTGTTTCTACATTTTTTTCCCACATAGTGTAATTTTTATATACATAAGTATGTATTTTCTCAATTTTTCTAAGCTTCTAAGATTTCACTAATAACGGGTGATTTTTTAAGAGCTTGATAACTTTTTTAAAAAAAAAAACGCATAAAATTTGCAAAATCTCATCGGTTCTTTATTTGAAACGTTAGATTGGTTCATGACATTTACTTTTTGAAGATAATTTCATTTAAATGTTGACCGCGGCTGCGTCTTAGGTGGTCCATTCGGAAAGTCCAATTTTGGGCAACTTTTTCGAGCATTTCGGCCGGAATAGCCCGAATTTCTTCGGAAATGTTGTCTTCCAAAGCTGGAATAGTTGCTGGCTTATTTCTGTAGACTTTAGACTTGACGTAGCCCCACAAAAAATAGTCTAAAGGCGTTAAATCGCATGATCTTGGTGGCCAACTTACGGGTCCATTTCTTGAGATGAATTGTTGTCCGAAGTTTTCCCTCAAAATGGCCATAGAATCGCGAGCTGTGTGGCATGTAGCGCCATCTTGTTGAAACCACATGTCAACCAAGTTCAGTTCTTCCATTTTTGGCAACAAAAAGTTTGTTAGCATCGAACGATAGCGATCGCCATTCACCGTAACGTTGCGTCCAACAGCATCTTTGAAAAAATACGGTCCAATGATTCCACCAGCGTACAAACCACACCAAACAGTGCATTTTTCGGGATGCATGGGCAGTTCTTGAACGGCTTCTGGTTGCTCTTCACCCCAAATGCGGCAATTTTGCTTATTTACGTAGCCATTCAACCAGAAATGAGCCTCATCGCTCATCGGACACGGACGCGAAACACATTTCGAACCGAACACTGATTTTGGTAATAAAATTCAATGATTTGCAAGCGTTGCTCGTTAGTAAGTCTATTCATGATGAAATGTCAAAGCATACTGAGCATCTTTCTCTTTGACACCATGTCTGACATCCCACGTGATCTGTCAAATACTACTGCATGAAAATCCTAACCTCAAAAAAATCACCCGTTATTTTTTCAATGTCAACACGCTGATCTCTGTGCGTACTGCCAACCGAAAGGGGGAGAAATGGCAACCCCTATTTCATAGGTAATAATTCAGCAGTCAAAAAGTGCGTACATAAACTGCTGTCCCACACGCAGTTGTCGATGACTGCCAGCAACTGAGCGTGCACACACACACATATAAACGTATATGTTATACGCAGCTAGCCAAACGCACAAATTGCACGCACATTTCTAATATCCGATACGCAGAACAGACGAACAGGCGCACAGCACGCGAGCAACACAACGCACAGCAAAACTAGAAAATAGCAAAAGTAAAAATGTAATTGAAGTGCAAAAGAAGTGAATGCATTGAGCGAAATCAAAAAATCATGCAGCACCACCAGAAATAGCAACAGCAGCAACAGTAGCAACAACAACCACAACCAAGTGGGCGAACAGCAATAAATCTAAAATATACGCACAGCGTCTATTTTCATGGCCAAACCACTGGCCACCACGCCACACCACACTGTCCCATTGTCAAATACAGGGCACACGCATACAAATGCAAGGAAAAAATTCAAACTGCTCGAAAGGCTGCATACAGCATAGCATAGGGTGGATGCGCGCAGTTGCAGAAAGCCAAGCTGTAGCTGCGTTTGTATGTATGTGTGTGTGTAGGAAAATGAAATAAGGAAGGAAGTCAGCAAGGATATGCGTTTAGGCCGATCCATATATACACATGTAAGTATATGTGTGTGTGTGATGCGTTACATGTGCCACCACTGTAGCGGCGGTGGTTGTACTGTGCGTAGTGCGTACATAGACCGCTGTCGGATAGGCCCAGAACAGGGTGCGTGCACACGCATACACTGCCACGACAACGCCTATGCTGTTGGTGGATGTTTGCATGTTTACATTGTGGCATGGTTAAGCCATTACGCGGATTTCGCTGCCGTTAGCAACTGGCACTTCGCTAGAACGCTTATGGCATAGTAAAAGTTTGTGCAAATAAATAGTAGCATGAATTCAATACAAAAATAGACGCGTTGAAATGCGTAAAGCGCGTTGCGTAGCGTAGTTTAGAGTCTAGTCAGCTACGCTAGCGGCGTCTAAGCGGTTTAGGGTGGTTAATTTTAGCGCGCATGTTGTTGTTATTGGCAGTTTGTTGTTGAAAGCGCAGCTATTTTCCATTTTTCACTTTTTAAAGCTCACCGCCTTGCTACGGTTGACCAAGAAGCGGCACATAAGCGCCTTTATGCCCACAAATACATATGTTACGTTCACACCAGGCGGTAAAATTAATTTCAGTTGACATTCAATTTAGAATTTTTTTTTGCCAAAATTTGCGCACATTTCATTACGCAACTGTTAAAATTTGCATCCTTTTCACATCCTTGAAATATGTTTTTGATTTCCTCTGCTGGCAGTCCGAATAAAAGTTACATGACAATATACATATGCACATACATACATATATTCTCAATTATTATGCTAAAGAAATCCAAAAGAATATTTAAGGGGTCAAGGGTTCCTTGCATGTAGCATTTGCTGAGTTATGTCGATTGAAAAAAATTGACTGAACCAATGGTTGCAATTCTTTAAAAACTTTCAAAATAGGCCTCTTCTGCGTCGATGCAGCACGATTTCCAAGCATTGAAGGCGTCGCGGAAGGCGTTCTCCGGAATAGCCTTGAGAGCTGAGATGCAAGCTGCTTGGATAACCACTATCGTCTCAAAATGCTAACCTTTCATCGGCCTTTTCAGGCAAGGAAAAAAAAGTCCAGAGGGGTCACATCGGGCCGGTAGGACAGCTGTGAAAGCGTTGTGATGCCAGCCTTGGTTAGGGTAGCTGTTCACAAGAAAGGCAGTGTGAGCCGGGGGGTTGTCGTGGTGCAACTTCCAATCGGCTGTGATGTCGGACCCGATTGGCCCTCCGTTTGAGTCTCTTGAGGACTTCCACGTAAAACTTGGCGTTGACAGTTTATCCAAGAGGAACAAATTCATGGTGGACGATGCTTTTGATGTCAAAAAAGACAATGAACATCGTTTTCACTTTGGATTTGCTCATTCTTCCCTTTTTTTGGGCGAAGAGACGCCGGCGTGTGCCACTTGGAAGATTGCCACTTTGTCTCGGGATTATACTCAAGATGACTCGTCATCTGTGATTATATTATTTAAAAATTAGGGGTCACTTTCACATAGACAAAATATGCAGTAAACACGTTGTGCCAGGTCCGAACTTTGCGTTGGAGCCATAAAAACCTCCCTACAAAGCTTCCAGAGCTTCTGGCGACTCACTATCGATGTGTGTGATGTTCCCAATTCATCTACTATTTTCCAAATCTAGTCGGCTCTGGGCGATTGTTTCCTTCAGTTTATAATACGGGTCCGAATTAAGAGTTTAGATGTCCTACCAACCCGACCGTCAAATCTAACTTGTCTACCGTTTGCGACGCCTCAACGTGATTCAATCACGACAGATTTCGCTTGACATTGTCGGAAGTCTCCCATTTTTCATGACCGTTACAGAAATGGGTCCATTTTGTTGCGATTCAGCAGTGATTTGGCAGCGATTCACAGAGTTTCTTCATGAGGTTTTTTTGCGTTAATTCTTTTGGCACCCGTATATACTTCGACCTTCTCTTGGTATCCAATCTTTATTTAAGGGTTCGAAAGCATTTTTTGTGTAATGTTTAGCTGCTGGGCAAACGGAACAGTGTCTTAAGTTTTGTATCTATAAATTATCAATTCTTGCTGGCAATGTTCTTAGAAATTACTTTCAAATGCCCCTGAAATATGGTACATTTCCGTTCTCCTCGTTTAAGAATTATATACCCAAGATATCAGCAATTCTAGCCTGATAAGCTATATCATTAGGGCTTTCAAGCTCATTCTACTGTGAAATTCAGTTCTATAAAAAATCTTCTTTCATTCTTTCAATTGCATTGATTCTATAAATTGGAAAAAATCATTTTTAGTTCATTGCACTTGGATTAGAGTGATTTTAGAAATAAAATTTCATATCGGCAAAAAGCGAAAAACAATACTTTCCTCTTATAGTTATATTTTCGAGACCGTTGTGCTGTTTTTAATGTCATCGAATCAAACTAAAAACTAGCAGTTGGTTCTAGTCAAGATTATTTATAGATTGCCTTTCTTCTACCAATATATGATATCTTGAGCAAAAAATAGTAAAACTTTGTTTATAATTTTAAAACTCCTAATTTATTCTTAAAATACACTTGTGCCAACGTTTTTTCTAATCCTCGAAACAGTTGTTAAAGTCAATTGCCCTATAGTCTTCAATGCGCATAGCGACTCACGTTTAATGTTCTCAATTGACTTAAGGGGGTATTCTAGTCTAGAAATCAAATTTTGGGCAGTTTTTTGAATTTTATTTAAAAAAAAAAATATTTTTACCATCCATTTTTAAGGAGTTTTTATTGATATCTTAAGAATACAGAAAAAAAATTTTACAAAAAAATATTAAAAATTGAAATAATTAGAGGGGAGGGGAGGGGGGTAGGGACAGGTGTAAAAAGAATGGTGCATCCTGCTGACATTGATCCTGACTCTCCTGGTCTTCTGAAAATAAAAATCAAAAGAAATTCTTAGTCAGTTATAGTCCCTACCTCAGGGAACACGAAAAAAATTTAACTTTTTTTTATGCTTTTTTTTTGAAATTCCTGAATTTTTTTTAAATATTAAAAACAAAAATTTTGTCACGATGCTGGTAGGAACGATAAAGGATTATATAAAGTAGGTTCACATAAAATTTCAAGTAAATCGGTTATATAGAACTTGAGATAATGCCGGTACCGTGTGGAAAAAAGTAGTTTCCAGAAAAACGCGTTTAAAAAAGTGAGTCAAACCGAACCGGGCTAGGTACTGCGTCACTAAAGTAACTGTAGCTCTTAAAATGATTTTAATTTTTAAAAATCCTTTGGAGGATATGTTCTTATTGGACTAAACTTTAAATTAATGAAAAAAAAAATCGAATTTTTCAAAATTCTAGAGTAGAATTCCCCCTTAAAACGGTTTTCCCGTAGAGGTCGTTTGAGTTTGCTGAATAGCCAGAAGTGACATGGAGCTAAATCAGGCAAATATAGTGATTGTGGCACGATATTTGTTGAAAATTCGGCGAAAAACTCACGAAGAAACAATGCAGTATGCTGCATCGGGATGCAGAAACCAAGAGTAGTCGGCCCATAATTTCGGCCTCTTGTTACGAATAACAACATGCAAACGACGCATAACAAGCAAATAGTATTTCTTGTTGACAGTTTAGACGGTCGCAAGCAATGCGGAGTGCACCACATCTCAATAATCGAAGAAAACTGTCCTTAACCTTGATTTTTGATCTGCTTTAATTTGTTTTTTAACGGCTTCGGCTGATATTTGCCACGATATTCGTCTTTTTTCCGGTTATAGGCATAGATTCAAGACTCGTCGCCAGTAATAATACGTTTTTATGATATCCTGGTGCTCGAAAAGCATTGTTTCCCAGCCGTTAACGAGACGCGGTTTTTCGAAAAACTTACTGGTTTTGGAAGCAATCGTGCTTTCACTTTTCTTAGGGCCAAATGATTTTCACTAATCCTTCTGATATTCCAAATCAGTGTCAGTAAGATCTCTGACTGTTAGTTGTCGATTCTCAAGCATCAGTTTCTTTATTTTAATGAAGTGTTGGATCAGCAGTTTATGTTGATGGTCGTCCTGGACGTGGTTCGCCATCAACGCGTTCGAGACCATCTTTGAATAATTTGTAGCAATCAAAAGCACTTGATCGCGACAAAGTAGTATCAACGGAGGCCTTTTCCAACATTCTGAACGTTTCGGCGCCAGAAATTTGATTCCGTAGACCAAATTTAATGGAACTTCTTTGTTGATTAATTTCACTCAAAGTAAAAATCGCTGAATGCACTTTATGTACTTCGGAAAGACAAGCGTATAGTAAACACTACTGATTATTATACCCTGAACAGGGTATATTAAGTTTGTCACGATGTTTGTAACACCCAGATATAAATGATCAGTATGTTGAGCTGAGTCGATTTCGCCATGCCCGTCTGTCTGTCCGTCCGTCTGTCTGTCTGTCTGTATATATAGAGTCCCTCAGTTTTTAAGATATCCTTTTGAAATTTTGCAAACGTCATTTTCTCTTTAAGAAGCTGCTCATTTGTCGGAACGGCCGATAACGGACCACTATAACATATACATAGCTGCCATATAAACTGAATGATCGGAATCAAGTTATTATATGGACAACTTTCACATTTGACAATGTATCTTCACCAAATTTGGTATATGTGACCTGGTCTACGAAAAGGGGGCTTAGGTGTCAAAAAAAAAAAAAATAAAAAATAAAATAAAAATAAAAGTTGAACAAAAAAAAAATTGATTTTTTGACATCTAAGCCCCCTTTTCGTAGACCAGGTCACATATATTATTTTTTAAGACATCAATGTAATCTCTAAAAAACTTGTTCAGAACGGGTTACTATAGCATATAGCTTCCATACAAACTGAACACATAGTTACTAACAGAAATGCACCTGTGAAGGGTATTTAGCTTCGGTGCAACCGAAGTTAACGTTTTTTCTTGTTTTGTTGTGAAATTTGGCACAGATGTCAATGACAGTCCAATCAAGCTAGAAAAAATATATTTCGGCGAATGAAACTAAAAAGTCTTACTAATTTTTGCCCGCAGTAGTATTCATACTATATTTTCTAGTTCTCAATCAAATCATAGAATTTATTAAAACGAGGTTGAAATATTTGCCTCTTGTGCACTTTTTCACCAAGAAGTCTTAGACTTCACTATGCTATCATCATCCCCAAAGCATGTGTCGTCCCCCACCAGCTTCTGTTTTGCCATTAAGTGTCCTAACATTTCATATATTAATCCTTAATATCTCCTCGTGAAAATTAAAATTTATCCTTTCTCAATTTTTTTTTGAATTTCGCCAATTAGCTTAAACCCCTTAAACCCACCGGCGTCCAAATCATAAGTGTAATCCAGTGTAAACAATTCTCTTCCAATTAAATGATTGTGAATTAATTCAAGAAAAGACGGAAAAAAAGAAAACAACTCTAAGACACATTGCCACCTTTCGAAAATGAAAGGTGTGCGCGCAAATATATCATAAGGACAATTTGAAGAAGATTGCAGCTGTCTGTGCAAAAGACAGCAGACCACCAACAACAACAACAACAAGCAAGCGCACTAATAAAAATTTCAACTGCCGTAAAGGTATCCCAAATGCGGACATTAAACCCGAAATTAAGTGTGCTGTTTTCGGTTTTTTGTGTGAAAATTGAAATGAGACTTGCGCGCACAAAAACAACATTTCGTAATAAATTGTAATAAATTAAAAATTTGCAGCTACACTTTTTAATTACTTTCGGCAATAGCAAGCGCGGCATAAAAATGCAAATGTAAATGCAATATTTTGGCATAATTTTATTTAGGTTTACGTGTGGGGCGTTTAATATAAGCGGGTATATGAAAAATATAATGCAACAAAAGCGTATTTACGAGCGGATAATAAAATTCGGCTAATAATGGCATTTGTGTGCATGAATGCAAGGATGCATGTTTTCGGCGTCGTAAAATGTTTGTATGTAAGTGCTTATATTTGCATGTATGTGCTTAAATGTGTATCTATGTGTGTATCTATGTATGTGTTTGTGCAAAAAAACGGCTTAGCCGGCTTGCAAAATGTGTGTGTGTGTCTAAAAAATCGCTAAGCCAAGGCGCGCATGCGCCAAGGATTAAAAGTTGTAGGTGAGGGTAACAATTTCGCACACAAAAAGCTACATTTCGGGATGTGTGCAAAATTTTTGGTTGAATGATTTTCGTGGTTCTTGATCGAAAAATTTTTTTTTTTATTTTTTATTATTATTTTTTTTTTTGAAAAAATTTTCACATTTGACGGTTATGTTGGCATTGAAGTTGTTGATTTTGAAATCCAACTTCAAGTAATATTTTCAGAGCAGTAAAATATCCAAAATGTACACAAAACTAACGAAAACAAAAAAAAAACGTTAACCAAAGCTAAACGCTGATGCATTTTGAGGTTCCTTACTTTTCTAAAGATAAAACACAGAAACTTTAAACTTAGTGAGGAATCGCATTCTTTGGCATTTATGTTTTCCAGATTATCGATTCCAAATGTTGGCCACGGCTACATGTCAGATAGTCCATCCGTTGAGTCCAATTTTCGATGACTCGTTCGAGCATTTCGACTCGTAACTGACGAATGACACGCGTGATGTTTTACTCCAGGAAAAAGTCACCGACATCATTTTGTTCCTGGTCCCAAAAGCGGCAATTTTACTTTGAGCCAAAAAAGGGCCTCATCACCGAACAAAATTTGGCTCGAAAAGGTCTGATCTTCTTGGAACTTTTCAAGAGCCCTTAGACCGAAGCGAAGTTTTTCAACTAAATGACTAAATTCGAGTCGAATCGATGAAGATCCGCTCATTACTTCAGAAAAAAATATACTACTGTGCCCAAAAAATAAGCTGACATTGTATTTATTTTGAAAATTCTTTATTTATTTTTCCAAAGCAATTTCATCCCCTTCAAAGTAATCCCCTCCCGATGCAATGCACTTATGCCAACGGATTTTCCAATCTTCGAAACACTGGTTGTAGTCACTTTCCGGGATAGCCTTCAGTTCCGTCTTCGCTGCGGCTTGAATCTCCCCTATCGTATAAAAAATGGTGTCCCCGGAGCAGTCTTTTGAGCTTGGTGAACAGCCAGAAGTCGCACGGCGCCAAATCAGGTGAATACGGTGGTTGCGGAACGATATGGGTTGAGTTTTTGGCGAAATGATCACGAATTACGAGGGCAGTCTTTCCACAATTCCGACTTTTTTAGGCGGATAGCGTTATGCAAACGACACATAACGTTCAAATAATATTCCTTGTTGACTGTTTGACCGGTTGGAAGGAATTCATAATGCACAACACCACGATAAACGAAGAAAACAGTCAACATGACCTTGATTTTTGAGCGACTTTGGCGCGATTTTTTTGGTCTCGGCTCTCTTTTGGCACGATATTCGCTCGATTGATCGTTTTTTTCGTGGTCATAAGCATAGATCCAAGTCTCATCGCCAGTTACAATGCATTTCATGACACCCTGGTAGTCGGAAAGCATCGTTTTACACACTTCAACGCGAGTTGTTCGAACGTGAGCTTCGTCGGTTGAGGTTGATGGTCGCCCTGGACGCTCCTCGTCTTCGACACGTTCACGCTCGGCTTAGAACTCACTATACCACTTTTAAACATTTTTTTTAGACATAGCCTCATCACAAAAAGCTTTCTGCACCATCCTCAACGTATCCGCAGCAGAAAATTGATTTCGTAAACAAATTCTTTGCTCAACAAATTTCGACATCGCAAAAAGCGAAAAACTCACTTTTAGCAGCTCTAAAAAAGACACGTATCTCAAACACTAATGAATTTTTTGACATAAATTTTACATAAGTGTGACTGACAGTACTACCAACCTAAAAAAAAAAAAATAATTCTCCAAATCCTTCGACACGCGCATTTTAAATTCAAATGTCACCTTATTTTTTGGGCAGAGTAGTATTTCGAATTTACTTCAAATAATTAAACTACTTATTTCCATGCTACTTCTTGGGTTAAAATATTTTCGTTCGTAAATTCGGCTAAAAGTCCATGAGAGCCAAGTTCGTTGGACAGTTGGAAATTTAACAATTAAAAACCAAGGTTGATTGGTTGGTTGAAAAGGGAGGAGTATAAGCGTCGGACCACAGGCGAATGCACTTAAGCCATCATTAGGTCCATTGTGCACCCAGCTGGTACTCAATGTAAGCCTTAACCAGCAAGTCAGTGGATTTGTTAAAAAAATCGTATTCTTTTCCACCCCAACTGTCTGTCCGTTGACTCTTAAGTTGGAGTATTGGAAGCTGTGGAATATGTGCCCCCTCATCCGGCTAAAAAAAAAGGCATTCGCCTGTTTCAGCGTCTCATCATAGTTCACGCATGCCTTGCTATCCGCCGAATCCACTTCTCTCATTCTCTAAAGTTGCGATCTTGATCTTTTTGCCTAGAAGTTGGTCTGTCCACTATCAATACTCCCCACCAAAGTAACTTTGTGGTGCGCCATGTGTTGCTTGTGCTCCGAGACAAGGATCCACTGTTAAAACAACCTTTAAAAGGGCTAAATGGACTGTGGCAGCTTAGGGGAATTGTGTTTCCAACTTAGTTAGTTTTAAAGACATGACCTCAAGCCAGCACTATTTGCTTAGTTCAAAAATGCTTCCATGCCAGCGCGTCCCACACCAACCTAAAAAACAACAAAAAATATGTACCCACAACAGTCAAAAATGTACACGCAACAAATGTGCTTACACATTCGTAAATTTTGGCATGCGTGTCTTCCTATCCTCACAATATGCCAAACAATATTTGCTTGATCGCCTTTCCATTGAATCCTTAGCGGATCTGCTGATCCGCGACACATATGCTGCGGCATGCAGCGTTAAGCCGTGCGCAGGCGCATATATGGCCAGCCGAAATGATGTATAAATTTTTGAGCAAAACTAAAAAACAACAATAACAATTACAATACAAAAAGGCGGCAATAAAAAATTGAGGACAGGTGCAAAATTTCGTCTTGCAAAAAGGACATTGCAGGCGGTCCAATGAAGGCATAATGAAAGAAGCACAAAATTAAACGAATTTATGTGCGTAGCGCATGAAAGTCTGCGACCTCAAAAAATCGCAAATATTTTAGGCACACGCCACTATAAAAATTATATAAAAACCAAAATTCTTTTGCGCTGAGCCTTGAAGATTAAAAAAAAAAAAAAAAAAAAAAAATTGGCAAGAAATCCTTACAGTCCTTTATGAGTACACCTCCAACATAAGCCATCACTTCGCTCGCTACTCATAATTGCCTACCTGTGCGCCGCCTTTCCTCACTTTCTTCTTTTGTGCTGTTTCTCTTCACTTAAATTCGTTAATATTTTTGATTCGTCTTAGCTCGGCCACATCACCGCTACACATGTCCTTTTTCACCTACCCAAACCCTATGCGCTCGATCTCCATTCGATAACTTGCTTTATAAAAGCAATATTAATGCTTTGCTAACTGTATATGCTATGTATGTGTGTATGTAGCTATGCTCGTGTATATAATTTTCGTTCAAATTTCCTTTGCGTGTTCTGCACTGTTTTGGCACAAGTCACTGATCCTACGCGATCTGTTGATCCTACCGCTTTATTGTTGATTATCCCTTCGGCAGACAGCCGATTGTAGCGCGCTCGTATAAAGGCTGTGCGTGTCAAAACTTCATTATATATGCCTACAAACGAGAGTACAATCACAATGTGTCTGAATATGCAGACACAGATGTGCGCCTTTTCGGTGCTATTGTACCCAGTAGGGATGCGTGTGGAGCCAGTGTATCACAACCTCAAAATTCCGCTTCAAATGTAGTTCAAGGTTTGGATATACATTTAATTATTCATTTTCATCATCTAAGGTCTCACTTACTATATCAGCTTGTCTTTCCGACCCGCAATTGTTGGATTTCCGGTATACAAACCGACTTTCGTACTGAAATTGTCTGGGCGTAGCATGCTTAAGCTCATTTTTTAAGTTAGAAAATTTACCTGCTTGATCAACCGTTAAAGTTCTTGAAAGCTTGTTCTTTTAGAACTTGAGAAGACTTCGAGTTGTAGAGAAATTCTTACAAAATGTTTTCCATTTCTCCTACTCAATAATTCGCACTCTGACACAGATAGCTGATATATTTCCTCGAGAGCTCGCTGGTTGTTATAAGATTTGGACTTTGTAGTGTTCGCCTCCAGTCAAAAAATCGCTGGACTTTCTGTTAGGTATATTCGGATATCAACACCAGAAAGGACTTTCTGTTAAGTATATTCGGGTGTCAATAATATATACAATAGCAGAAAGTCCAAGTTTCCTTTCTACTTTATTCTATTTACGGAGACATAGTTTGCGTCCAGTTGTCCCCCAGATAGTCAAAAATCAAATCGCTGGACTTTCTGTTAAGTATATTCGGGTATCAATACCAGAAAGTCCAAGTTTCCTTTCTACTTTTATTCTATTTACGGAATACATAGTTTGCGTCCAGTTGTCCCCCAGACAACCATAAACACATATAACTTCCATACATAAGAGTTTATTCGGGTTCTTGTAAGGCTATATGGACGAAACGCTCATTGTTCTGAAATATAAGCTGCTCGAAGCTTCTTTGGGAAATCACATATAACTTCCAGTCACAAGATTTTTTTTCGGTTCGAAACTGCCTTAGCAAATATCTCTAGCATTCGGTTCTGAAAACATAGAATATTACATTAAATGACAGGGACGGTCTCGAATAAACTTAGATACAGAGGCGTAATGATTCGTTCTGTTGAAAAATACACTATGACCGACAAATTTATACACTCGACGTATAATCCAAATACAAGTAATCTAAATTATATCAGTTTTATAGTAACTAATTTGACTTCTGTGTATATAAGTCCTAAAATCGGAGGCTAAGAATTAGTGTTGTCTAAAAAATTAAAAAAAAAATGCAAAGTTCTTGTTTAGAGATCAGCAACCTCCTTCACTTTTACCAAAACGGCCTGTCAAGTAAAACAATTTTGGTCTTCAAAGTATCACAGAAAAAACTTGTTTACTTTGCGATGATCAACTGTGGTGGCCATACAATGTGAGTGGACCTAGAGTACACCAAAAGCATTAGTCTTCGAACTAGTGATAAACCACTTGCACACTTTTCGTACTTTGTTCGTCGCCTACAAGTTTCCACTGTACTTCACGACTAAATACTCCCCAAATGTGTTATTTTGTTTTGCGCAAGCGCGTGCGATCATTGACTTTTGTCAGGCAATCGTTCCCCTCTTATTTTTTTCGGCACTCAACGACTGCGCAACTGACTTGTATCACCTCCAATACGAACCTACAATCCCCAGCTTACGTATAACGCAGCTCTAAAATGCACAATTGCATAAGCCTGTCTCACTTCGTCGACTAGCAGAGCGCACTGTGTAGTGGCGAGCGTAAAATGCGTATAAATTTGAGTATTTTAAATACTATTTCCTAATTGCTCTGAATAGTTGGCAACACACTTTTGTCGAGGGGGGCTGGTTGTGGATGCCTTAACAATTGCTTAATTCATGCCTTTAACGCTGTTAATTACACAAATTATTGATTAAAAATTTTAAACTTTATTGTCAATTAGAGTAAATTGCAATTGCTAGTTTACTAGGCGATTAAAAGATCAAAGCGTGCACTCAACTAGCTATCTGGGCCACACAGAGTTTTGTGGTGAGCTCACAAACCTTGCACTTAATCGGCGGATATAATGACTGCTAGTGAGTTGTTTGAATATATTTTAAAGACTTTAAGCACAAATAAAATTATTAATGTACTTATATAGAAAATCAAGAAAACTCCTGTCACTCTATTGTGAATGTCTACACTATAAATTTAAGTGATAATGTCGTTGGTGGGCTCTGGTATCGTAAATTAACAGCGAGTTAGGAAGCATGTAGTCGGCTAGGCAAGATTTAAGCGTCAGTTAGATTAACAAAGGCAAGTTGAGCTCCAAAAATCAGAACTTCTAGAAAACCAATGATCATAAATGTACCAAACTTCAAAGTTCTTTGGATCATTTGGCTCTGAACTGCTAATAAAACCTTGCCTTTAGTTTTAAGATCTTAAAAGTACCGAATGATTTCATGAATTCCCACAAAATCTGTCTATAAAGATACCGAATTTCGAAAGCTTGTATTAGTTTCCACCTTACTGTTCATCGAGCTCTCTACTGAAGAAAGTCCTTACAGGCTTTGAAAGTCTACAAATTTACGCTGCTCTTGATTCTTAGTGCTTAAAGGATTGTGAAATTACGTGGCGAGTTGTCTAAAATCTCAGTTTCAAGCTAAATCTTTGTTAAATCCAAGGTAAGGCAACATTCGTGAGAAAACTGTCGAATCCGATCAGTCGCACGATCTTAATAGCAGAATTTTGACCACTCTTCGTAGAAACAATGGACTCCGGCAGAAATGTTGCTTTACTAACTATTAAATTTTGCTATCATAACTAATCATTCGCTTGATGAACTCGATGAGCTCCGTGGATAAACCAGTAAACTCGACAGAAGAGTTATCCATTTAACCAGCTAATGTGCTCTGAACACAATCCGTCCTACCAGCATTGTTTAATGGAACTCAAGATTATCCGAAACCTATTCGAATTCGCAGACGGGTAATTCGATCAGCCACTTCTGTGAAAACTTTCAAAACCGATCAGTCGCAGGATCTTTGTAGGCGGATGTTGACCAATCTTGTTGGGAAGTAAAGACAATAGATTCCGGCAGAATAGTTACTTGATGAACTCGATGATCTCCGCGCATAAATCAACAAATTCGACAGAAGAGTTGTTCATTTAACCACTACTGGTAGAACGGGTTGTCTTCAGAGCACTTTAGCGCTTGCTTATTGGAGTTTGTGAACACAGACGTTATTTTGGTGTAATCTGAAAAAGCGGCAGCTCTCCGTCGAAGACTAACTAACTCATTATATAATCTTTTTAAGTACCGAGAGGCGATTTTCGTCAAAATAATTTTGGAACTCAGGATCATTCACAACCCATTCGAATTCGGCAAGCGGTTGGTTCAACCAGCACTACTATTCAAAATGAAATACTGCTCTCAATCCCTAAGCAATTTTGACTTAGAAGATGAGAAGGTGTGAGAAGTGAACATTGGAGACGGCAGACGGGTGCTTCACCTAGCACTCCTATTCACAATTAAATATTGATCTCCATTCCAAAGCGAGGTTTTTTTTTTAGAAGCTGTAGATTATGGAAAGAGATCATGAAAGAATTATTGAAGTACGTTTCCAGGCCAGGTCCTTCACCACAAGATCTTTCCAACGGAGTGAAGGTCTGCCTCTTCCTCTGCTTCCCCCGGCGGGTAGGTAGGTACGTAGGAGAGTAGCCCTATCGGGCTCAATTAGCACTTGATGTGCCATTTGGATACACTGTTCGTAGAACCTCCTGTATTTGCTATTACGTTTCACTTTCTCTCTCAAACCATTTTGAGGTTTCGATGAAACTACTTATGTCCGATCTGCTTTTAGTGGAGATAAATTCAAGGTTTGGTGCTTGATGGATTCCAAGTGTTTTGTGTCGGATATGTGCTAGAGCTGGGCATTCGCAGAGAAAGTGGAAGATTGTTTCCTTGTTCCCTGCTACTCCGCAGCCACAGCAGATGTCGTTGTAGGGCAAACCCATTTTGGATGCCTGTTCCCCAAATGGCCAGTGCCCTGTTGTGGTAGCTGTTACTCTGTAAACAATTTTTCTTGACCTATTTAATAAGTCGTTGGTTCTTTTCCTGTCATATGTTGGCCATAATTGTTTAGTTATGACGCATTTTGTAATGTTTTTCCACCTGTTATTTGCAACTTATTGAAACTGCCTATTGATCTCTCCTTTGATCGATCCTAGCGTGCTTGGTATTAGCGCCGCCTCGGATTCGTTGAGGAAAGCTCCTGCCTTTGCCAACTCGTCTGCTTTTTCGGTACCGAAAATGTTCCTGTGGCCGTGAACCTAGATCAAGTTTAGTTGGAGCTTGTCTTTTATTGAGCTTAGTCCTCTCTTGCAGTTGTGAACTACGCTAAAATTTGTCATGGGTGAAGACAAGGCTAGGAGCGCCGCCTGGCTATTCGTAAATATAGTTGCTTTATTTTTATTCCCGTGGTTTTCTAACAGAGCTTCGCAGGCTTTTTCTATGCCAAGTACTTCCGCTTGGAAGATGCTAGCCGAGTTCGGTAGACGTATAGATAGAGATATGCCTAGATCAGCGGAGAATACCCCCGTGCCTACTCCGCAGTTCATTTTGGATCCTTCGGTATAGACTGAGATGGTATCCTCCTCTCCTATTGAACCTCTTCTCCATTCTCGTCTAGGCGGATACTGCATTGAATACTTTCTGAGCTGCAGTGTTCTTATCCATTCGGATCCATGACCTAGCCAACGTAGCCGCTGTCTTTTGATTCGTTGAACTATGTCAATATCGTCGTATATCTCTTACAGCTCTTCGTTCCAGCGATTGCGGTATTTGCCGTTGTCAATGCGCAAAGGATCTTAAATATACCGCAGAACCTTTCTTTCGAAAATTCGTAACGTCGACTCATCAGATGTTGTCGTTCATGCCTCTGCACCATATAGCAGGAAATAATGAATGACTTATAGAGTTTGGTCTTTGTTCGTCGAGAGAGGACTTTACTTTTCAATTGCCTGCTTAGTCCGAAGAAGCACCCGTTAGCAAGAGTTATTCTGCGTTTGATTTTCAGGCTGGCATCGTCGTATTGTTGTTAGTGTTAATGCTGGTTCCAAGATAGACAGAATTATCTACGACCTCGAAGTCATGACTGTCAACAGTGACGTGGAAGCTACATCGCGAGTTCGGCGACTGTTGGTTTAATGGCAGAAGATGTTTCGTCTCATTTACTTCGCTTCCTTATTCAATCTGGAGAAATTAGAACTAAAGATGCGGTTGTTGAGGCCAATGATATCAATATTATCGCCGTACGCCAGCAGCGGTTCTGTGAAAATTTGAATAAATGTTGGAACTACTGAACCTCGAGCCACATTCATTTCTAACATCAATCATTTAACTTAACCTAATTTTATGAGCTCAAAAGACGTATAAAAATCGAAATTATAAACGAGCAGCGACATTCAACAGTTGTCATTTGGTTGCGTCATGCAAGAGGGCGTGGCACGAAGTAGCCGCACATATTAAAAAGCACGATAAGCAAAGGTACGAAGGTAATTATGTAAATAAGATGGAAGTTAAGAAAGTAATCAGGCGCACGTAAGCTGCATGGAAATGTGCAGCAATGTGACAAGCATGTAAGACATACAAACGAACAACAACAACAATTACAAAGATTAAAACAAAACCTTTCAAAATTGGGCGTGGCCAACAAATGAGGTGGGCGTGAACCGTTGTGCGCTGCCGTTGCATGTGCCAAGCGCTTTGTCAAAGCAAACGCCGCACATACACACGCGCGCGCATATGACAGACAGTCAGCTAGGCGTCTCAGCGCTACGTGGAGCGTGGACCTATACTTAAATATTTGCACATGCGAAAAAAGTTGCCGAATGAAAATTAATTAGCAGATGCAACACACAATCGCTGACGCAATCAGACGCTGCACGACAAGCGTATAGTGCTTTCTTTTAACCGCTCGTTGTTGTTGCCGCTTGCGGAGGAGCGCACCAAGCGCTGGCGAAATGTGCATTTTTCGATTGTTAGATCAAGCGCTATGACCGACCGACCCGAAAGTGCTGCAGCAATCAAAAGCAGCCAAGGACCCTAAGCCAGCACCAGGCAGCAAGTCAGCCATAAGCAAAGCGCCGAGTTCATTAGCTGTAAGCTGCGCGCTGCGCATGCGCGATTGAAAACGCCACACGGCTGCCATTATAAAGGTCATAAACGAAAAACACGAAATTTTTCCATTCGCCTGCACATGCGTTGTGTGCCACTTCAAATACTTGCAGAAAATTTTAATGATATAATAATAATGAAAAAGTCGTACAACAACAATAACACAAACAGCGATAAAAACGAAATAACATTCAAATGTGCGGCGCTCCTGTCGTGCAACATTCCTCTTGGCTGCGGCCAGCCATTTGGCGTCTGCCAATCCAACTGCACCTGCGCACATTAGTCCTGTGCCGCTTGCTGGCTGACTTGCTTGCTTGGCCGATTTGTTGCCAGCTTACCTCCTTTGGATCCTACGATTGCTGAAATTCACCTTCGTTTGCGTTGCGTTCACCTTTATTCCTTTTTCTTATTGGTATTACGTTTTTATGTTCTCCTTTGTGGCAGCAATTTTGCTACGCATACCGTTATCACTGCCGTTGTTGCCACAGATACGTATGCACTTACACATTTCAGCCTGCGGCCAGGACCAAAGCGTAAAATTAAACAAACACAGCGTATGATAAACAAGGCTGTGGTTAATATCGATATCATTACTGCGTTGAGAGTAGGGGCTGACATGAAATTGTGCAGTTTGACTTGAATGGCATGCAGGACATGCTACGAAAAGATCGCAACTCAGCACAAAATGTGAAGAAACTGCTGCTTGGCACTGATAATTATGGATGGTACGTCAAAGAGGACTGAATGGATCGATAGACACTTCGAGGTTTTACTCGTTTCAATTAATTATCAGACTGGCACTTTTAATCGACATCCATGACTTTTTTATTAGCTTATCATACAGAACAATGGACTCCTTAACGTAGGGTTCTTTTAAGCATATATTAGTCAGCATGATTTTTCGGGAATATGATCTTAAGACTTCCATTTCAGGTGAAAGAACGAAAGCCAAAATGGATGCCGCAAGTTTTGTGGAGCCAAAGGTGCCAACAGGTGCTTATTCGGACTACCTAGGGAATTGAGAGGATGGAGTCATGTGTAGAAGTTCACGCAAGTGAGGAAAGTTCTCTGATCGCCATTCACTTGGGAGTGGCCAGAAACGATTCTTTTACATATGACTCAAGCAACTCACGACTTCCGGTCTTTGACCAAGTATCTTCTGGGTAGCCTAAGAACATCCGTTTGAAGGCGAGCTAAAGTGAGCAGGCAAAATATCCCC
This sequence comes from Bactrocera correcta, assembly GCA_027475135.1. Lineage (NCBI taxonomy): Eukaryota > Metazoa > Arthropoda > Insecta > Diptera > Tephritidae > Bactrocera > Bactrocera correcta. The sequence goes on from CM050327.1 coordinate 26,850,447, forward strand.
TACTTAGGGTTGTGCGCTGGGTTTGGGACCCGCCACGTAAAAAAAAAACCAATGAAAACCAACAATACGCAGTACCCGCCGCGGGAAGCAGAGAAAGAGGAAGATCTCCACTCCGTTGGAAGGACCAAGTGGAGAAGGACCTGGCTTCGCTTGGAATATCCAATTGGCGCCACGTAGCGAAGAGGCTATAATCGCGTAAGCGGTGTCTACGCCAGTAAAGAAGAAGAAGAAGAGGGAATTGAGAAGTAAAGTCCTCTTTCGACGAACAAATACCAAAGTCTATAAGTCCCTCATTATTCCCGTCCTGCTCTATGGTGCAGAGGCGTGGACGATGACAAAACTTAATGAGTCCACGTTACGCATTTTCGAGAGAAAGCTCATTGGCAACGGCGAATATCGCATTCGATGGAACGATGAGATATACGAGGACATTGGCATAGTTCTGCGAATTAAGAGACAGCGGCTACGCGGGCTGGGTCATTTCGTCCGAATTGGTGAAAACAGCGCTGAGAGTATTCGATGCACAACCCGCTGGGGGAAGCAGAGACAGAGGAAAACCTCCACTCCGTTGGAAATCCAGGTGGAAGAGGACCTGGCTACTCTTGGAATCTCCAATTGGCGACAAACAGCGAAAAGAAAGAACTGCTGGTTCGCTGTTGTAAACTCTGCTATAACCGTTTAAGAGATGTCCACGCCAATAAAAAAGAAGAAGGAAGAAGAATATTAGCTCTGCTAGTAGACTTTCTGTTTTCATTACTTCGAAAGAGTTCGTACGAACTGAGTGTTCAATGATTCGATATAAGGAAAGCGAAGCAAGTAAATGAAAAAGTTGTTGGGAGGTGTTATATGTTTTTAGGAACACATTAGTATGTCCCATTGCCAAGGTACCCACTACCAACACCACAAAATATGACTTTCAAGAGCTTTTGACCCAACCAGCTGATTCGTGTATACTCTCTGCACCCAAACGTCGGTAGAACTACTTTGTATGCGATCTCTTGAGTATGCCTCAAAAGCGTAAACAACCTATTATCCCACCTGTAGCGCTCAACTACGCACATGTTATCTCACACGCGTCGCATACGAAGTGAAATCGCGAATGTATCCTTGACGCGTGCCGCCGATAGCCAAGTGCCATGATAGCCAACCGATATGTAAGCAGGCAGATTCCTAAAAGACTGTGTGTATGTATGAATGTTTATTCATGTATGTATGCATGTTTATGTTTGTATGTGCAATAGTTCGACGCAATAAAGTCGATATCCTTAAGAGGCTGCATTACAGCCTGCGTAGCTGCTGTCTGTCAGCGCACACGCACATATAGGTAGGTGTGCATGTGTGGCTGCTGTCCGTTGCCGACACAAAAACAGGTGCATGCAATTCACGAAATGCCTACAACAACAAAAACGAAGCAATAAAAATCAGCAACTCGGCCGTTGGCGTTGGCATGCATTAAGTGGTCGTCGCTCGTGCCACACACCATCAGCGGCAACAAGCACAACAAAAAACGGCAAGGCATAAAATGAAATAAAATAAAATACACAGTATAAAAGAACAACAACAAAAGTTGGCGCTGCACCAATTCGGTATTAATTTAGCGTACTTTACACTCGTTTTTGTGGCACTTTTTCAGCAAATTATTTTTTTCCGAATTTTTTGCGTTAGGTAACATGTTGTTGTAGCGCTATTACAATATTTCTTTTTTTGTGGCAGTTGAATTTTGTTATTGAAGTGACAATTTTTGTTGGTTTTTTTAATTTTTAGTCGATTTTTTTTTTAACTTTTTGATGTTTTTTTCGATTTTATTTTTATTTAAAAATTTTTATTTTTAGTTTTATTTTTTTTTTTTAATTTCATTTTTAGTTTTTGTTTATTTTCGATTTTTTTTTATTTTTCGAAATAATTTATTTTTTTTTAATTTTTTTTGTACTTTTTTTTTAATTTTTTTTTTTTTAATTTTTTTATATTTTTTTTTAATTTTTTTTTTTAATTTTTGACCAATCAATTTTCTTCTTCCAGCCTTCTCCATACTCTTTTTGTCACAAATTAATTACCGCAAATTGATTACGCTTGTCGTTTGCATTCGCATCCACAACAACAAAGCCGCCAGCAGCCTCGGCCGGTATTTTAGCACACGCGCATGCGCCGCTGTTAATTCCAATAATTTTGCCTTCTGGCAGTTATTGACAGTTTGACATTTTATATGCTCACGCATACATGCACATACATTCATACATATGTATATGTAATGCATTTTTGTGCTGCAGCTTTGTTGTTGTGGTTTTTGTTGTTTTCTGCCTGCGGTTGTTTGTATTAAATATTAAATAATAAGCGATTTTTTCTCTCGCCATCGCTTGCGTTTTTGCGGTGTGTGGCATTGTTTGTTGGTGTTGTTGCAACAGCTGTGAAAAGCGCAAGTACGGCGGCGGCCGGCGATTGTGTCGATTGAGGTTAATGTGTTGTAACTTATACAAGTTAGTGTTGCACCGTTATTCCTTTTTTATCCTCGTGATATTAATAATTTCCTTATCTTCGATTTTCTTCTACTTTTATTATATTTTATTCGTGTTTGGTATTTTAAATTTTTTATTGCAAATAATTAATTTTATTCCAGATTTGCGCATTTTTAAATTGAAAAATTTTTTGTTCCCAGAATAAAACTTTCAATTAAAACAAAAAAATATTTTAACAATTTTTGATTTCGACTTATTATTATTTACCAACAAATTATTTACCAACAATTAAATAAATTTTTAATAAATTTTAATAATAATTTAATAATTAAAAATTACTTAATATTTATTAAATTTAATAATTTTTAATTAACTTTAATTTCGATAACAGTCGTGTAGGCCTTGAGATATGGGTTTTCTCAGAAATGTGGGCGGTGCCAATCAATTTTGACCTCAACTCCTTCAAAACCCTCTCATACCAGCTCGAGGGTAAAATTCATTGTCTTTACCGCGCTTTTCGCAGTTTTTAACAATACCGTTATATAGAGTGGGGAGTGGGCCTGGTTATGATCCGATTTCATTCATTTTCACACTGTCAGTAGGAGTTCTCATAATATTTGCGACAGTTGTTGGTTGGTTGTTGTAGCTTTAATGGTTTAGGAGCTATGTACATTAAGCCGACTACTAGAGGGCGGTGCCATGCCCACTTTTATAAACTATTTTGCCAAATTACAGTTCTATATCTTAATTTGGTGCTTAGTTATGCCATTTTATAAATTTTCGTTCAATGGCGTTTTGTAGGCGTGACAGTGGTTCGATTACTTTCATCTACAAACTTATCCTCACTTTTTGCCAAGGAACGCGTAAAACAAGTTTCATCAAGATATCTCAAATTTACTCAAATTGCAGACAGTTGGACAGACTTATGGATTTCAAGTCGTCTCATCATCCCAACCAATTATATATCATACATATATGTATAACCCTATATATAGACTATTAGTCTTAAGAATACTTACAACTTTTAGGTGAACAAAACTATTATGCTCTGTAGGAACATGTTGCAAGAGTATAAAAATCGCGTGAAAATCAAGAGTTCAATACAGCAGTTTCAAAGAAATTTCCCTCACCGAAAAAACCCGCCTAAAGTTTTGTTTTATTTTTCAACATTCTTTTTTAATTTTTGTTGAATTTTCTATTTCATTTTGTTACTTTTACTTAAACCGCTTATTTTCATACTATTTTATTTTCTTTTCAGCAAAATCAGCGCGGAGCCACATGACAACAAAACACCAATCAATGGAGCTCAGCTTTCATAATTACATACTAGAAGCAATATATTGCAGCCTCGCTCTTTAAACCAGCTTCTACCACACTCGCCTAGATGCTCTCGTTCAGCACTTTCTTTCTACTCGGCGTATACTTTTCCGAGAGCCGAAAAGTAATGTCTAGGGGAAAAATAATGGATTTAAAGCTAAATTTTTTGCAAATCTAAACTATAACTTTTTCTTGACAAATATACAAATATTTATTTTAAAATATTAATGGAAATTATAGCTTTCAAGCTGTAAGCAATTGTTTGCCACAATTTGAGAGTCAATTTAAGTTTTTTTGCAATAAAATTAGTCTCTAAGGAAATGGAGGTGTTGCAATCACGCAATACTTACCGGAAATTAAACAAAAAAAAATATTAAAAAAGAAAAAAATACAGGTCTTTGAGATCTTTGAGATCAATATTATTTTTTTTTTATATAATATATTTATATTTATAAAAAAATATTTAAATTAAAAAAAAAAAAATTTTTAAATTCAGAAAAAAGGATTTTTTTTTCATTTCGAAGTTATTCAAAAGTTTCAAATTATACTATATAGAACTAAAATAATATAAAATTAATTGAAAGGTATTATTGTGAATTTAATAATTAATTTAAAAAATCAACAAAATATATCTACACATATGTATGCTTCTAAAAGTTGTACTAATTTTAAACTAATATTTTATGCAATAAAACTTTTAATATTAAAACATATTTCGGATAATTTATTTATTTTATTTTATTTATTTACAACAGTTTACACAGCAATAAATTACAGCTTAAACTTTAAAATGACACCAGCTGCAAGGCTTTCAGTCAGATAAAAAAACTTATTTTCTGATGAAAAAAAAACTTTATTCAATAAAAAAATACATAAAGAAATAAAGATAAAACTATTTATAAAACATAAACACATTCTTTTTTAATAACCAGAAGGAGCTAGTAACATAGGTTTTCCATAAGTAAGTATAACCTTCTACATATTTTTACAACAAAAATCTAAATAATGCTTAAAATTGCCTTCTTTAAAAACTTTTATTAATAAACAATCCTCGCACGGTTCTTATAATGAATATTCCACTCTGCAGATCTCTTCCCAGAATCAGAACCACTTTCTTACACATTTCATGCTGCTTACAACTGCATTTTATGCATTTTGTTAAAGCAAAACCTTTTAATTTTTCATTTCATAAATATCACTTAGATCATTTTAAAAATAAATAATAAATTATACTCCATTAAAAGCATCAAACTTTAAGCTTTCATATGACACCTCACACGTGAAAATCGGTGCAGTAACAACAAAGTTATAAGCATTTAAATTTAGAACCCCAACCCCCAGCCCACTTTTGTCAGAGAATTTCCAGCGGCGTTTGTGAGCTGCGCTTTTGTCTAAATTAACGCACTCTCATTAGTACCTATCTTTTCGTACCATTACCTTCATTATTCTTACCTCTTTTCTGCATAGAATTACGCTCCATTTTTTATTTTTAAAATACCATATTAAAACATTAAAGTTCAGCAAACCAAAGTGCTTCCAAAATCATCCTCATGACTTAAGCTTTCATTTGACACCTCATTCATGAAAATCGATTCAGTATTAGCGAAGTTATAAGCGATAAACCAGCTGCCTCCAACGTACTCACACGTACGCACACACACATGCGTGCAAGCGAATTTGCCAGCATGCGATATTTGCCTGTTTCTGGCTGCCAGCTACCAGGCCAACAGAACCGTGCAGTAGGTAGCGGCGGAATGGTTTTTCGCTTATAACTTCGTTATTAATGGACCGATCTTAAAGAATGAGGTGTCAAACGAAAGCTTAACGCTTGACGCACCTGCTGGGTTGGGTTTAATTAATATACGTATAGAATTACTATACAATATTTGCGTTGCAAAATAAATTTCGCCGGTTTTTTAAGGAAAAGTGCTTAAATTCTACTAAAAAGTGTTTATAATGAATAAAGCAGATTACCCTTAATGTATATGAAGCCATTTCAAAGCAAAAATTTTAAGAAAATTCAACCGAATTTAAAAAATTTAAAGAAACGTGAGTAGGTTGCGACGGAAGGGTTTTTCGCTTATAACTTCGTTATTAATAGACCGATCTTAAAGAATGAGGTGTCATATGAAAGCTTGACGCTTGGCGCAGCTGATGGTTGGGGTTTAAACACTTTTTAGCAGGATTTATGTACTTTTTCTTTAAAAACCGGCGAAACTTTTTTGTTACCTAAATATCTCAAAGAAATCTTCAATGCCTGTCAAGGAAGGATAATCCATCAGCTGCGCCAAGCCTTAAGCTTTCATATGACACCTCATTCTTTCAAATCGCACTAGTATTAACAAAGTTATAAGCGAAAAATCATTGCGTTGCAACCGACAGCATATTTCTTCGAATTTTTTGAATTACGTTGAATTTTCTTAAATTTTTTTCTTTGGAATGGCTTCATACACATTTAAGGTAGTCTGCTTTATTCATTATAAACACTTTTTAGTAGAATTTAAGCACTTTTTGTTAAAAAAACCGGCGAAATTTTTTTTGCAACGCAAATTTCATACAGTAATTCCATACGTATATTAATTAAACCCAACTCTGCAGGTACGCCAAGCGTTAAGCTTTCGTTTGACACCTCATTCTTTAAGATCGGTCCATAAACAACGAAGTTATAAGCGAAAAACCATTCGGCCGCTACCTACTGCACGGTTCTGTTGGCCTGGTGGCTGGTAGCCAGAAACAGGCAAATATCGCATGCTGGCAAATTCGCTTGCACGCATGTGTGTGTGCGTACGTGTGAGTACGTTGGAGGCAGCTGGTTTATCGCTTATAACTTCGCTAATACTGGACCGATTTTCATGAATGAGGTGTCAAATGAAAGCTTAAGTCATGAGGATGATTTTGGAAGCACTTTGGTTTGCTGAACTTTAATTTTTAAATATGTTATTTTGAAAAGAAAAAATGGAGCGTAATTCTATGCAGAAAAGTGGTAAGAATAATGAAGGTAATGATATAAACGGATAGGTACTAATGAGAGTGCGTTAATTTTGACAAAAGCGCAACTTAAAAGCGTCGCTGGAAATTCTCTGACAAAAGTGGGTTGGGGGTGGGGGTTCTAACTTTAAATGCTTATAACTTCGTAGTTACAGCACCGATTTGAACGATTGAGGTGTCATATGAAAGGTTATGGTTTTGCGCAGCTACTCAAATACTAATGAGATTAAAATTCTGCAAAAGCTTGAATTTAATTCAAGAAAGCAGCGAAAAAGTCGTTTAATTTGTACATTTTTTGTTGTTTTGAAGTAAATGAGTTTTTTTTCCAATATTTGTTTTCATTAAAAAGGTTGCAGTGCTGCCTATATTTTCAAAAAAATTACTTACCTTTAAATATTCATTTTTTAATCATTAATAATAAAATCAGTTGTTTTTTATATAATATATTTTTTTATTAATTTTTTTACTTCATTTTTGTTTATTGTCCTGTTATTTACATACAAATAATTATAATAAACTTTATAATAAATACATATTATACTATATATCTTAATATTTTTTTTTTATAATTACATACACATGTATGTATGCATATAACAAATATAGTAATATATTTAAACAATATTTATTTTCTATAAAGAGATAGTTTTTTGACAAAAAATTGAAAAAAATCAAATTCGAGTTTGAATTTTTTTCAAAAGCTTTTTCGTTCACATAAAGTTTACATTTCTTTAAATATGTTTTTTTTTTTGTATTTGTGTTTATTATAAATTATAAACATTGCTAAATTACTAAGCTAATTTTTAAAAATAAAATTTTAGTTGTATATAAACATTTTTTTATGGAAAAAAAATTTTAAACAATATGAAAAATAATTAAGAAATTTGCATTATTGCAAATTTGTTTTTGTGTTTACAATTTTTTTCAAATTTATTAATTTTTGTATACATATTCGTTTTTTTTTGCAAAAAATATCCTTAAAAATATTTAAAATATTTTAATTTTTTTCATTCCTTAAAAATTTATATTTGTGTTAAATTTTTTTTTTTTAAATTACTGATTTTTATATACAAACATGTGTTTTTAAAAAAATGTATGCAAAAAAACTTAAAAAAAAATATTTAAAAAAAAAATATTTAAAAAATTAGTTTTTTAAAATTTTTTTTTTTTTCATTCTAAAAAAATTTATATTTGTGTTTACAAATTTTTGCAATTTTATAAATTTTTTTATTTTATTTTACTGTTTTTGTGTGTTCACTTGCGACTTGTTTCATTCACTTGGGTCAGCTTAGATTTTTTTACTGCTATTTTTAGCCTTGGTATTTTCGTTAACTGTTCCGGAAGTACCGAGACTTTCGCAGAACTCCATTTACCACGGTTTAACGGAGAAGCTCATTCGTCGCCATGAAACGTGCATACATACAGTGCTGGAGAAAATAAGAGCATTATGATGGCCAAAACAGGTATAGCACAGCTTACTTGCAGTTCCTTTTATTCATTCAGTAAAGCAACAACAACTCCTCAGCCGCTGAAAAATATAAACAAAAATAATTTCTAATTATTTTTTAGTACATTTTTCAAGTGTTTTTGCTTTGTAAAAGTAAACAAAATATGTTATTATTTGGTTAAGATAGATAAATAATAAAAGGAATTAAATATTGCTTTATGATTTAATATTAGTAGCATGATATTTATTTAAAGCTAACGGTCACTCAACTTCTTGACTTAGAGTATTGGCAGAGGATGGCAGTAGCAAGGGCCACCTGTGGGCTAAAACTTTGGAAAAAGTGGGCGCGGCACCATCCCATAATAGGTTTAATGTACATTGCTCTCAAAGCGTTCAAGCTAAAATGTCCGAATTCGCGCAAATTAACGGGTTTTACAATAAGAACGCTACAATATCTTTTTTAAATAAAACAAAAATGATTTGAAATAAATAAAATTCTTAATTCCTGCATGAAAGTGAATTTGATGCCTTATATATGCAGTTCGATTTCTTTTGCATGATCACCATAAGCACGCTTGTGGAAGATTTATAGATTTCAAGCATAAATCGACCAATACTGCTGCGATTTCACGTTCGATATCCGTACGAAGTTCATCAATCGTCGCTGGCTTGTTGGTATATATAGACCATAGACTTGACGTAGCTACACAGGAAATAGTCTAACGGCGTCAAATCGCCGTCAATTGACTGGACCATTTCGTGAGATAACACGTTTACCAAACTTGGTTTTCAATAAATCGATTGTAACATTCGCTGTGTGGCATGTGGCGCCATCCTGTTGAAACCACATATTGTCCAAGTCCATATCAGTCAATTCGGGTCAAAAAAATTCAGTTATCATTGAGCGGTAGCGATTCCCATTCACAGTAACGAGCCGGTCTTGACCATCACGCAGGAAGTACGACCCAATGACGCCGCCGGCCAATAAAACGCACCAAACCGTAGTTTTAACGTAACCATTCAGCCAGCAATGAGCCTCATCGCTGAAGATGATTTTTCGATGAAAATCCGGATCATTTTGAAGATGTTGCTCAGCACAATTCACGAACATACGACGATTCTGGTGAATCTTTGATTTTGTAAGGATGCAGGCCAAGATATTTTCGCAAAATTCACCACAACAACGCCACATAAATGTCCAATGCTTGAGAATGACGTGTGAGAGACTGATTTGGGACTTCCTCAATTGATGCACTAGCGGCAGCAATATTCTCGACACAACGTGCTCTTCTTTGTCTCACTGGCACGGGATCATTTTGTATTGTGCCTGTAGATTAAAATTTTTCCACTAGAGGCTCAATTGTTGGTCTGACAGGACGATTATGACGACCATAAATTGGACGTAGCGCTCTTAAAATTCTGAATTTCGGTAGTAAATTTTATTAATTTCGATTCATTGTTGGATCCTATATGTTTCCATTATGAAATGGCAAACTTTACTGAAGAGAAATGTCAGAAGAGCGGAAAAAAATATAACGTCGTTTGCTGTCTCTATCAATCTACTTTTGTAGCGTCCCTATTGGAAACCCCGTTACTACTTATAATGACTTTCTTTTCTAAATAAAAATCAACTATTAATTTCGAGACATGACCAAGTCAAATGGTCACCAGGCTCAGGCGATTAAAGGCCTCTAGATTATTTTCTCTGCCGTTATGTTAAATCAAAGGTTTACGCCAATCAACCAGCAATGCTCGAGGAGCTCGAAGATAATATTCAGCGCCTTATAGCCGAAATTCCAGAAGAAACGCTGCACTGGATAAACAAAAATTAGCGTAAGAGAGTGTAGTTCTGCAAACGGACCGTGGTGGACATTGGACGATATTTTGTTTAAATCATAAGTGGCATAAAATTATATATGTATGCATGTACATACATACATAACAAAAACGGAACCCATTTTGATTGTTTTGATTTGAGTGGTTCTTTTTGATAGACCCTTTATATATTTATAGAAAAACTTTGAGAAAAGATCTTTTAACAAATAATTTTAGCAAAACTTTGGGAAAAAAATCATTCCAAAAATACGAAAAAAGCAATTGTGATTTTTTTTAAATAATTTAAAATTATAATTAAAAGAAAAATTTGTTAAAAAATAATAAATTTAAATCTGAAGCAAAAATCTTAAAAAAAAAAATCTCAACATCTTCTTAGTAAATAAAAAAAAATAACAATTAAAGAAAACTTAAATAATAAGAAAAAATAAATAATTTAAAAAAATATTTAAAAAAAATTAAAAAAAAAAAAAATTTCGAAAAAATTTCTATAATTACAAAAATTTGAAAAGAATATAATAATTAAAGAAAAATTAAATAATAATTAATAAATTGAGAAAAAATTCTTTTAAAAAATCTTGCTCTAACGTAAAAAACTTTTAATTAAAAAAAATATTTAAAAAAAATTAAAAAAAAAATTTATAAAAAAATATTTTTAAAAAAATATTTAAAAAAAATATATATTAAAAAAAAAATATTAAAAACAAAAAATATGAAAAAAAAAATATTTAAAAAATATTTAAAAAAAAATTTTAAAAAATATTTTTAAAAAAATTAAAAAAAAAATTTCTATAATTACAAAAATTTGACAAGAATATAATAATTAAAGAAAAATTAAATAATAATTTATAAATTAAGAAAAAATTCTATGAAAAAATCTTGCTC
>CM050327.1:26861869-27054368 GCA_027475135.1 Bactrocera correcta
TTTTTGTGCGCCTTTGCCATTTTAAACAAATAAATAAAACTGTCATTTCTGTTGAGAAGAAAATTCACAATTTATTCATGACCAACATCGGTCCATACTTGTCACTGACACTTGACACTTGACACTTTCACTGTCAATAGAGAGCGGTATAGATGGATTATAACCAACTTTTATGGTCGCAATCTTAAGAAGTTGATTTTGACAAGTTCTGGTTCCAACCGAATTATCGTGAGAAAAGTTTAGAGATTCGATTATATAAAAAAATTGTGACATCGAATGGCTTTCAAAAAATTGGGATTAACTCCATTAGACTATTTCATGAGGGTTTATTTGAAGTCGATAATCTGCAGAAATAAACCACACTCTGTTTAAGCCTTAGCAGTCAATATTGAAAGTGCTATTCATGACATACGGTTCGACTTAGTGGAAAAAGTACTCGAAAATTGGGTTCATCGAATTCGTTCCTTCGAAAGAAGCTGTGGATATCATTTGATTTATGTTATATTCAGAATCCAATTGTATCGATTGCACTTCAGATTAAATAAAAAATATTTGAATTACCTTACCAATTAGAGTGTTTTTTTTAATCTTAACACCCTTATTGGAAAACCTTGTATATAAATGATAAGGGATGCGATGAAACTTAAAATCCGGATGTCTGTCTGTCGGTCCGCCTGCCCGTCCGTGCAAGCTTTAACTTGAGTAAACATTACGATATCGTAGTGACAAATAGAACACGTTGTCTTTTAACAAAAAGAATGTGGAAGAATTCGAGCCACTGCCTTGTCTACAAACCGCTTCAAAATGAAAACCTAAAAATGTTCATAACCGCCCTTCTTCAGAGGAAAACACATATGTGACATGCTCAAAGGCCAAATCGCACCACTACCACGCCTTCTTCGGATATAACACAGTTTTAAATTATATTGATTCTTTCACTTTCCGGAATATAAATCAAAAAGCAATTAATATAAAGAGACAAAACTTTTCACGAAAGCTGCCTTACGACTAAAAATGGTCCAAATCAAATCAAAACCACAGGGCACAGTAGACCTTTTCCAACACTCTGAACCTTTCGGCACCAGAAATTTGAATTTGAAATAAATTGAACTCGGGTCAATACTTTTCTTAGCTCCCAATTATCTAAATATCAAAAAAAAAAATTAAATTAAATAAAAAAAAGGATTTTCCAATTTCCGGTGATTTTATATCGCACACATCGGCCAAAATGTGAGTTATTTGGATCCCATTGTATACATTTGGATGACTAATAAGCCTTATGTAGCTGAAGGTATTATCTCGGCTTTAATCCTTGCTTATTAGAGTGTTCATTTATACCCGAACTCAGTGTACCTTCTTACTTGTTATATAATATCTTTCATATTGAGCAGGTATACGGCATAAAATAAATCAGAAACTAAAAATATTAATAATAGATATATATGTTCATTTGATTTTATTTTTTTCGACATAAGAGCATATTATTGTCATGATAAGAAGTATTCTGAGTTTTATAAAACTCTCTCAAATAATGACCTATATTTTCGAACGTTTACAATGGGTGCATATGTTCAAGTTTAAAGTGATTCGATGTCAGCCATTTTTGGTTCAGCGATAGTATAGTATTTTCAAGTCTATATATGTGACCTGGTCTACGAAATGGGCGCTTAGGTGTCAAAAAATCTTTTTTTTTTTTTAATTTTTTTTTTTCAATTTTTTATTTTTTTTATTTTTTTTATTTTTTTAATATTATTATTTTTTTTTTACACCTAAGCCCCCTTTTCGTAGACCAGGTCACATATAATAAAAACGCCAATGAAAAGGCATAATTGATTAGAAGTATGCAAAGTCTTCGGAATTCTTATGCCCTCAAAAGGTAACATTAAGTTCGCCATAAATTTTGTAAATCACCGAAGAAAATTTCGGGGACACCATAGCATATACGTAAATATAAATATTTGTGAAGGCTATTCTAGCTTTGGTACAACCGAGTTTAATGTTTTAATTTTTTTCTTTTGATTTTGCAATATTGAAGTTATTCAAGTTAATAGCCCACTGAACTGCTTCTCCAGCACCAACAAGCCAAGACTCAAATAGTCAGTACATTAGATTACAAAAGCAACATGTTCTACATTCTTCAACTTAATTTAAAAAAGCGGCAGCATACAGTAATATTTAAAGCATCTGCATTACCCCAAAAGTGTTGAAATGTAACCTTACCGCAGAGCGTTCACTTTTGGATACTTAAGTTACGTATACACACACCTATACATATGCATATTGGTTGTCGTTGGCAGCACGAAAGCCCTTATCTAAGTACTTGGATATATTTCACCGCAGACAGTTGAGTTATTTGTGTAGCAACGCTTGCGCTCACTTATTGTGCGAGCTTATAAAGATACTTACAGCTTAACCGCAAGCACTGCGGTTCAAAAACATTCAAACACCTACACTACACCTACACTACTACATAAATATCTATAAGTGTAATATACTGCAAAAGCACTTATACACTCTCCTTAGGAAATTTATTTGGGTGCGAAAGTGATTGTTCGTTAACCCACTTTAAGGGCTTTGCCGCCGTCAGTCTAACGTTGGTGTAAAATTCGATAGAACTGAAAGTTCCGATGTAATAAAACGAAAAGCAATTGCAAGGAGGAATAGGTATGTGTGTATTTGTGTTGATATTTATACGCATCTATTTGTGTTTGCATTCGTGGGCAGCTAATTTTAACAAGTTGTCGATAAGTTCAGATCAGCAAGCGCTTGAGTAAATTTGGTGTGCGGTTAATGAAAATTGACTGCAAATATTTGGACTAGGAGTGGAGGAGTGGATTACGGTTGGAAAGTTGTGATAATTTGCTGATTTTCTACTTTTGTTTTGAATACTGAAAGGAATTCGTATTAATTGTATATTAAGGAGCCACATTGCAAAAAGAAGAAACGACTGGCACGCTGTTGTTAACTCGGCTATAACCACGTAAGCGGTTTCTATGGATATCCTTAGGACACAAAATGCAGTAAGCTACCAAGTCGTAATACTACCCTAACCTTCTGGGTACAAATCCAGCACGCCGGAGGAAAGGCAAGGAGAAATCCAACTTAGCAGACTAATGATCAACATAGATGGCCCCAGCCAAAGAAAGAGAGAACTCTTGTTGACGACAATCAGCGTCCTATAATACGACGCTGAGATCTTGGGAGATGTGCTTAAAAAGATAAACCGGCAGAAGTCATCAGCCTACCGCTCAGTCTCAGGTGATGCAAGATTAGAGTATACGACGTTTGACAATTAAGTAATGAAACCGATTTTATTACCGCGCTTGTGGTAAATATGTGACCTTGAAATTCCCTTTTTCATTTTCCGGCAACCCTCCCCTCTCCATTGATATATGAACCATCGCTCTAGCTTGTTTAGTTCGCCTGCTGCGTCAAGTTGTGTAGACATGTGTTTCTAATGCTCGTCACGAAAATGGAACAACGAAATCAAGAGCAAAGCGTCGTGATAAAAACAGATAAAGATACAAAACAGCTTCGGAAAGGTACGCTAAAATTGTAAGAGTGTATAGTGATAGTGATCTTAGTCGTGGCCAGATGTTTCGATGGCACAAAGAGTTTAAGGAGGGGCGTGAAAGCGTGGAATACGAGGCGCGGAGTGGGAGACCAGTCGAGGTGCGGAATGACAAAGTCGTTCCACCGGGGAAAACTGTGAATCAGGTCTACTATTACCAAGTACTCGAAAGTTTGCGAAAACGAGTCAACAGGGTGCGACCAGACATCGCTCGTAACTTGATCCTTCGTGACGACAACGCGCCGCCCTAGCGTGTCCCAGTATTTGGCCTCTAAAGGGATCGCCGTGTTGCAACAGCCCCCTTATTCGCCTGACATGTCACCCTGTGACTTTTTTTGTTTCATAAAACAAAATCGGTGGTCAAAGAAACCCATTGCGGACATCTAGTCGGCCGTGACGAGAGTACTCGCGGACATCCCAGTCGAAGCGTTCCAGAAATGTTACGAAGCATGGAAAACGCGCTGGAATCGCTATATAGCTGCCCAAGGGGACTACTTTGAAGGGGATGGCAGAGTTATAGAATAATTTTTATATATACGGTTTTTATGGAATCAGTCTCATTACTAAATTGTCATACCTCGTAGGAGGTAATGTCCCAATTGACCTTCTGGCTTAGGAAAGGAAAAAGCTGTGGGAACTATCCACTCACAGATACCACAAAAACTACCTCCACAGGATGGGAAAAGTCGACGAGCTGTCATGCCTATACAAGGACGCGACGGAAGACGTCGCTTAATGTGAGTTACATTCCTTGAATGTGTGTGATGGCAGCGTCAAGCAAACTGGAAGATTATCCAAAAATTTGCGGCAACTTTGCTACGGAGCAAGAAGCGGTGCCTGGTGCCGAGATGTATATCTCTCAACTAGAAAAATGGAACACCACCCTGAAGTGATGCAAATGTGGTTCCGGGATGGGCGACGGTTCTTTAGATGGCGGGTTTTTAGTGACCTGCTAGTGGCAGATACCGTTGCTGTGACGATAGCACTGATGCTGCGGAAGACATTTTTCAGATAAAAAACATATCCATTTAGTTTTCGAGCTCATCTTAGCGCACTTACGAAGAATTGCTAAATTCCAAATTGAGTTCAAATCAGTCGAAGCCGAAAATTTCAACGAAATTGCGCAGAATCACGCTTACTTTTCGCAGTTGCTTCACTTTTTTCGGCTTTCATCCATAGCTTGTATGTGGAGTAGGCGTTATGGCAGGCCGATTTCGCCGATTTGGAACTTGTTGCGCGGGTTCTCAGCTTAATTTCTTACCATAAATGAACCATAACCGAATCGGAAGAAGCTTTAACGCATTTTTCCCCAATTCCAATCAAAGCACGAATCCTTTAAACGTTTGTTAATGCCAATAAAGTAAGAAATTCCAAAGAATAATGATACTTAGAAAAATCTTCGTTAGAAAAAAATAAATCACATCAAACACCCACACCTTTGCAAGTATTGCAATTCAGTTTTATATTCCTACAGACACACACACACACACAATCTACACATACAAGCAATTTATACACCCCGAAAACCAACCAATTAGTGAGTTTTCTTGAATAACCGCAAAGCTCCGTATGACACAGCTCACCCACGCTTCGACGGATTAAGGTGGATTTAGCGCAACCGCTGCATGCAAACAACAACAGTTTTGCGCTATTTTTACTTTGTATGTATATGAATATATGTGTGTATGTGTCTGTGCACTAATATTTATATAGCTTATGAAATCTGAGTATCGAAAGCCATTGGAAAAGCGCAAAAGCCAACAGCAGGTGCCTTTCAACTAACTTCTTCCAGCGCCATGAATTACATATGTATGTATACACGCATACATACGTACACTGGAGTAGCTATAGTTAAATGCATAACAGCTGTTAGTTTAAGATTACGACTTGACAGCAACAACAAGCACATCACAAAGTGCAACATTGGCACTTCGAAGATGCAAATAAAATCAAATAAATAGCGGGAATATCTACTATACATACAAACTAAAAGTGTATACATATATGGAAGCTGCTTCCAAAAGGGGAAGAAAGAAATAAGCGAAGATAAGAAATTGTAGCTTCTTCCACTAAAATTTATTTGCACATTCGAAACTTACATTGAGTGCATTTTTATTTGCAGCCATCAATTGGCATTGTCTTTGTAACAAAACAAGTTTGAGGTGGGATTTTTTAGATGACTTCAGTTAAGTTTGACATTTCTTAGAAAAATGTTTGTGTTATATAAAGTGATGCTAACAAGTTAACGACAAACAAAAGTCTAAGTAAAAACATTTCTGCACAGGGCTGAAAGCTGGGTTTGGGACCCGCCACGTAAAACACCCCAATGAAAAAAAGAAAACAGCCTCGGATAAGAGACCTTTATGATGACGACCACCGCAAAAGCATTAAGAATTACGATTTAAAAGTATGCACTTCGAACGTCCGGTCGCTTAATTGCGAGAAGATGACACTGCACAGTTGATGTCCTCGCAACATTAAATGCTGATATCACCACCGTTCAAAAAGTGCAATGGACGGGACAAGAACTGAGACGATTAGGTCCACAGTATCAATGCGATGGCAGGGGCAGGCTGGTAACGTTTCGCCACTGTTGCAGTTGGGAGGTATGTAGCTAAAGCCTGACTTTACAGTTTGGTGTTTGTTGCTCCTGAATAGCAAAGCAGTTAATTAGGAAATCTTACCATAGTTGAGGGTATAAAAGGATTGGATCAGCCTGGCTTGGGGGGTCTCACATAAGCCAGACAGAATTACATGCGTAGCGGCGGCTAAGCGCACGCAGACCTACGCTCTATGAAAAAAAGGAGGGAAAAAGTAGTTCCTTGAAGAGAGCAGCACTTACAACGAGCTTCAAAGCAGCCAGAAAAAGGACAAGAACAAAACTTGATCTAGGTGCAAGGGCTGGAACCAACTCTTGAACTGAATCAAAACCTAGCTCTAGGAAGGTAATAACATCAGCGGAACAAGCAGCCGGAACCAAACCTGGTTGCCAAAATATGGCTATAAAGCAAGGAGGAAAGCAGAGTGAGAGAGCCAAAAGTGAAGCTGTTAGTAGTGCAGGTTCCAAAGTGGCCTATTTCTAAGGTAGATGTCACAGCAATTCGCCAGCGGAACTTACATAGATGAAAAGCATCGAAAATGGCTAATCTGTTGCTTGGATCTATATCCTAGGCGACCCATCAAGTTTCCGGAATACTGCAGTACTTTACAGGCGAAAGTCTTTGCGGTCAGCGAAGTGGCTGACAACCTAAAAACGCAGGAAACAACATAGGGAAGATCAATGAATACGTCAATAGCCAGGCGGCAATTAAGACTGTAATCGCGTTTCGTCAGCGATTGTCTGTAACAGCAGGGAGGCAGTGTATATAGTGGTTGCTGAAAAGCGGATGTTAATATACCACTGTGCCCAAAAAGGTAAGGTGACATTGTATTTATTTTGAAAATTCTTTATTTATTCTTCCAAATCAATTTCATCCCCTTCAAAGGAATCCCCTCTCAATGCAATGCACTTATGCCAACGGATTTTCCAATCTTCGGAACACTGGTTGTAGTCACTTTCCGGGATGGCCTTCAGTTCCGTCTTCGCTGCGGCTTGAAACTGCTCCATCGTATAAAATCGGCGTCACCGGAGCGGTCTTTCGAGCTTGGTGAACAGCCAGAAGTCGCACGGCGCCAGATCAGATGAATGCGGTGGTTGCGGAACGATATGAGTTGTGTTTTTGGCGAAATGATCACGAATTACGAGGGCAGTATGAGATGGAGCATTATCGTGGTGTAAAAACCAAGAATTGCCCTTCCACAATTCCGGCCTTTTTAGGCGGATAGCGTTACGCAAATGATGCAAAACGTTCATATAATATTCCTTGTTGACTGTTTGACCGGTTGGAAGGAATTCATAATGCACAACACCACAATAATCGAAGCAAACAGTCAACATGGCCTTGATTTTCGATCGACTTTGGCGCGATTTTTTTAGTCTCGACTCTCTTTTGGCACGATATTCGCTCGATTGATCGGTTGTTTCGGGGTCGTAAGCATAGATCCAAGTCTCATCGCCAGTTATAATGCGTTTCATGAAACCCTGGTAGTCGGAAAGCATCGTTTCACACACTTCAAAGCGACGCCTTTTTTCCAAAAAATTCAATGTTTTCGGTGCCAGTCGAGATTTGACTCGCTTGAGGCCCAAAACATCCTTCAAAAGGGTATTAGGTGAGCCTTTCGATATGCCAACTTCATCAGCAAGGTCTCTAATTGTTAATCGATGGTTTTTCAATACCAAATCTTTGATTTGTTGAACGTGAGCTTCGTCGGTTGAGGTTGATGGTCGCCCTGGACGCTCTTCGTCTTCGACACATTCACGGCCGGCTTGGAACTCACTAAACCACTTGTAAACATTTTTTTTTTAGACATAGCCTCATCACCAAAGGCTTTCTGCACCATCCTCAACGTATCCGGAACAGAAAATTGATTCCGTAAACAAAATTTAATGCAAATTCTTTGCTCAACAAATTTCGACATCGCAAAAAACGAAAACCTCACTTTTAGCAGCTCACAAAACGACACGTATCTCAAACACCAATGAATATTTTGACATGAAATTTGACATAAATGCAACTAGTACTGTCAGTCCAATCTAAAAAAAATAAAAAAATTCTTCAAATCTCTCGAGGCGCGCAGTTTAAATTCAAATGTCAAATGTTATTCCAGGTTACAAAAGAAAACTTCCGCGAAACGAAATAGCTACTCAGCTTGCCAAAAGTGCCATCCGTGTGGCTACCGAACCAGTACAAGAAATACATAGTTTGCTAATAACGATACGATTTTCGAATGAAAGTTGATAGACGGATCAAGGCGAGTTGGAATGGACGATCATCTGCAAGAAAAATTTGCATGCTTTTTACTCACACGATATCGTAAGGACTGCAGGACCGCGGTTGGCCCAATGACAGATCAAAACTTACGGGCATCGCATGCGATCCGGTTAGGCATTATTAACAACAAAACATGCAGAAAGTGCAGGAAAGTAGACATGAGAGAAACGCTAAAACGCCTCCTCTACTTCCGTCCGGCCTTAACTAAAGCTCAGCTTAGATATCTACGAGCTTCGCAGTACCATTATAAAATACCAAGCCGCTACCCAAGCTCGTTAAATACGTTGACGTTCTGCTATGTATAGCGCGACAGCCGCCCAGCATAACCTAACCTAACTTTATGTACACTTGCATATACTTGTTAAGCATGAAATTTTGCATAACATACTTTTAAACGTTCGATTGCTTTAAATACAACACACAATAAACACTCATTTATACATTTCGAAAATACAAAATTTTTAAGAAAAAAAGCTTAAAAACTCCGCCCTCACTATTCAAGACGAATTGAGCTCAAAATTCAATTTAACTGATTGCACATAAGGAGCAATAATTCAATGGCCCCATTGAGACTTTTATGCCTTTGAAAAGGTAAAGTGGCTGCCATTTCACTCGGCAACATGTGTCACACACTTCGATTTTCTTCGCTTGAATTTATTTCGCCAACTCAGTGGGCTGACTGCAGTTCAATTTGTATGCCGGTGTTCATATATTTCAGATGTATATTTGTACGCTTTAAGTGGGAAATAAGGGGGCATGAAAAGCATCATTACGAATTCATGCATTATCTTTCTCTTGGGGGCTGACAATCTAAATGAGAGCGTGATCGTCAAGTGTGCCAGCTAACTTACTTGTCACATGTATCATGCAAAATACATGTGTGTGTGTGGTTGTTTTGTATAGTGAATGGGTGCTTTTCAAAGCTACGGGTTACATAAATAGACGGTTTTCATGCTCAACGTAATTGAACTGATTTAAATAGTTACGTGAGAAATGGAAGATTATTTATTTTCCGAGAGCTTCTCTGTATTTTTCTTTTGTATTATAATTTTTCTTTATATGCAATGCTCTTATTGCAAAATTATTTGATAGGTGTTTTTAAAATACCCATTTTTCGATTCTGGTAAGGAAAATCGATAAAGCCAGCTTATAAAAAATTCTCAAAACATCAACAATCAAGGTAAGTTTAACAGAAAGACCTCGACTAAAAAGTTGTCTTTCTACCAATGTAGAAAATTTAAGCCTTTATTAAATTTAGTTGCAATTTAGAGTTTTTTAAGATATTCAACTGTGTTTGTTACTTTTTTCCGCCCAAAAACGATAGTGAGTTATCGACCTTATCGTGTCTTTTTGGATTACATCAACTGTTCGGTAAAATCCTTAGCCCGAAAACAAAAGACGAACAAGTTTGAGAAGCTAATAATCTTATATCGAGATATTAGAAGATATACATTAAGGGATTAGGGACAGTCAGAGGCACGAAAAAATGAGAATTTTCAGTATTTTTTTGCTATTAAATCATGTCATTTTACAAAAGTAGTAATATGACATTATTATATAATGTGTTGACTCGAAGTCACGAACACTTAAAAAAACATAATTTCCAAAGTTATAGTTGTTGGTGTTGACCCAGATCCAAAAAAAGGTACTTGCGGTGACAACTATAAATCCTTGGAGATTCATCTCAAATCAATCGGCCAAAAAAATTAGTTTTATAAATAGATAATCCTGGGCCTGATCGATAAATTTTATTTTATTTTTTTTTTTTAAATTAATAAAATGGCGGCCTCAGGAATTTTTTTTCTAAATTTTTGGGAAAAATTAAATTTTTGGTCTTAAAAAATCGAAATAAAAAAAAAAATCCTTCGATCAGGCCCGAGTTTATTATGTATTCTAAAAGCTGTATAAATTTCATTAGAATCTTCTGAGCGGTATTCGAGTTCCAGTTGTCACCAGTTCAAAGAACATAGCTTTGAGAAAACCGCGTTTAAGGTTTCAAACTAGCGCTTTGAAGTGCCCGAGCTCTCTTTGTTATTTGTCGAATAACTCAGAAACTAATTATCGGATCAACGTGAAATTTTCAGAGAATAATTTTAACATATTACACTTAAAAAAAAAGCAAAATAAAAGTAATAATTTTTTTAATATTCTCACTACTCCTAACCCCTTAAAACAAAAAGCGAGTCGAAACAAAAACAAACTATGCCAAAGCTGCTAAAAAATCAAGGTCAAATGTTTTTTCGATACTCGTGGTTTGGTGGATCATAAATTTGTCCCGAAGAAACAGACAAACAATAAGGAGTTTTCTTAGGCCGTATTAAGGCATTTGCGTGAAAACATCCGTCAAAAACGACTGGAATTGTGGAAGAACAGTTCATGGATAATGCACCATTGAATCGAACCACGATTGCGACCGAATTTAAAGCCAAAAACGAAATTAATACCATCGATCAGCCACCGAATTCACTAGATTCCGTATGATTTTTTCTTGCTCCTTAAACTGAAATTGCCACTCCATGGAAAACGTTTTCAGTCGAACGAAGAGATAAAAAAAATCACAGAAGGAGCTGAAGCTTTATAAAAAGTGTTTCAAGAACACGAAAAATCATTAGCATAAGTGTATTACATCTGGTGGAGATCACTTTGAAGGCGACAAAATAAATACTGATAAATAATTAAGTATTTTGGATTTTTTTTTTTTTTTTAATTTTATTTCACTTTTTGTCACAATGTTTATCTCACTTTTGATCTCAGATAATTGGTATGTAGACTATAAACTATAGACTTTCACATAGGAATTGATTTACCGTTAGAAAAAAAATCAGCAACAGTGATGCAGATAGCTAGGTTAACCTAAGTACTATAGGTTCGGAGCCGCCAAAAGGCTGCTTTAGGTGGCCACTTCTCAATACATACAATTTCAAACAAAAAAATCTAAAAAATTATAGCCTCAAACCACTGCCGGGGCATAAATAGTCTTCCTTGAGTGACTATTTCTTGTTGATAGACAACTAGCGAGACCTCCAACCTCTCCTCTGCTCTCGGCCACCTCGCGTTGATTCAAATTTTGCCTTAAAATTATTGAAAAAATACTTTCTAACCGTGTTATCTTCAAAGAGCAAGCTGAAACTCCGCTTCCAGAAATGACCGGATTTGTGGAAGAACAAAAATTGGCTTTTGCACCACGATAACGCCCCTTCTCACACACATAGTTGCTTGTGCGCGACTTTTTGGCCAAAAACAACACACAGATGATGCCGCAGCCAGATCTGGCCCGCTGTGACTTTTTCTTGTTCCCTAAGCTGAAGAGGCCCATGAAAGGACGACGTTACGTTTCTCTTGACGAGATAAAGACGGCATCGAAGGAGGAGCTGAAGAAGATAAAAAAAAAATATTTTTGAAGTGCTTCGGAGATTGGAAAAACCGTTGGCACAAGTGTATAATATCTCATGGTTTACTTTGAAGTGGACAAAACAGAAATTCATGAATAAATAAATATTTGAAAAAATTTTTGAAGAAACACAAAATTCAAAATTATGTATATTTAAGTAGTCGTGAATTTTGAGAATTGAAATCTAGATAGAAAAAAATGAATTTTGCGAAAATTCACAGCAAATTCTTCCGCCAATTATTTTGCTTATTTTTCATCACATGCGTCAAATCAAAACAATTTTATCTAAATCTTAATAAAAAGTACTAATAAAACTAACAGTAATGCGCAAGGATTAACAGTAAACACAAAGTAAGAATGACATCTGCTGCTCTCTAATACATGTATACCATATACACATATGGTTATGTTTACGCAAAAATGTGCAAATTCATTCAACAAATTGAAATAACAGCCGTTCCGTCACCGTTTAATGCTGACAACAGCATTAGCAAAGCGCAAAGAGCGTGGGTTGGTTGACGTCACGAACACGGAAGAAAAATTTCGTTCACTAGCATGAAACTAAAAATAGAACTCAACCGCTAGACAAACTAAGGAAGCAAAGATCCGACGCACAACCGCTAACAGGTAACAAAAGATTAGTGATTATTTGGTTAGCAGTGCGAAAGGTGGTGTGAAAAGGTTTTTCATACAATGGATAAAATATGTTACAAATGTAATGTAAATGTATGTAATAAAAGACGTAGTTACAATAAAAAATTGTTGTTGGTACACAAAAATAAAATTTAAAGTGGTTTTATTAAACCCTGAAAAGAGTATATTACGTGCGGCAGAAAGTTTATAAAATCGAGCAGACAAAAATCTATCTATATATATAAAAGAGAGTTGATGTTAGTTACACCATTTATAACTCAAGAACGGCTCAACAGATTTGGCTGAAAATTGGTGGAGAGGTAGCTTAAAACCAGGTTAAGGACATAGGATACCCTTTACCTCTTTAAGTCAAAATTTAATACAACTCATAAATACAAAAACTATATTTCAAATCATAAGCATTTGTTCAAAATTCATGTTTGTAGGAATCATTTGAATATTTGTGAACAATTTTTAACAGATTCTTCCTCAAAAATAATACAATTGCTAAGTATTTGGAATAGTAGAAAAGAAATGCATCAGTAATCAGTCGTTGAGTATGTATTATACCACGTGCATCCCAAAAGACTGATGTCATAACCTTTCCCGCCGCCTTTTTAGACTCCAGTGGGAAATGATGGCGCTATGTTTCTATCACTGACGAAAAATTTCGGCTTTATTCCGATTAGAGAGCACTTAAGCACTTCTCAGAATCAGTTATTCGTTGTTTTTGTTCGATTAAGAACTTGCGAGGCACCTACTTTGCTCATTTCGCCTGTTTCCAGGTTAGCAAATATCTTTTCAACGGTGGTTTTCCCTGAGCCCAAATTCAACAGTATTTTCCCCAAAAAGCCAAATGCTTTATTAACACACGAAATGCTTTATGATCCATTTTCTGGTAAACTAACACAAGTTGCTTCACAAAATATTATATATCATTAACTAATAGTTATAATCCAACTAATAGAAATCATACATATAGATGGTAGTACGATTATCTATGTATCAGCCACAGTGAAGCGTGGACGGGTCCTCTAGTTTATAATGAGCAGCGTGACGAGCTGAGTCGATTTAGCCATGCTAGCAGGTTTTGAGCTATCCATCTTATATTTTGTAAACGTTTTTTCCTTAACAAGAAGCTGCACATTTGTCGAAAAATTCGATTTTGAACTATTATATTATAGTTGCCATACACACTGACTGACACTTTTTGTATGGAAAACTTTCTAATTTTACAATACATCGCCTCGCAATTTCGCTTAGACTATTATCCATGACATCGCTACAATCTTCAAATAAATTATTCAAGTCAGACCAGCGAACTGATCATTTTATACCCTTTAATGCTATAAAAATGAACCTGTAAAGGGTATATTAACTTGGGTACAGCGGAAGTTAATATTTTCTGGTTTTTTTAGAAGAAAGAATATTCAGTGATTCTTGAATAACTAAACTTGAATAAAAGTGAGATCCAATCTTTAAACATTTTCGGTGCGGCATTTAATGGCTTGATTACTCAATTAGCAGTTTCCTTATTATTTGGAAAAGATGTACTATCAAAATAATGTGGAAACAGTTTGCTATCAAATTTTGAGCTCGAAACTTAGTTCATTAATGTCTTAACTAATTACTCAATCACCACTTCTTTTAATTGACTAAATTAGAGTGTTTTAGCTGAGACACACACCGATATAAAAAATAAAACAACGTTAAGGCCAGTGGATGACTGATTTGTAAGCGCAAATTAGTCCAAAATGCCTTGACTAATTACTCAATTACCACTAATTTAACTATGTACGTGAAGATATTCTTTTAATTGACCAAATTAGGGCATTTTAGCTGAGACACACACCGATATTAAAAATAAAGCAACGTTAAGGCCAGTTGTTGACAGTTTTTAGTGCGGAAGTTGATTGAATTATTAATATTATGAAAAGTAGATTTCATCACTACTACAGCCGGCTGCCGAACTTAAACACGTATCACCAAGTATTGAAGGATGTAGAGCGGGTTCGCCTGCGCGCGGTACATACTGTGTAACACTTATTGAACTGCGGCCTTCACGACCTTTCAACTCTTACTACTGACCTTGGTATGGCCTTTAAATCTTTATTGTAACTGTGTAACAAACATTCTTTTAGAAATATATAAAGAAATATAAATTTAAAACTTTACCTGATACCAAAGACCTACAAATAGCGTAGTCAAACCGAATTCGCATTGTTGCTTTAATATACATTTTTTGCAAGAATCAATGTAAGTGCATATAACGGGTTTTCGAATAGGGATGATGTGATTTCTAAGTGTCTAATGAAAATATTGCTGCCGTTCAGGTAAGTGTGGCTGAGGACTGCAATTCGATGATTCTAAGACGTTTTCAAGTATTGGAACTGTCTCAAACCACAACCTGGCGTAATTTAAAAAAACATTTACGCTTGCTTATGTATAATATTGTTCTCACTCAAGAGCTAAATCATCGGTCCATACTTTCGAAATGAAGCTGGTGACGCCGGTATAGATCGACGATAACCAACTTTTTATGACCGCAATCGGAAGAAGTTGATCTTGACAACTTCTAGTTCAGCATGGGCTACGTGCCACACAGCAAGTGCAACAAGCAAATAATAACGAGAAAAGTTTGGAGATTTGATTGTTTCAAGAAATTGTGGCATGGAATGGCCTCCAAGAAGTTGTGATTTAATAGCATTTAACTACTTCTTGTAGGGTTAGGGTTGGGCATAGCTAGAAACCAGACTCTCTTCGAGCTTTGGCAGTCAATTTGATGAACTGATGGTGGAAAAAGTGCATATACTTGAAAATTGGGTTCATCGAATTCGTTCTCGCAAAAGCAATCGTGAAAGGGCATTTGAATGATGTGATATTCAGAACTTATTTGTATCAAATAAAAAACATTTCAACATCCTTAACAAATAGTGGATTTTATTTAAAAAAAAAGTCATATCACTCTTATCGGAAAACCCTGTATTATTTATACGTAATTAGCTTCTAAGAAAAATTAAATATTAAAAAGGTTTAATGTATAAAAAGGTAACTGAATTCCCAAAAGGAAAGAAGCATTAACAAAAATTTTCTCATGTGGGCCTTCTTGGGTTAAACATGTAAGCGCGCACCTAGCCACATACACACACACACACAGCCATTTATAATGTGTTGCCTATATATGTAAGTGCGTATGTATGATTATGACATTTTACTATACAATGGGTTATAAGTAAGGAGCTTTTGTAAATTTAATTCATAAAACTCACAAATGCTCGCAACCCCTGTGCGTTGTAGTCTCATATGGTATGTACGCCGCAAAGTATGCTATGCATATTGCATATGCACCTAACCCTACTTATAGGACTAACAGCCGATTTCACACGAAGTGCTTGAGAAAGCTTTCGCCGTCAAGATACACACACGCACACGCATACACATACTTGCACACATGTTGGGTGAGCATTGCGCTGGAGCTTTTCCATGCGGTGCTGGTTGTATACTATGCATTCTAATCGGTCGGCAAAGTTTTTCGTCCTTCTGCTCACGACATGATAACGACGACGACGCCAGCATATGACGACAGTCGACAGGTGTTGGCTAATGCCGAGTGACGCTACAAATATTCAGTTATTCAGCGTACGCGTACGTGTTCGGTTCGTTCATTGTATACGCGGAAAATTTTATTTGGTGCTATAATATATAAAAGCGAAGTGTAAAGTGTGACAATTTTTAGAAATAACATGTCTTTCACCCTTGTCCACCACAAATAGAAACTTTCGGTTTATTTGCTTGTTGCTGCGTGAATTTGCGTGCGCGCGTGTGTGTGTGTGTATGCGTGTCTGTTTTTGGCAATTGACGATGAAAATAACTTTGCTTATGAGAACAATTATATATACTATATATATGTATATACATAAGTATATTTATATGTAAATATGTAAGAGTAGAGAAAGCTGTTGCTGTGTGTTTGTCTGTTTCACGGTTACATATAAGCGGGAAACCCGGATTTTTAGCGTATAGTTCAAAACTTTTAGTTTTCGTAAACAAAATACACGAGTTTAAAGTTCTGTTTTCCTAAAAGTTGGATAATAATGCGCTTAAATCTCAAAATATGCACATTAGGACGAAAAATTATCAAAAATAATTGGTTGATAAGAGCATAATCGGAGGTTCCCAGCTTCTTAATTGTAGTCCTTATTTTCAGATAGAAAAATTATATCTCGCTTCCAACTATTCGAAAAATTATTTTGTTTTGTGGATTTTTGTAGGAAATTGAATGCTCTTCAAAAAAGATCTACAACAATTTTTTCGTAAACCTAACCGTTTAAAAATATTTACGGTTAATTATTTTAAAGAAATATATGTTTTTCTTATGAATTTTTAAACTCGACGCAAAAAAAAAAATAATTATAAATCGGAAAACTCCTAGCTTTGTAGGAAATCGACTGCTACTACATACTGCTCTTCAAGATCTAGTAAAAAAAATCCACGATTTTGCATGAATTAAAAAATTTTATTTAGCACAGCAAGAATGATCCGATTCAAGTTGAGTGTGCACCGTTTTGTTCGTTTACTTTCTGCTACACTTGATGCCAAGCTTAGACTACGAGGTCCAGATTTACACTTCCAACCAAGCTTCCGCAACTTATGACGATTAATTATCGAAAGGTGGGATCTGGCGCTATCCTGTTGGAACACAATTCTTCTTCTTCTGGCCATACCAGCCGCTTCTGAAGTAAAGCTGCCTTCGGACAGTCCAATGGTTGTCAATACAGGTCATAAATAAGAGTTGGGAGGCAACTCATGGTAGATAATGCCTTGCCAAAGTCTCCACACACATAGCAAAACTTTCTCGACCCTTAATCCTGGTTTGGCCACTGTTTGTGTTATTTAACCATGACGATTATTGCTTGACGTTTGTCATAAGTGAACCACTTTTCATCACTAGTAACCATTCGGAAATCTAATTACATATATTGTGCGAATTTATAGCTATTCGTGGATAGAAATAAGATTCTTAGGTTTTTTTACCTTAACTCGTTCTTATTCAGACAACGTGCTTCATCCGGCCTTATTTAAATCGTGTTTTATTCCAATCGGTTTTGTATACTCTTACAACATGTTGCGACTAAGTATAACAGTGCACCTAACGGTTGTATGTATAACCTAAAACTAATCGAGATAGATATAGGGTTTATATACATATATATAAATGATCAGTATGACGAGACGAGTTGAGATCTGATCGACTGTCTGTCCGTCCGTCTGTCGGTGCAAGCTGTAACTTGAGTAAAAATTGAGATATCACAATGAAACTTGGTATGGGGATTCCTTGGTACAAAA
The DNA here is from genome assembly GCA_027475135.1 of Bactrocera correcta. Lineage (NCBI taxonomy): Eukaryota > Metazoa > Arthropoda > Insecta > Diptera > Tephritidae > Bactrocera > Bactrocera correcta. The sequence goes on from CM050327.1 coordinate 26,879,682, forward strand.
AAAAAGTACGAGTTCGTAGATGGGCGCAATCAGGCCACTGCCACACCCACAAAACATCATTACGATAGTGCCATAACTAAGCACTAAATTAAGATATAAAACTCTAATTCGGCACAGGGGATCGCAGTAGCTAGGGCCAGGCGGCAAAAAATAAAAAGGAAGTGGGCGTGACTCTGCCCTCTAACAAGTTTAATGGTCAAATATCTTAAACCACTTAAGGTACAACAACCTAAATTGCCCAGCACAAATATTATGAAAAGTCCTGCCGACAGTGTGAAAATGGATGAAATTGGCGGATAACTTCGATCACTCCTCATATAACGGTACCGTTCAAAACTACTGAAAGTGCAATAAATATATAACTAATTATGCCACAAGCATTTAATTTTACCTCCAGGATGGTATAAGAGAGCTTACGGCGAAAATTGGACAATGGCCGTGGCAGCGCCCACTTTTTGGAAATTCGAATATCTCGGAACCCTACAGACCGCTTTCGACGAAATTTAGTACGTAGCATTCTTCTCATACTCCTATGTCACAGTGTGGAAATAGGCGAAATATGACTACCATCACACCTACTTTCTATTAAATATATTTTTAAATTACACTTATTTCTTTCAATTTCTAGTGTACAAATCAAAAAGTAATTAATATAACGGAATATAATTCTTCAGTAATAATTCCCTTAAAGTATGTCATTTTTCGACTAAAAACTGTCAAAACTATTCAAGACCCTGGGTACGGAATGGACCCCATTATCTATAGTTGACTTTTTACCGTAAATATCGGTCAATGTGTCAGATTTATAATTGAAATTGAGAGAAAATCATTTACTGATAAGTAGTATGTCTGTGTGCTACAAATAAGTTGAATTGGGTTAATACCTCTTACCCCTCAAATACCTAATACAAAGTTTTCGAACTTCCGCTTGACTTGCGGTATATAGTATGAAAATATTTGGTATACAAAGAAGGAAGCTATTTGAACATGTTTTTCTTTCAAAGCAAATTATTTACAAATATAATGGGTTGTCAAAAAAGTCTTGCGGTATTTGTATTGAATCAATTCGTGTGGCACCCATACATCGAGCTTCTTAGTGACTCCAAGCTTCTTCAAATGGTTTATAACGGTTTGATGACTCATGCCCAGCTCTTGACCGATGCTACGGCTGCTACTATGCCGGTCCCTTTCGACCAATTCAGCGCTTTTATCGCAATTTTCGACGACAGGCCTTCCGGAGCGTGGCGCATCTTCGACCTCCTCTACACCAGAACGAAAAAGTTGATAGAATAGTTGTGCAGTGGAAATGGAAACTGTATCGGGTCCATAAATTGCACAAATTTTACTGGCGGCTTGAGATGCATTTTTGCCTTTATCGTAGTAGTACTGTAAAATATGCCATATTTTCTCTTTATTTTGCTCCATGTTTGCGACGCTATAACTCACGAACGATTTAAAAGAAACGACAATTAATCAAACAAATGTTAGCGCGTGAAACGAGTTTTCCAAAAAGGTATAGCATGACCCGATGCCACGAATAAAACTAGAACTAGGCGCTCTCAGCGCCAACTAGCGAATTTTTTGACAACCTAATATTTATAAACATGGTGGAACCTAAGGTTTCAGAAAATTTCAATTATTTATTTTCAGTTCTCTGATTTTTTATATGAGATATTTTGACTGACCAAAGTCAATTGCTATTTTTGTGAAAGCTAAGTATCAAACGGCCAAATTTATATCAATTATGTAACTAATATTGTTTATTGTTATATGAGAACTGAAACATCCCGTTTATAGATACATATGTATAGTCAAACCGGGTGATTATAATTCCATATAATGAATGGATTTTTTTTTTTTGTTAAGAAAATTATATTGCATGCCAAACGAAAATCTGTGCACAAGAGGGTTAAATTTAGCGCGCAGGTATATTGTGTGTGTGTGGGTATGTATATCTGTAACTGAGCGCCTTTTATTTGCTTTATCAGCATTGTAAACTCGCGCGTGCAAATAATATTAACTCTCCTTACAACTCGTATTTGCATATATTATTTTATCTTACATGCTGTTAAACTCAAATCAATTCCTTTGTCGACATGGTAGATTTCCAATTGAAATTAATAGTTATTGCAATTTTAATCAAAGCTAATCGAAGCTTTGCCCTTTTTCTTTTTGCTTGACATTTACTGTTATCTTTTTTCCCTTTGCTCAGTGATTTTGCTGCAATTTTGCAGTGCAGTGCAAATAAACCGTTGGAAAATGTAAATCTGTCGTGACTTTCATTTGAAAGCAATTAAATGAAAATAATAGATTTGTCTGGCCGACACAGAAGAGCATAAAAAACGTAGTATTTGAGCGCAGAATCAACACCCTTCAAAGGTAAGTAATGTATATTACATTGCATGTAGTATAAGGAGTTAAGAATTTGAAACGTGAATGCGAAACTAATCCATGCTCATAACATTAAGACAGACCTTAGAGTATGGAATTCATCGGTCCAGAAATTTTCAGTCATCGGACAAAGACTTCTAGAAGCTTTACTTTATAGCAAAAACCCAAAGGCATTCCAATGATATGTTTTGTGATTATTAATAATGCCGATTACTCGGCAACATGAACGTGAATACTGTTATAATTAAATGCCAAGGCGTACAGCGCTTCATCTCAAAGGAAGTAGCACAGGAAAATATAAAATAGATTATACCTTCTGAATTGACGACGCCGATACTTATTCCCCTTCTTTACTGGCATAGACACTGATTACTTTGACAGCGAGCCTATTCGAGATACCAAGTGCAATCAGGTCCTTCTCCACTTGATCTCTCCAACAGAGTGGAGGTCTTCTTCTACTTCAACCATCGCGTATGGAATCGAAAACCTTCCAAGCTGGAGTGTTCTCTTCCATCCGGACAGCTTGACCTAGCAATCGCAGCCGCTGTCTGTTGATTTGTTGAACTATGTCAATGTCGCCGTATATCTCGTATAGCTCAACGTTCCATCGAATGCGGTATTCGCCGTTACATTTTTCTCAAACACTCTTAAGGCCGACTCATCAGATGATGTCATTGTGTATGCCTCCGGAACATATGGCAGGATGGAAATGCTGATTTTTGTACGTCGGAAGAGGACTTTACTTTTCAATTGCCTACTCAGTCCAAAGTAGCACTTTTTTCCAGGATCGAATCTGCGTTGGATTTCAAGGCTGTTGTTGTTGGTGTTGAGGCTGATTCCAAGATTATTACAACTTCAAAGTTATGACTATTTGTTTAGGATATTTCGTCTTGTCCTCGTTTGCAACCAGACCCATACACTTCGCTTCCTTATCTAGTCTGTAGAAAGCAGAACTAACGGCGCGGTTGTTGATATCAATATCCTCAGCATACACCAGCCGCTGTACACTCTTGCAGAAGATTGAATGTTCTCTATAAGGCTCTTCCGCAGCAATAGTTTGAAGAAGTCACACGATATGGAGCCACAATCCTTCTCGATCCTGACCGAGCTGTTGATATCAGATTACACAGCCGCCATATTAGCTTTGCAGGGATACCAAGTTCAAACATAGCGGCAGTTCCTTTTCGTGCTGTCGAAGACGAGGCTATAAAATTAACGAAGAGGTGGTGTGTGCTGATCTTCGTTTCAAAGGCCTTTTAAAAGATTTGGCACATGGTGAAAATCTGGTCGATAGTAGATTTTCCAGATCTGAAGCCACACTGAACCCCGAATACTACTTGACGATTAATACATTTATTGCCGAGGTAATACATTGAAAATTGCGTTTCTCTAACTTTTCGATATAATTTGTATACGATTTATCCGCTTCCTTTCAAAAAGGCCTCTGTTTTGGAGTTATTCTAAACGCACATCACACTTTGGACCGGATTCATCGTATGCAGTTCACTCGGATGACTTCGATTAGATTTCGGAGAGAAATGATAGAGCCACGTTTCAGCCATTGTCAGATACCGACGCAAAAACTCGGGTTTGTTACACCTAAACATCTCCAAACACTGCTCCGAATCATCAACTCGGGATTGTTTTTGGTCAAAAGTGGTTGGCATCTTAGAGTGCCTACTATCTCGAACAACTATACTTTGCAATCATCCAAAATTATTTGGTGGACTGTTTTGATGTTTTCATCATTCTCTCTTGGGCGTCCACTGCGTTCACAAGCCAAGTTTCTGCTTGAACTGATTAATTAAGTAATGATTTTCCCAGGCAAAAATAACTCTCATAAAGTGAAAATTACCTTCTGGGTAATAATCTGGTCTAACAACATGTACTTAAATGTTCAACCCTTTGAAGGAAAAGCTTACTTTGCTAAAGAAAAACTCATTTTCCTTGTAGTAATATCAATGCAGCACATTTTCATGAATTCGAAATGTTCGCTTAAATTTTGCACTTTCATGAAATTATAGTGAAGCTTGATGCCTTGATAAAGAGTTTTGTATTACAACCGCGTAATGAAGCCAAATTAGCTGGCGAACAGATATCTGAGTAGCAGAAACAACAGCAACACCAGCATCAACAACAACAACAATATCAATAAGGGCATAAAACAATAGAAAACGGTGATGGTGGTGGTTATAATGGCTGTTTTATGCTCAACAAATTTATATTACGGTTTCACTGAACATACCTACTTATAATACACAAACAAAAAGCGTGGAGATGGCTTACCTGTTCGCTATACCTTCTGGCCAATTGTATGTATATAGTTATTTTTCGTTTTCGTTTTTGTTTTTGTTTTCGTTCTGAGTTCTGTTTGTGCACGCTGTCGTGCCATCATTGCATAATTTTGTTCGTTAATTAACAGCGTCGATGTTTACGCTCGCACATTCAGACACAAACGGACGTGTGTTGTTATTTTATTTCTATGAAAATTCCCATAAATTATTGTTAGCACAGGATCACAATGAAAATGGTAAACTGCGAAAATGCTCAGGCATCAACTGGTGTGTATTTTGGTGCCCTGGAGGGATACCTTATGCCCAGTAGGGATTTTGCGAGTTGCAAGGGCCTGTGTGGGAAGGACGGCATTTTTAGTAGCAACTTGTTGAATTTCACTTTTCAGTTTGGAATGATTTTTTTCTCGATTTACACTTTATTACTTTTACTTCAATTATTTTTTTTAGAGAGGTTTAACTTTTTAGACTTTTAATTGCACTTTTATTTTAATATTTTTTTATTTTTTACTCACTTTTTTATATAAATATTTATTTTGTTTTCTTATGATATTTTTTCACCACTTGGACTATATTATTTTCACTTTGGCTTTTTCACTTAATACTTAAAGAGACTTTTATTTATTTATTTTATTTTTTGTTATGAGATTTTTTCCATTATTTACACTTTATTGATTTCACTTTTTTTTTAACTTTTAAAAAGATTTCACTAATTAAGCTTTTAATTGCACTTTCACTTTCATTTTTTTTTTTTACTTTTTGTTTATTTATTTATTATTTTTTATGATATTTTTTCAATTCCAAAACTACTTTATTTTATTTTTTGACTTTTATTTAATTTTTTTTTTTAATAATGGCACTTAATTACTTTAAATAAATACATTATTAATTTTTTATGAGATTTTATTTCACTATTTTTACTTTATTAATTTAATTTAATTTTTTTTTTAACTTTTTTTACTTTTAAATTTTTATGATTTTTTTATTACTTGGACTATATTATTTTCACTTTAGATTTGTTTAGACTTTTATTTAATAATTTTTTTTGGCACTTTTTATTTTTATAAAGCGATTTCACTTTGCACCTTATATTTTAATTTTTTGGACTATTTGACTAGGAGATTATTCACTATTAATTTTTTATATTTTTCACTTTGCTGCTTTTATTTCTTTTTATTTTTATTTTATTTTATTTTATTTTATTTTATTTTATTTTATTTTATTTTATTTTATTTTATTTTATTTTATTTTATTTTATTTTATTTTATTTTATTTTATTTTTTTATTTTATTTTATTTTATTTTATTTTATTTTATTTTATTTTATTTTATTTTATTTTATTTTATTTTATTTTATTTTATTTTACTTTATTTTATTTTATTTATTTTAATTATTTTATTAATTTCACTTTTTATATTTTTTTTAATTTAAACACATGCCTGTAATTAAAAAAAAATAATAAAATTATTAATGTAAAAAAATTTATTGAAGAATTGTACAAACTATGTTAAAAAAAATAAAAAATAAATTCATTTCACATTTTATAATTTATACTGTTTTTTTTTTTTTATTTTTACAAATAAATCAGCTGAAATGAAATACGCTAAATATTGTTATTAATTAATTAAAAATATACTAATTTTCCTACAGGGCATGTGCAAGCGTATGTTACACTTCATTATTAGTATTTTCACATACCTTTTTCGGTAGATATTTAATTAGGTCTTCTAATTGTTTATTAAATTAATTGCAAACACTCAGCTGATATTAGCACTGAGAGATAAGAGATAAATTGGTATTTTTAGTCAAGTTTAGTATAATCCATGAAAATAGTAGTTGGGTATTAGATTGCAAATATTATTCAGAAGCTAAGTTGTTCCCGCTTTATCCCTGAAATGAATTAACACACACAAGGAAACATCGGAAGCACTATAAAGTATATTTATCACATAAAAATCAGTGTGGGCTGAGTCGATTTAGCCATTTACGTACGCGAACTAGTCCCTCAGTTTTTGAGTTATCGATCTGGAATTTCGCACACGTTCTTTTCTCTCCAAAAAGCAGGTTATTTGTTGGATCCACCGATATTGCACCACTACAGCATATAGCTACCATACCAAATGAACGATCGGAATCAAGTTCTTGTATGGAAAACTTTTTTATTTCACAAGATATCTTCAAGAAATTTTATACAGAATAATATCCTAGCCAGCGCTGCAATCTCCGAAGAAATTGTTTATATCGGTCTACTATAGCATATAACCGCCATACAAACTGACTGAACAAAATTAAGAAAAATTCATATTCATATTCTTTTATACTATAAAATGCACCTGTGTAGGGTATTATTCAAATATTTTTTAATAATTATAGCTTTTTTTTAGTAAGTTCGTAATTTTCTCAAGAAAAATTCAATTTAGTATTACTCATACGCAGCGTCAAACCATAGTTATGGTACGTAGAATAAACCCTTGGCTTTATGAATATCTCTTATTGCATTAAAAATATGATTTTTTAATTGTTTGAATTAAGTTTGAAATTATTCAGGTAAAACTTGGATTCATAATATTCAAAATTTCATATTTCTTCAATATTAAATGCCTTCATTCAGTTTGGAATTTAATACAAAATTTTTTAACTCTTACTTCCGACCGAAAAATCTAAGACCTTTCAAAGATACTCGCATTTATTTGCAAAAAACTCAGCACTGAACTTCTTTAGTATAACTAAAACGACATAATCCAATCAAACATAACTATCTCAATAATTTCTGAAGCTATTGGTTACAATGCACTTAATCCCAAATCTAAATTCCATCAAAATTTTCAAAATGAACAAAAACTTACTTGAGCAACAAATTTCATTTCGCAAAGACAATGGAAATTTTGTAGCAAAACATGCCAAATTCCATTGGGAATGCGGAATTGCAATTGATGAGTGGCTGAAGCTAAGGCAATTTTCAAGAAGCAATTAACGCACATAGCCATACGCTCGGAGCATAACGCCCATGAAGTTTAATCGAATTCGAAATCGAAAACATGTAGCAACTTTCTACTAGTGGAACACTTCAATTAGTCGAGTTGTTGGTTGAGAGTGCTAATGAACTGGCTGACGCAATTGAGCGACGAAAAATTGTATTTTAAGTTTAAATCACTTGGAAAGAAATTGATTAAGTGAAGAAGAAGTGTTGTCAGTGAATAAGTATCGAAGATGAAATGGAAGTATTTACAAATGCATTGCTATTATTTTTAATTAAACTTGAAAGGTGATCCCATCAAATACATATTTACAAAATTTACTAAACTTGGCTATATGTAGTACAAAAGAGAAGAGCTTGTGAAGGCAAGCTAAGTGCTCTCTAGCTGTCTGAAAAGACAAGGATGTTTGTCTCGAAGTTTACGGGTCAAATGAGCAATTTCAATGTGTGGAAATTTTTCTAGCATTGGCTAACAATATAACTAGCTCCAACAATATAAATAACTCTCATCAGAAAAATATCAAGGCGTGGTACAGAAAAACCAAAAGCTGTCTCCTTTAATAATTTTGCCATTCATTATCTATTCTTTCGAGACATTTTTTCTTTTATAATTGAAGATCTTTGTATAAAATTTTTCAGTTTCGGTATTATCAGTTGAAGCATCTTCCACAGAGACTATTGCTTAGACCTAATCTATTAGGTTGTAATATATTTTGGTAAAGTTTTAAAGGGCATCGCGTCACTCACATTTCGTCTCTCCTTTGAAATGTGTTGCTTGCCCTTTTGTGGTCTGCAGTAAAGTCTAATTTAAACGTGGTAAAGCGCTCTAAAAATGTGAAAATTCGGTTTCAAGAAAATTGGCAACGTTGTGGAGTTTATGCTTTTGCTTCAAGTATAGATATATTAATATTATCGTTGTCAAATTAACTGATTGTCGTAATTTAATTTGGCATAATGAAAACTGCGCATAACAACGACGGTTGTCCGCAAAGACAAGAACAGCTGTCTCAACGATTTTGGGAAAAATGAGCCGCTCCTATATATGAATATCTCTTTAACACTGTTTTGATTTTGAAGTTGCAAAGTATAACTGGGTATCTGGTGGTCTAGAGAAAACACAAGCTTCTTCCGTCATAATGTTTTCAACCATTCTTCATTACTTGGAGATATTTTTATAATAAAAATAGTTTCCAGTTTTTATATAGGTCTAGGGTCTTCCAGAGACTCTTTACCTTTCTGAAGACTTTAAGAATAGCAAATTGTAAGATTAATTCAGTTATGTTTCTTCTTTCAAATAAGTTGCTTTCGCTATGTAGTTTTCACTACGTCAAATTTATTGACAGCCGATGTAAAGCCATTTAAATTTTCACTTATAAGAAAATTGGCAACATTGTGCAAACTGTCTAATTTATGCCTGTATTTCAAGAACCGATATGTACATTACAATGATACGAGTATTGTTGTCAGATTAGGTTATTTCAGTCATTAAATTTGACGTATTGAAAACCACGCATAAAATACATTATTCGTCGCTTTAAGACAGCGGCCTTCACTAATGATATTTATTCTCATTTCGCAAGCTTAATCTCTAAATAATAGTATTCTAAACTTTTTTTCGTCTTTGTACTCTTTTTTTGATCTGTTCGTATGGTTTCATTTATACTATTGAAACAAAATCATTAAAACTTTTTTAGAGAATACGGCATGAAATAAAATTCCAAGCATTTTGCACAATCCACGCAGTACCTACACTCTTCAATTAAGTCATTCAGCAAATGTTATTCCTATCTAGCAATATTGTGAAATGCCTGTCTCAGTAAAAAAAATTAATTCATTTTTTTAACCACTAATGAGTATTTCTCTACTTTGCCGTCCATCTGCACATATATTCCACACAAGTACATATGTGCCTTTAAGGTCAACTGTCCCTTTTGAGACAGGTGTGGCAGAGTAGGTCAAATGATTGCTTACTCGCCTAATTAGTAGGCAAACTGCATAGTTCTATCACTCTAAAAGGAGCAACGTACACCCATTGGATGCTCTAGGCAACTTTGGCAATGTAAGCTTCCACTAAATGGAACTCACATGAGCTTTGAATCAGCACGAAACTAGTCAACGAAACTGGTTCACAGACGACAACATCATATTCCTTCACTTACTAGAGTTTTCAATTCAGTTTTGAAAATGCCTGTGTTTTTTACAATAATTCTGTCCATACCAAAAATATCCAAAAAGTAACTAGTTAAAAACCAGTTATTTGCTACAACTATTCCAATCCATATTACATTGTTCAAATGCTCAATGAGCACTAAAGTTATGCGTCCGCTTAAGTATGGCGCTCACGTTGCGACACCTCGACAACCTAATGACACTTTACGGTGTTATTAAATGGGTAACAGAGTGACCAGCGGGGAGAACAAACTGTAGTAAAATTGCATGTGTATGTAGAGTTGTTAAAAGTTTATTTTACATGCCAAAGCAACTAAATCTGTCAAAAAGGTTATCACTACAACAAGAACAAAAAGTATTGAAAAATGTTGGTGTGAAGTAAAGGGACACAAAAATACGAGTACACATGTACATACTTATATCATAATGAAAAAAGTTTGTCATGCTTAAGTGGTAGTATGTTGCCAGAAGTGAGAAAATGGGGCAGTAATATTTTTTATGTTCATTATTACAAAACTTTAGTGCGTGCAAAGTTTCGACGCATTTCGAAGGATGATAAGTCAGCGTTTTTTCCAAATGGAACTTAACAATTTTATGTTGCTTTTTTCAAGTGGTTTTTAGTTTGAGGGAAGTGAAATATATTAGTTTTTACTTACGTTATAATAAAAGCGTATATTACTTAATTTCTTTAAATTTTCATGGACACTTTTCAATGCTCGTAAAACTGATTTATATCAAATTTTAAATTACATGATAAATTATGCATGAAATGAGGCCTGTGAAGTGGTGCTAATATGAAGTCGTTGTAAATAGCATATAAATTTAGTCAGGTTATAAATTATCTGCAGTAGTGGGTTTTTATTATAAAATATTGTTAGTTGACTCAATTAGGCCACTAATTGACTCAATTAAATTTTTGTTGACTCTATTAAGGGGGTATTTTACTCTAGAATTTAGAAAAACTCGATCTTTCTCATATATTTAAAGTTTCGACCCTTAAGAACATATCCTCCAAAGGATTTTTAAAAATTAAAATTATTTTAAGAGCTACAGTTACTTTGGTGACGCAGTACCTAGCCCGGTTCGGTTTGATTCCCTTTTTTAAACGCGTTTTTCTCGAAACTACTTTTTTCTACACGGTACCGACATCACCTCAAATTCTTGAAATTTTGTGTGAATCTTCTTTATACAATCATTTATCGTTCCTACAGGCATCGTGTCAAAATTTTTGTTTTTAATATTTAAAAAAAATTCGGGAATTTCAAAAACAATGCGTAAAAAATAATTTTTATTTTCGTGTGCCCTGAGGTAGGGACTATAACAGCATCCTTACTGATTAAGAATTTCTTTTGATTTTGTTTTCAGACCACCAGGAGAGTCAGGATCACTGTCATCAGGATCCGCCATTATTTTTTTACACCTGTCTCTCCCCCCACTCTAATTATTTGAATTTTTAATATTTTTTGTTAATTTTTTTTTCTGTATTCTTAAGATATCAATAAAAACACCAGAAAAAAATGGACAGTAAAAATATTTTTGGTTTTTTTTAAATAAAATTCAAAAAACTGCCAAAATTTGATTTCTAGACTAGAATACCCCCTTAAGCTTTTAATTAACTAAATTTAACTAGACTTCATTAAGCTACTAATGGGCTAAATTAAGCTAATAATTTACTAAATTTTTTATACTTCATAATTATATAAGTACTATTACACAAATCTTCATCGGAATGTATTAGGGAATATTATTAATTTACTCAATTAGGTTACTAATGAACATAATTAAGCTACTATTTTGGTCAATTAAACTTTTGATTGACTATATTAAGTATTGATTGACTAAGTTAAGCTACTAATAGACACAATTAAGCTATTTATGGACTCAATTAAACCGCTAATTGAGTCAATTAGGATAAATCTATAGTTGCGAACAAATTCGTAAGGTTAATTCTGCGGTCAGGACTTTCCTCTGATTAAACATTTTTCGATTGACTCTATAAAGCTATTAATTGACTAAGTTAAGCTAATAATAGACTCAATTAAGCTACTTTTACACTAAATTTAACTTCTGATTTACTCAACTAAGCTATTAGTTGACTCTAATAAGCTTTTAATTGGCTAAATTAAGCTTTTAATAGACTCAATTAAGCTACTTATGCACTAAATTAAACTACTAATTGAGTCAGTTAAGCAGATGATTTGAGAATTAAGCAGATGATTGACTCAATTAAGGAGCTAATTTACTAAATTAAGTTATTAATTGACTCAATTGGTGCTAAACTTTATAGTTCCTTTGATTATACATTTCTATACTTCATCATTGAACAGCCTTTTTTACAGAGTTTACATATATAGCATACGAGTATATTGTTAAGTTGATGGTTTTACCTAATTTATGCCTTAATTTAAACACGAAAACAATTTGGATTAAACTGCACATTTTTTCTTTTGAAGCTATTTTTGGCCACACTTTCGTTCTACCACAAAGAAAAAACACGTTTGACGCACAATAAATTAATTATTCATTTCTGCACTTTTATTCTTGGAAAGCTCGAAAGAGTTCACGCCAAAAAGAAACAATTTAGACCTGCCCTTTCTTTGTACTCGGTATATGCTGGTGTCAGGGTTAATGTAAATTAATGAGTTTCCGCATTTTTTCTTTTTTTTTTTGTTGATTTGGCTATTTTGGTTGAAGATAGACGTTTCAGTTTGGGAGTGTCTGTTACAATAACAAAACAAGTGGGGTATAAATAACTAAAGCCAATGGGAGCAAGATACATATTTTACATATGCTTTCACACGTATGGTACATGCATAGTATGTATAAAAGTATATCATATATTCTCAGTAAAGGAGAGTGTGGAGTGGCTAATTAGGTTTCGAAAGCCATAAATAGAAATATTAGTCACAAGGGTGTTGCACAACTTGCCGGTTATAAATTATTGATTAGAGTTCTAAGTTTCATTAGTTTTGTTATTGAAATGAAGGCAATATAATGCAATAATCAATAAGTTAACTGAATAATATTACCATAAAGGAAGTAACCAAATCAAACTTAAGAAGTTTATTGACCAGTTTGCTGATGGCTTTATAATAGAAAATGGTCAATAATTTTATAAATTTCACTGTTGTATATATGTTATACAACTTCTTGGCAAATTTTCGAAATAATCAAAGTATATGGACGGCCACTCCTTTGTTGTCATTGTATTGGTGCACTAACAAGATGTAAGCTCCTGAGGTCAACTTGAACGATGTAATACACCGAACAACAAGAAACTACCAAGTATATTTCCACACGTTTGCAGATAAATTTATTGCTATACAAAAGTAATAGGAAAGGCTCGTTGACCATTGTGGAGGTGGAATTGAGTCAAACTATAAATTGGATCTTTCTGCCATTGAATAAATACCTAGAAATTGTAAAGGGCTTCAATTTGTATTCACAATGTTACTTACAATACCTTCATATTTATTTCTATATAATATATGAATGTATGTGTGTAACAACTTCACCTAGTTGAGTAGTAATGCAAAAAAAAATAATAAAATTGTGTGAGAAAAAGCATCTTGAAAATTGCTTCTTCCTTTAAAATAATATTGTGAAAACAATAAAATGAAAATAAAAGCATTTTTGAGTAAAATAATTGCGAAGGAATATCTGTCTGTCTGTATATACGCGAACTAGTCCCTCAATATTTGAGAAACCGATCTGACATTTCGCACACTTTCCCCTTTTCCCTAAAAAGCTACGCGTTTGCCGATATCGTCGATATCGGACCACTACAACATACTTCATACAAACTGAACGATCGGAAACAAGTGCCTTGTATGGACAACTTTTTCATTTGACGAAGTATCTTCACAAAATTCGCATGAATTATTTTCCAAGCCAACCGAGCAATTTTCGAGAAAATTGTACGAATCGAGTCACTACCATATATAGCTACCATACAAACTGATAGAATAAAATTAATTTATTTTAAAGAATCTTTTGTATCTATATCTATCTGTAGAGTATTCTACTTAATTTTTTCTACGTTACTTCTTTTCTTTAACATTGTATTCGTACAGCCACCATAAATAGTATTTTAGAATAATAAGTTGGCAAGTATTAAAAAGTTACTCATACGCAGTGTGGTACCAAACTCTGAACTGAGAAATAATAATTTTTTTTTCATAACCTTCCTTTTGGAAAATCAAAAATTTTTCAAAAAACTCTTAATACTCATATGGTATGTTCTATTTTTGGCTGTATACTGACTTAATCGAGACTTTAGTTAGAAAAATTGCCGCAAGACTTAATGAAATTTTGGTAGTATAATCGTTAAGCAAACGATTAAAGAGAATGGCAGTATTTCATTATTTAACATTTCCAGAGGATTTTGTCATTTTTCAGAGAAAATCAAAATATTCAAAATTGTTTCGTAGCATAGCATTTAGCGGTTTGAAGTAAATATGAGCATTTCTAACTAATATAAAAGCCCGTGTAAAACCCTTGATCAGCGCATCTCTAATCTAGTAATATACAAGTATTTATAACACAAATCGACAGCTTTGAAAATGCAAATATGCACATAACTAATAAGAAATAATATTTACTATATGGCTGATGAATGGAAAGAAACACTTGGGAACGAAGTTGTTGCATTCGAAGAAAATTAAAGTTTGGAATAAAAAAATAGAAAAGAGGAGTGTTCCGAAATTCTTTAACTTCGATAAATTTTCAAGAAGACTTGAAGCCTAACTGGCACTGAGCAAAATAATACACAACAAGTGCTAAACATGGCATTCTAATAAATGGAAGATAAGCTTGGAAAATCTGAAATCATTATACCGGCAGCATTGAGGCCATTAAAAGCTCCGCACTGATTGAAACTGTTGGCCAACATGTTTGGTTTAAAATTTGCTAGAATAACGAAAACCATTCATATGTGGTCTACGAGCGCTAAATCAGTTCTCGCACCAACTTTCTTCCTTTGTGGCAATAAATTATATTATATTCAATATTATACGTTGAATTAGGTTAGGTTCAGTTACTCTGAAATGGTCGTGAGCAACGCATAGACAAGTTTTAATCCTTAGCGCTGCGACATGGCATGCCGTTACGCAGCTTATGAAAGTCATCATTCATGACATTGGGAAAAGTTTAAACTACGCCACACTATTATGTTTGCCTGGATGTAGTGAAACCCTGGGGATGAAGCTTCAGACATGCCAGAACACTGCCCCGGGTTATAACGGATTGCTTCTTAATGTCTCCTAACGAAAATCTACACAGTGAGGCCTTTATGCTCCCAAATAAGGAACATAATGAACTCCTTTCGTATAAATCATCGCTGCAGTCGCTTGCTTGAGGCGGAACCGCCTCCTAGGCACATTAAAATGTCCTTCCTTAACTACTTCGAAGACATAAGACAATACGTCGATCAGACTTCGGAGGCAACTAACTTCAGATATTCACTTGCCACCATCCACAATAGAGCCAGTGCGCAGCTTCGTTGTGTATACTGTAGCAGGTTAAACTCCTTCTTATCCAGAATCGACTACGACATACCAAATATATGTCCAGAGTGCAACGAAACACCGCATGACTCTGACTACCTCTTTGCATGCCCAGCTAACCTTAAACATTTGGCACCCCCCTCTTTATGGTCCGACCCCGTAAAACAGCACGTTTCCTGGGCCTATCGTTAGATGATCCCGATGAAAACTTATCTGATCATTACTACTCCAACGGAGACTAGATAATCGTTATGACAACAACGATCCATAAATTTCAGTAAGGTAAATTACATATTGACTGTTAGTTTAGAAATCTTCTTCTTAAAGATACATGGGGATAGGGAAAGTATTGAGCCGACTTAACAGAGCCGTTCCCAAGACAGCCGACAGAATTGTACCGCTTCAACAACAACAACCCGACTTTATCTAGTTTTTTAAGCACGTTAATATCAGTAAGAGAGTCTTACCGATTTTCGGTATTTTTCACTGAGATTGACCGATATTTTAAGAAAAAGTCAGCCATAGATACCGAAAATGTCCTAAAAAAAGCTAATTCAAAGTCAAAAATATTTAAGTATAACTTTTAAACTGAAAAATAAATGTTTGATAATTTAATTTATTTTAAAATATTTAATTATAAAATTAAAGCGTTCAATAGCCAATTGTTGCCAATAATTAAAACATGAATATTAGAAGCAATAGACATGAAAATTATTATTAAAATTGCAAATCACCTGAAAAAATTTATTTCCGTAGAAAATAAATAAAGTCTGAAGAAAACACGGTAAAAACCAGGCAAACATAAATACCTGGAAGCCAACTGTGTAAATAGGATAAGGCAATGATTTTTCAGCGATAACATTAACGTTGTTTACTACTAAGAGTTAAGTGAATATTGAGGTAAAAAAGTAAATGTTTTTAGCATAGTAAAAGCGCTCGCCCATCTCCTCACACCCACTGCATGAGGATAAAAACATAGCAAGCAAATCATAGTCAGTCGCTAGTCAATTGCTAGTCAGCTTTAGTTCAAGACAAAAGGCAAAACAAGGCAAACGCATTAAGGAAAAAATATTTATTTAAAGTAACGCCGCAACACTTTGTCAAACCCCAGATGGCAAGCAGGTAGCTGAAAGCAAGCAAGCGCTAAGTGCCAACATAAGAAAGAGCGCAAGAAAGAAGAAAGAAAAATAAATGCAGAATAAGGCGAATATGTCGGTGGAACGGTTTGGGTTAAGGTAAACAATGTTGCGAGCAAGTATTTAAATTTACATTTGCCTTTAAACAAACATTGTTGCCATGCCATTAAACCACACATTGTTTTGTTGCCGTCAGACGCCCTGGGCGAAGGAGTGCCCGACTGGATGAATTTAAGCAGTTGCAAAGTTCGCTTTATTTTGTTTACAAATACTTTGCATTTCTGTGGGCCAGCGCCGAGTTCTTGAACCCCAACTTAACTGTACTCACATATACATAACTGTATAAGCATGAAAGCACGTTAAGCGTTGTAAAATCTTCGGCGTTACTTTTATGTAACAAAACAGCATACTTTTATGGCGTTTTCATAACTCTTTACGCATGCAAAAGTGCTTGCAATTTTATTGGATTTTGTTTTTGTTTTTTTACTTTTTCTTCTTCCTCCTGTTTTACTTTTTCTTGTTTTCCTTTCTCTCGGCTGCGAAGCAACAGGCGTGTGAATAGAAGAAAATATTTCTGCGCTGCTTGAGTGCGTTCACTGCTAAGTACCCTAGCATACATGTAGGCGCCGCCAGGAGGTAACCAAGTTATGCCGCCCACAATGCACACGTCGATTTTTATTATTTGAATGCATAAAGAGTGTTTATTCAAAAGGCTTTTAACGGCAATATTTTATGATAATTTGCAGGCGTATGAAATTCTGAATGGAAATTCTGTGAAATTGCAAATTCTTATCAGCAGATTTCTCCTTTGGCGTTTCGGGATTGCTTAAACGTATTCATTTATGTGTATGCTAATACCTGCTTTGGCTCATTCATTTGTTGGCTAATCAAATATGCACGCCGTGATTATAATAAACGGTTACCGAAATTTGTGGAGGAAATGGTAAATGAATTAATTACGATGATTACGTTGCTACGCATAATAATTTCGCTTTGCTTGGCTTTGATCTCTTAAGTGCGATAACACTTGAACAAGTCGAGAAATTTTGTAGATTTAATTACATTATTAGGCAAAACAGAGTTCTGTAGAAAAACAATAATTTTTTCCATTGGGAGTTTGTAAAAAAAATATACAAGAAAGAACGTTAACTTTGGCTGCACTGAAGCTATAACAACCTTCAAAGGTATCTCTTTCTGATACAGAGCATATAACATAAATATTCTTTATCTTGATTTTGACCAGTGAGGCTGTATATGATATAGTGGTCACACAAATAAGTAGTTTCTTCGAAAAAAAAGTTCTTAGAGTGGCTATTTATCCGCACGTATGATCGAACAAGCATATTCGATTCAGGCATATCCACGCCATTTATCATATAATATCAGGTCAACTAAATCGGTGAAAACATTTCACTTTAGTATTTTATGCTACAGTACAAAAAATGAAGCAAATCATTCGGTTCGGTTATTATCGAAACTATTAATGATGCCTTAACTATAGAAACAATAATCGCAGAAATATCAAATTTAGCTACTCGTCATACCAGTAACGAGCTCTCATGGAAACCTTTTCCGCATAAAATCAAGTTCAGCACATAACATTTTCATACTATCTTTATTGCATAGTTTCAAAAAGTATGAAATCAGAGCTACCACCACGCCTACTTTTTATATGCTGCCATTTTAAAACCCGTTAGCTTATTTTATTTAAGAAACTATAATCAAAGAATTATAATTAACAACAGAAATGAGTCTAAAAAAAACTCACAATGGATCCATAATTTCTTTCAGCCTTGGTATATCCGATATATGTCATTTTCAGGAAATATTACAACACAATTTGGGGAAAATATTAAATTTAACAGGTCAATTGCAAGGTCCTCGGCCTACCATAGAAAAACACATTTTTTTTTTTGTATTATTTATTCAACATAGTTCCTTGATGTTCGTTACAATTATTATAGCGATTTTCCAACTTTTCGATATCATTTTTGTATTACGATTTGTCCTTTCCTTCCAAATATGTAGGCCTCTGTTTCAGCGTTCACCTCTTCATTTGACGAAAATTTCTTCACAGCGTTTGAGATCTAAGAACAGGAAATAGTCGCTAGCGGTCAGCTCTCGAGAACATGGTGAATGCAGAAACAATTTAAAGCTAAATTCATGGATTTTTGTCCTCATTTTCACTGACCTATGACTTGGTGCCTTGGCTTGGTAAAACACCATTTTATTCAAATGCGGTCGTATTTCGGCGACTTCATCCTTCAAACGGTCCAATAACGTCGCTAAATAATTCCATGAGCATCTTAAAATTCATACGCCTCAACCTTGTCTGCCGGCGGTTACGTTTTTCTACGCTTTGGAGCAGGTTATTCGTGTGCAGACTACTCATGTGACTATGAATTAGTCTTTGGAATGAAATGATGGAGCCGTGTTTCATCCATTGTCACATATCGAAGTAAAAACTCAGGTTTATTACTCTTAAACATCTCGAAATACTACTTCGATCATTAACTCGTGAAAGTTTTGGTCAAAAGTGCGCTCGCGCGGCACCCATTTTGCACAAAGCCTTTTCATACTTAAATGTTCGTGAATGATATGATGTACACGTTCAGTTGATATCTTTAGAACACCTGCTATCTCGAACAACTTCAGTTTGTAATCATCCAAAATTATTTTGTGGACTGTTTTGATGTTTTTGGCGGTAACAACCTCTTTCGAGCGTTCACAGTCTTTGGTGCTCATTTAATCACGTCTAAACTTAGTCCTTGATGGTTGATTTTCCTGGCGAAACACGTAATTGTATTTTTTCCCTTCAAAAAGCAATATTTTATCAATACGCGAAATTTATTTTTTGCCATTTTTCCCCAAAAACGTTGTTTCAGACAAAATGATATAGTTTAAAAACTAATTCGACATCTGTGAACTTCATATATGAGGCTTTTGAACCATTAACGTGGCAAGCCAGGGACCTGTTGGAGCAGTTGGCTTTAATTTCAAAAACAAATAGGTTTGGTCCTATGTTTTGATAGCTCCAATATCACTATATTCGGAGCGTTGGCTGAATTCGCGTCGTAAATATGTTCTTTCTTGAGTTGATTATAATATAAAATTGTTCCTCTATATGTTGACCAATTATCGTGCTTTCTATATTATCTTTAATTAAAAAATCTCATACAAATTACATTTGAACACATTTATAGGAGCAAAAGCTAATTCTTTTAGTAAATTGTTGGATATTTGCATTTTAAATTCTTTATGGGGTCGGTAGATCATGTATTGGCTACAAAGCGCTTCGCCAATCTGTAAGTCCGAGCACGGGAGTTCCTTTTCAATGGCATCACAAAGGACTAATTGTTAGTACACGTGGGATCTTTGATCAGCAATCTTACCTAACCTAACCTAACCTGATAGAAAAAATCGAAATTCTGCGTTCTGCGTTTTCTTAAAGTATATTCTTTTGAGATTTATGCTTTCAAATTTCATAAAGATTTGAGTAATAGAGTCAAGGTTACAGCTCTCAACAACGCGCATCTCTCATGTGTACCCAAGTACGTGCCAAAACTTTAATAATTTTCAAAAAGTGCCGTTGCGGTAAAAAGAATCATGTGATCTGCGGTTTTATTTTTTTGCAGACTACTTAAAAACTATTATATCTCATACGTACATGAATGAAGGAATTTTCGTTTGAAACGAAATTTATTTAGCAGAATATAGAGATTTTGAAAAATCGAACTTTTCAGTAAAAACATCACTATTTTCGTAAATTGTTGATATCCTATAAGATATCAAGCATACTCTCGGCGAAGCGTGTAAGATAAAATGCCAACAAGTAGGTACATTCTTCACTCAGTAATGACGTCCGTGCAAAAAACTTTCTTAAAAATCGATTTTCTTCAGAGAGCTAGTGTATGTAACCCTTTTGAATTTTCAGTTACACATATTATTGTTGAGGCTTTGTTTAAAAAATATTGGCTAAGTTTTAGATCAAGGTGCTTTGCAAAATCAACAAAGATTTTACTCCACGGTAAAACATTTTCAAGATCAAAAGATCTTATTTTATGTTCGTGTGAAGTTGGATCTCCATATTTTAAAAGAGATGTGTTTGAAATTGTTTGTTTAAGTCGCCAAAGGCTTTTCTAGCGATTTTTACCATGGAAAAAATTTAACGAATTTCCTTGAAATGTTGTGTTGCCAATGGAATTACGACTAGGAAGTATTGAAAATATAGATAGATTACCACGAACACATTTGAATGGAAAAAAGTATTCAGGGAAGGTCATAAAGTTAACGAAAGTTTGTCGTTAATCTACCGCTGTCAATGACAATAACATAGAAAAAGTTGAGAAAACAGTACTTGGAAATCGGAGTATTGACTTTAAGGAGGTGGCAGAGAATCTCAACATTTCTTAAGGAATTCGTGGTAGGGTCACAGTTATTTGCGCAGTAATCTTGAATTCGAAGCTTACACTATATATCGAGATTATTTCATAAAATCAGTCCACAGTTTATTCATTTGCTATAAAATTAAAACGACAGAGCTTATCCATCTATTAAAGGGTCCTTACTGGCTCATATTGTCGTTTTTAACTACTACGACGAGCATGTTTAGAGTTTTACGGAGAGTTTCTTTGTCATTAGCGAATAACTCTACGCAGATGCAATTCCATTGTCAAGTCTTTTTAATACTAACAAGATAATTGTTTATAAATAAAAATTAGAAAAAAAAATTTTGTTGAGCTCATGCTAATACTAATGATATCAATATTATCCATGGTTCATTGAACGCTTCAATACAGAAAATGTTTCTTTTGACAACATTTCGTTACGAAATTCAATTTATTGATAATCCGCTCAGCATTAAGCATTATTGTATGTTTTTATGCCTGCTCACTCAGGCAAACAAAATATTTGTACACAACATGAACGCAAATCAAATTAAATTTTTGGAGAGTTTGGGTTGTTATATAACGGCATTAGTGCAATGTTATGTATTTTACACATTTTGCACATAAGCTTCTTAATTTTTTATACGCATATAAAATTGTATTAGTGTATATACATCAATGAAGTGCAATGAAATTAAATTTAAAATTGAATTTAAATTGTTTCCGCTCTTTTCTGCTTCTTCTTTTTATTGCATGTGGAACGCAGTAGCCCATATGGTAGCGGTGCAGCTAAAGCCGTGAGCGTCAGCGTGAATAGCCACATTCGCACATTTTCCAACACTTTACGGTGAACAGGAGCACACACCGACACACGCACTCACCCACTCGCAGCGGTGAAACTACTTTACTCACGCTACGAACGCTATGAAGTCCACCTTGATTTGGTTATTGCTGGCCGGTGTTGGCGCCGTACTGCTGTTGGGCGACACTGTCGACGCCTGGAATCGACAGTTCTTCAATCGCTACTCTCGCAGCTGGCTGCGCAACAACGCTGATGGGCCGATTGTTGGTGGTGGCGGCGGTGGCAGTGTAACCGGCCTGGGCGGAAGTGCCGGCAATGCGCAGCAAATTGACGACTTTAATGCACTCTTCGGCCTCGGCAACGATATGAGCTTGCATGGCAATGGCGGCAGTCTGACCACCAATGGCGGCAGCGTAGGTGGCAATAGAGGTGCTGTCGGTGGCGGCGGCGGTGGTGGTGTTGGTTACGCCACCTACGGCGCGGGCTATGATGTGGACACAGGTGGTTTTGGTGGTCAACAACAGGTGAGTTGCATACTACACTTTCATTTTGTCATCAAAGCAACAAAACACACCGCAATATCCGGTATAGGGTTAATGTGAAAAAAAGCCGCTTGAATGTGGAAATGTTGCAAACTTTTGCGCAGCGCATTGAAAGTAATTAAAGTGAGTTTTAAAAACTCGAATAAAAAAGTTCCAGCAATCTTCCACTTTTTTTCGCAGTGGACCTTTCGCCACCAAACTTGTAAAGTGTTGCCATGGCTGGCTTGGTGGCAGCCAAGTGCTGAGGTTAAAAAGTTGCTCGCAAAAAAGTCTTGTAAGAACTTAAGAACAAAGGCAAATGGAAATGAAAGAAGTAACTAATTAAAAGAAAGGGGTTTGCTGAAAGGTGAGGTGCTGTAGCGTCTTTGATAAAATAAAAGCGGCACAGGTTGTGGGAAGGAGCTGCATTTGAAAAGTGTTAGTTGGCGATTTTAACGTAAAAAAATATGTTTGTTGAATTAGTAGATTAAATTGTATTATTTACCTAACGCATAAGCCGATATAAGTCTGTTCAACTTTTTGCTATCCGTAATTAAAAAAAAATTAAAATTTTCTGAAACAAGTTCTCACTGCAAATTTTTGGGTTAGAGTTAAGAACGGAAAGTATCGATATTACTCGTATATAACTTTGAGGTAGTCAATATCAAGGCGATGAACTGAACCTGCTGAAGAAAACTTGTCACTGAGACTTAAATTTTAGGTTATGTTTCAGTGCCAAACTCCTTGACTGAGATCCTATTTTGAGAGTTGAAACACGATCCTCTAACATGTGTTTGGGAAATCAAATTTCTGGTGTCGAAATGTTCAGAGTGTTAGAAAAGGCCTTCGGTCATAATTCTTTGTTGCGAACAAGTGTTTTTAATTGATACAAATTATTCAAAGAGGGTCGGGAACGCGCTGACGACGGATCACGTGCAGGACGACCATCAACATTAACTGATGATCAACACGTGAATAAGATAAAGGAATTGGTGCTTGAGAATTGACGATTAACAGCAAGAGATATTACGCGCATCGTTAGAATATCGAAAGGATAAGTGAAAACTATTATGAAGGATCATTTGAGCCTAAGAAAAGTTAAAGTACGATTAGATCCAAAATCATAAATTTTTTCGAAAAAAACAGAAATATGTTAACCGCTATGAAACAATACCTTCCGACTTCCAGAATGTCATGAAATGTATTATTTCTGACTATAATTCTTGGATCTATGCTTGCGACCCGGAAACAAATGATCAATTGGCCGAATATCGTGGCAAAGCTGAGCCGAAGCCGAAAAAACCACATCAAAGCAAGTCAAAAATCAAGGTTATGTGAGAGTTTTCTTCAACAATCGATGTGTGGTGCACTCCGAATTCCTATCAACAGGCCAAACTGTCAACAAGAAATAATATTTAAGTATTAAGCGTCGCGATAATGCACCGTCGCATACTGCATTGATTCTTCTTGAGTTTTTGCTGCTATATATATTTCTTATATTTTATTTACCGGAAATTAAAAAATTCATCTCGGCCAAAAAATGGAATTAACTCGTGAACATTTTCGTGCGATCATTTTTCACAACTTTCGACGTAGATTATCACCACAATAGTTCATGGAAGAACTAAAATCTTTGTATGGCTATGAAGCACCATCCCATAGCACTGTGAAAAACTGGTACAACGAATTCAATCGTGGCCGACGCTCGCTCAAAGACGAATTTCGTGAAGGTGGTCCAAAAACAGCCGTTGTGCCAGAAAACATCGATGCCGTACGTGAACTGATAATGCAAGACCGTCATGTAACATACCTTCAGATAGAAGCATGCCTATGCATTTCTCCCACCAGCATACATTCGATATTGCAAAAGGCTCGTGTGGATTGGTGTGAAGAAATGCTGAAAAAATACTATAGCAGTGCTTCAAAAGACGTTTATCAGATCGTCACAGGTGACGAATCATGGATCTATGTGAATGAGCCCGAAACAAAACAGCAATCGACCGTGTGGGTCTTCCAAGACGAGCCAAATCCAACGAAAGTTGTTCGTGGAAAAAGCACTTCGAAGCAAATGGTCGCCTGTTTCTTCGGCAAAACTGGTCATGTGGCGACTGTTCCGCTTGAGCAACGTAGGACGGTCGGTTTGCCTGAAGTCTTCGGAGAAATTCGAAAAACGAACAAGAGAAGACGAATCATTGTGCACCCATGACATATGAGCTCTCACACATTGGCTCAAACCAGCGCCTCTTTGACCGACCAAAACGTCGAATTTATGGGTCATCCGCCGTACAGCTCTGACTGGGCACCCAATGACTTCTTTTTATTCCCACACATCAAGAAAATAATGCTTGGTCAACGATTTTCGTCGCCAGAAGATGATGTTGAAGCATTCCACAACCATGTTTTGGAGGTGTCTCAATCGGAGTGGAAAAAGTGCTTCGAAAATTGGTTTGAGCACATGCAAAAGTGTATAAATCTTGATGGAGAATATTTTGAAAAACAATAAAACCATTTTTGTTGATAAATATTCCTATTTTCATTATTAGTCCAGAAATATATATAGCAGCCCTCGTATCAGGAGAATACGTCTCTTTTCATTTCTGGCTATTCAACAAATTTAAATAACCGCTCCGGAAAAACCATGTTGAGCCAATTGCAGACATTAAACGTGAATCGCTACGCGCATTGAAGGCTAGTCCAGAAATGGACTTTAACAAATGTTTCAAGGATTGGAAAAAACGTTGGCACAATTGTGTTGGGGCCAAAAGGGATTATCTTTGATTTTGAAGAATAAGTTAATAATTTTAATATTATGAATAAAGTCTTACTATTTTTTAGTATTTTTTCCTAGTATTTTTTTACTATTTTTTCCTCATAGTACCTAAATATATATATCTCTTTGTAGCTTCACATTCCCATTGCCTTTTGGGAAATCAAATTATTTTAATTCAAACATTCAAATGAATTTAATATCGAAATTGTATGTGGCAAGTCATCATGTTATTGACCACCATTCATTTAATTCATTGAATTTCATTGCAAAAGTTAATTAATTTGAGAGAAGACGCACGCGCAAGCCTGTTCAGTTGCACTAATAGTAAAATATTTACTTATCGTTAGACTATATTTACATATATATGTATATGCATATGTACATATGCCGTTACCTAAACGCAAAATAACGTAGCATCAGTTTACAGGCAAAGGAAAACGGTTTAATAGAAAGCACACGTATTGAAACAAAGTTTGAGTTTTGGTTATAAAATGGTTATGTATTGGTTATATCTGTGGTGAATCGTGAGCAATGAAAAACTGAATTTTGATTTTTTGATGCTACGTTGTTTTGCATTTTAGATGACGATATACATATATATGTACATATATATATGTATATACTATATATCTGTATATACGTATATTTGTTTGTTTCCTTCAACTTCACATTCAAGTGAAATGAAATTGAATTTGCAATCGATTTGTTTGGAAGAAGCTATCTTATATCTACACACACTCACATATAGTATATACATATTCAATTAAAATGCATTTAGTTTTGACATAATATGTGGGTTGTCTTATGATTTCCAATTTGAGCGTTGTTGTTATAGAAGATGTTATTTTTGTTTTATATATACTTTGCTGAATTCACAGTTTTATATGTCGTCAAATTTAAGAAATTTTTTTTTTGTAAAAAAAAAAAACGTAATATTCCGTCAATTAGATGCCTATTTATATTGAAAAGATGAAATTATTTTTAATATTTAACTAACCACAGCAGTGAAAATGAATCAAATACAAATAATTTGGTTTAATTAACTTTTTGTCACAAAAAATTATGAAAAAATAAAAACAGCTTTTGGAAACCTATAATTTTATTTTATAAATTTCTGGCCAAATTTTCGTATACAAGGTGCGTTCCAAAGTAAGCAGGACTTAAAAAAAACAGAATAAATGGGTTTTTCGGTGAAATCATTTTGTTTTATTCAAAAGAGTCTCCCTCTGCTTCAATACAGATTTTTGCACGGTCCAAAAGCATGTCGAAAGAGTGTTTTAGCACGTTGGCCGGTATGGGCGCCAGTATGCCGGTGCAAGCCTTTTGAATGGCCTCTACGTCTGCATAAGGCTTTCACTTCATGGGCAAATGCATTTTTCCAAAAAGGAAGAAGTCGTACAGTGTCATATCAGGTGAATACGGATAGTGATTAATGGTTAAAATGTGATTTTTGGTCAAATAATCATCCTTCGAATGTTGGATTTTGAGCAATTTTAGGTCGTCAGTCAATTTGTGCGCACACACCGTTCGCAAGCCCAAATGCTCGGTCAAATTGCGATAAATCGCTGTTGTAGAGATGTTCAATTCCATTTCTATAAATTTCAATGATGATTACGGCTGATTTTTGATGAATTCACGCACAGTTTCGTTAGAATTTCCGGTGATGATGAATTTTGATTGGCCCACATGTTGATGATCATTTATATCCTCACGAACACCTTGAATACGTTGAAACCATTCGTGGCCTCTGCCACGGGATAGGCAATCCTCACCATAAACTTGTTTCATCAAACATGCTGACACTTAAAACGCAATAACTTCACTTCCAATCGATGAAAAGTCATGAAATTCTCACTGGACAATATAGCAGGTTCTAACGCATCAGTCGACATACAGATGGCGCCACAAGGGGGCGCTAGATTCAAAAAGTTCGATTTACGTGGAAACGCACCTTGTATGTTGATCAATATGCGAAAACTATGTATAAGGTGATTGGAGCCAAATCAGGTGAATACAGTGATTACTGAACGATATGCTTCGAGTTTTTGGCAAACAGTTGCGAAAAACCGATACGGTATAGCAGTAAAATATTATAGTGATAAAGGAACCAATAACTGCCAGTTATAGTTAAACACAGTATAGTATATCCATATATTAGCTTCAGGAAAATAAAGCAATGATCCAATTTCTAAACTTAATTGATTTTTCGCGATGCATAGTACATACTAAAACGGTACGAAAGTAATAGAGTCCCAAAAATATATATTACATCACGTGTCTAAAAGCAAATATGCTGGTAAACTTATACCTTATTATAGATTTGCCAACTTGTCAAAACAAAATATATTAAATATACCCCGCTAAGATATGCGAAAGGTTAAACACGAAAAAAAAAAAATTTGTTAGCTGGAATATACATTTTGCAAAGTTAAAATATAATTTGGAATAACGTTGCCACCTACCCAAATTTTTTATTTCAACATAAAATACATTCCTAAGATAAGTTGCTTAAGAAAGTGTTTAGAAAATGTTTCGGGATAATAATTTAAGGGGATATTCTAGTCTAGAAATTTAAAAAAAATCTAATTTTTTTTATATATTTTCAAAGTTTAACTATTCAAGAATATGTGTACAAGAGGACGTTTCAAAATTCAAATTACTTTCGGAGATATCATTTTTCTGACCTGCCATCCAAACTGGTTCGGCCGGAACGCGAAACTTTAAATGCGTTTTTCTCAAAACTGACTTTTTCGAAACGATGCCCACGATTTCTCAGGTTCTACTGGACCGATTTACTTGAAATTTTTATAGAGTCTTCTTTAAAGGCTTGTCGGCTTGTCTATGGTTGGAACTAGCCCCATCAAAAAATTTTTATTTTTATTATTTTTAAAAATTCGAAATAGTCTGAAAAAGTTATAAAAAAAATTTGTTTCAGGCAGTCGCCATTTTGTGAAAAAAATGTTTCCCACTTTTCCGTAGTTCCGACCATTGCGAAATTATTCCAGATTAAAAATCTTTTTTTCTTTTTGGTTTCAGATAACTAGGAGGGTTAAAATCATGGGCATGGTCATGCGGAAATTTTTAGAGACCCCCCACTTCGTCAGCTCATAATTTTTGAAATTTTTTACTTTTTTAGTTTTTAATTTTTTTTTTTGTACTCTTCAAAAATTAATAAATAACTAGTAAACAGATTGATGGTAAAAATATTAATTGCCTTTTTTTTTACGACACTTTAAAAATTACCTGAAATTCATGCTTCTAGACTAGAATACCCCCTTAAGTATATTTTGCATTAGGGCTGCCACCCATCAATAAAAGTACGATGAGCAAAATGCAGCAAAAGATGTTTAAAGTTATAAAATGTAAATTTTTTTTTTATAAATTCAATCTAGATAATCATTATAGCGTGTGGCCAACACATCCAAATTTTGAAACGAGTTTTTCTCGAAGTCACATTTTTTAAAATAGCGTCCAGGATTTTTCAAAAACGTTTACATCCATTGCTTTATAATTTTAGTGTTACATTCACCACATAAGTGGCCAGTTTCCGAACTGGAATTTTTGAAAAATATTAAATCGCTTTGATTTCACAAAAAAGTAATCGCAAAAAAGCAATTTAACGTCTTTAATGTCTAAAAGCATCAAAAAAATTAATTTTAACATTTGAAAAATATCTTAGTTCCGGCGATAGCCATCTACCTACAGATTAACAAGAAAGTTTTTTTTGGATTATTACGTTAGTTAGTCAGCTTAAGGGGTTACGGGTAGTCAGGGACACGAAAAAATGAGAATTTTCAGAAATTTTTTTTTTTTTGCTATTAAATCATGTTATTTTACAGAAGTAGTAATATGGCATTATTATAGAATGTGTTGACTTGTAGTCACAAAAATTTCAAAAAAAAAATTTAATTTCCAAAGTTATAGTTGTTTGTGTTGACCCAGTTCCAAAAAAAGGTACTTGCGGTGACAACCATAAGTCCTTTTAAAGCCATCTAAAATCAATCGGACAAAAAAAATTAGTTTTATAAATAGATAATCCTGGGCCTGATTAAAGGATTTTATTATTATTATTTTTTTTTTTAATTAACAAAATGGCGGCCTCAGGAATTTTTTTTCTAAATTTTTGGGAAAAAATTAAATTTTTGGTCTTAAAAAATTGAAATTAAAAAAAAAAAATACCCTTTGGTCAGGCCCGAGTTTATTATGCATTCTAAAAGCTGTAAAAATTTCATTAAAATCTACTGAGCGGTTTTCAAATTACAGTTGTCACCAGTCAAAAAGCATAGTTTTAAGAAAAACGCGTTTAAAGTTTGCCTTTTTGCTTTGAATTGCCCGAGCGCTCTTTGTCATTTGTCGAATAACTCAAAAACTAATTATCGGATAAACGTGAAATTTTTAGACAATATTTTTAATTACACTTTCTTTATTACACTTAACGAAAATGCAAAAAAAAATATTTTTTTGAAAATTCTAACTACCCCTAACCCCTTAAGTCATGGACAGCGCTTGCCTACCTTTTTTCTTTATGGGTGCCATTGGAGCGATAAATCTACATAAAGTTCTACATTGCAATGAAGCCATTAATTAATATATATGTATATATAAAATTGAAGCTTAAACAGAAGCTTCAGAATAAACTACTACCCCAATATGACTTAAATTTAACAGATTTAAAGTAAAAGCACTAATGTAGCAAGAAAAAAAGTATAATTAGGATCTTTTACTATTTTTTATAAGTTTTGTTATACCCAGTTACAATTATTCAGGCCCCAAAAGTGTTGTTGCACTATTTTAGGCGTAATTTTATTGATTTCTTATTTATACTAATTAATTTCCGTATTTCCATTCACATAATTAAAGTGCAACCAGAAGTAGTATTTGTAGCGTAAACTACCTCAGTTACCCCACACCACACTTTCATAATCAATTTTGATATAAATACACGTACAACCTGCGGCAATTCATTCTCAAATGTCCCAGTGAACTCGGCGATAATTGTTTACCAACATGCGTGAATATATACGTATATTATGTACTTTTAATTAAATGCATTCATATTGCAAATATTAAATGTTTGCTTGCTGGCGCGTCAGCCACACAGCAAGTGGCGACTGAGCAATAAAATTGCACATCACTCATACGCCATGCAGGACGCTGACAACTATGAGCAGACAAGCTTTGCCGTTTTCACCACTTTCAACTTTGCTCCTGACATCCAACTCAATTAGTGCCACAAATGGTAAATGTGCGTTGCATTTGCGAAGCTTGTGTGGGCGTGGAGGTTGGTGGTGTGGCAAATTGAATTTTAATGCATGCATGGGAGCATATACATATGTACATATGGGAGTGTATGTGTACAGACTATATATATTCATAAGGCGACGCGCATATTTATTTATAAAATATGACATAATCTTTACATACACACTCACACATGTTTCTCTTCCAGCAGACGGAGATATATGGCATCGTGGAACCGTTAATAGAGGATACGCCGTGCGTGGATCGCGCTTGTCAGGTCAATGATGATTGCTGTCCCACAGGTGTCTGCGTCAATACCTATGGTGGTAAGTACAACAGCAACACACACACACACAAACGCCTTCAAATGCAAAAATTCACTTATGTGTCGCGCGCGCATTGACGATGTGTTAATATCCATATATATGTAGGTAGTAGCTCTATGCCGAAAGGTCACCGCGCGCCATAAAATTTCAAAATTTTCTTTTTTCAACGACATTTTTTCTTTTAATAGAAGGTAAATGCATTTACGTTTATGGGCGTAAACGCGATCTCTGCCATCGCAATACGGACTGTGAGCTGGGCATGTCGTGCCTGAAGAGCGCAGCTGGTAATCTGATGTGTCAGCCGAGCGGATCTACGGCTCATCTATTGAATGCGGTTGGCGGTGGCGTTGGCGCTGCTGGTGTGGGTGTTGCTGATGGTGGCAGCCTTGTCGGTGGTGGTGGTGGCGGTGTTGGTAATAACGCAGTTGGCTTCAATGTTGGCGCAAATATGGCAACAGCTCCCAAGTTGACGTTGAATGCGAAGCAATTTGGCGAAGATTGCGTATCGTCGAGCGATTGTAATGTGAGCAAGTAAGTGAAGCATATACGTATGTGGGTGTGTTTATGTGCATTTATAGAAATATTATGGGTAGATTGGATGTTATTATTAAATATTACGTGTAATATTGACTATAAAAGGCGAACGGGCAACTTTTTATGGTGAAAGTATGGTCATGGCTCCCATTTGACAATAAAATTCCAGTGAAAGTAGGTTAGGTTAGGTTAGTGCTGAGGTAATATAACTGTTGCTCTTTTGGGATATCATAAACAGATAAAGAGTGGAAGGGGACAAATAAATGTTAGAACGAACGTCATTTACTCCGTTACTGCAGAAGCAAACAATAAATGTTGTAAGTAATAGACCGTGTGCTTTTCATAAATAGTTAATTAGTAAAATAATGTTACCTCTAAATTAAATTGTCAGGGCCTGTATTTCCGCATAGCTAATATTGGTGTCCCAATATAGGCGACATTACCAACTGAAAGGCTAGGTTATGTTCCTTGGCTGATCTAGAGAATGCACATGGACTACTATAAAACAGAACTCCTTTATTCGACCTTTAAGAGACCTTAAAGCGCCTTGTGGCCTACAAAAATTTGCTTGGTGAAATATCTGAAATTGCAAAGAAACTCAAGAGCTTTCAACGAGCGGCGCGCATCAGCATGTGTGGTGTACTAAAGTCCACTCCAATCATGGCACTTAACGCTATCTTGCAGATATTGAACGTAGACATCATCGAAAGGTGCATAGCTGCGAAAGTTGCCATCAGACTCTGGGTTCCTAAAAGAATACGTGTCTGAACACTCGTAAATCTTCACTCACTTTGACTCTTCATACCGGATCACTTGGATCATGGAGTCGTCAAACCGAATTCTGGCGGCTCTTTCTCTACCCTATATACCGGCGAGGGAGTTGTGGGTGAAAATAAGGATTGAAGGAGAGGGACAGAGAGCTTCTTTACGGATGGGTCAAAGCTTGAAAGGAGGTTGGTGGAGGGATTTACAGTCAGGAGCTCTCTATCAACTCCAACTTCAGACTTCCTGACTTCCAATAAGGTGGCAATAGATTTACTGCTCCGAAGTGCAGCCTCTTTCACAGGAGTGGCCATCCACTGAGATAGCAGAGCGGCGATGCTAGCATTGAACTCATTAAAAGCGCGTTTAAGGCTGGTCAAAGAGTGCCTAACCTCGCTATCCATAGCATCGAGTGGCCACAGCGGGATCGCAGGATACTCTAAAGCAAATGAGCTAGCAAGAAAAGGCACCACAGAATTCCTACCCTCTGTGTTCTACTAATGGATAGCTAGGTTTCACGGATGCTTGGCCAGCGCTGGGCCACCATCGACACATGCACTGTCGTAAAAGTCTTTTGACCCAAAACATGATTGACTCGCGTTTGGAGGGTCAAGCCTTAGATACTTGGGGATGCATACCTTCAGACATCCCACCGAGCTAGCGGGAATGGAAATTAAACGCCTGTGCAAATTTGTATTGGCTACTAAGCGTTTTACTAATTTATAAGTTCGAACACAGAAGTTCTTCTTTTCTATTGCCTCACAAAAAACTACATAGTCTACGTGTATGTTGATAGGGAATTATCCCCTGAACAGGGTATATTAAGTTTGTCACGAAGTTTGTAACACGCAGAAGGAAGCGTCGGAGACCCTCTAAAGTATATATTATATATATAAATGATCAGTATGTTGAGCTGAGTCAATTTAGCCTTGCCCGTCTGTCTGTCTGTTCGTCCGTCCGTCTATTTGGCTGTATGTTTGAAAAACAATGACGTTGACACTGCGAGATGCGCAGTAAGTGACTCTATTCGAGTGGAGTACTGTAAGACTCGGTTCTAGGCGCCCGGAATAAATGTAATGAGTGCAGAAACGGTCTGCGGAAAACTTCTCAATGAGTTTAGAACTGGCTGAGCAAAAGGCAGAAGTCTTGCTCATAAATACCAGAAAAGTGTAGGGAAGTATATCTCTCACCATAGGGGAAGGTGAAATTCATTCACAGCCACAACTAACGTAACTCGGAGTAGTAATAGATTCAAGGCGCAAATTTAAGGGTCACCTAGAATACACTACAGATCAAGCGAATAAAATCATAAACGCCTTATCAAGAATGATGCCAAATAAAGACTTCTGCGCTCCAGCTGGCATTTTTTACTCCCAAAGGTAATGAGGTTGATTGTATTATATGCAGTTCCAATATGGATAAAGGCGCTAGGCATTACAGCATATTTGCCAGACATTAAGACACAGTGCACAGGCTGTCGGCACTAAGAGTTATCAGCGCTTTCCCGAACAATATCAAATGATGCTGCTGAAGTAATAGCCAGCATGATGCTCATTGACATCCAAGGTAACGAATACGAGCGGGTATACAAGTTATAAGAGCCGTTTATAGTAGCCAAAAGAGAAGAAAGAGTCAAAGGTTTAACAATACGGCAGCAGCGGTGGCAAACCTCACTCAAAGCACGATGGACCCACAGACTAATACGGACATGCATTCGTGGATCGACGACGGATGAGCACATAGAATTCCACCTAATCCAAATACTACGTAGACATGGGTACTTTAGAAATTACTTGTACAGATGCCAGCACGACAAAATTTTACGACACTCATGTGTCAGTCCACCGAGAATTGGAAAGCTGTCAGCGAAAAGACAGCCTCAATCATGACAAACCTGAGTCACATAGAGCAGATTAAGCGTCCGTCAGTCCGTGCCAAAAGGAGACTTAAATGTCTTATCACTCCCAAGAAGTAATAATTAATCAGGTTGTTCCGTGGGAGAATCTGGAGTTCTGCACTCCGGATTTTGATGCTTCACCAACTTACAAAAAAAAACTTGTTTCTGTCCATGGATTTCTTTTTGCTAGACCTTATATCCACCAATGTTTTAATAGGACACTATATATATTGGAGAGATCGCTTAGCCTTGCCTGCCTAAATAATCTTAGTTTAAATCACAATAATGTTCTTATACTCTCACGACTAATTCATTTATTGCGATTTCTTTCAGGGGTTTATGCTGTCAACTACAACGCACCCACCATCGCATACGTCCACGCAAATTATGCGCTTACTTCCGGGATCCTTTCATGTGCATCGACATTATGCCAGCCGACGATGAGGTAAGCAAGTACTACACGCAGTGTGTGTGTGTATCTGTGTGTGTGTATGCGTGTTTGTATGTAAATAAAGAATGCACTCAATTGAAAGTATAAGTGCCTGAAGAGCTTATGCAATGAATTAATTCAGTGCTTAAATGAATTCATGAGGAATTGAGGTGAAATGTGGTGGGTGGTGGTGGTGGTGAAATTGCCAAAGCGCATAAGCCGCAGCAAAGCCCAGATAAACACAAGCAAGTGAACTTAGCGGCTTAAGTGCTTTGCAGCCACCTGAGATAGTAAGAACAAAAATAAATTATACACTCTCCGCCGGTAAGAAGCATGCACTTGCATTACAGTGCTTTAATGAGAAAAATTGAAGGGAAGGCAGTGATGATTTCCAGCACTAAAGAGAGCGTTGACTCTGTAATTGCACTCTTGTGCCATTTCTGGTAGTTAAAAGAAAAATTAAATTGGATTTGAGAGTTGCCAAACATTTTGCTTCACTTTGCTTTGCTTCGCCTTCCTTGTGAACGACCTCTAAAAAATGCATATATCGAACTTATCTGTCAAAGCAAATATCTTAAGCAAAGCGACACAAAAGTTCTATGTGAATCAGCCGTTGATTTTGAAAATTTTGAAGAAAGTTCGAAACAAAAAACTGCCTACTCCTGTAGGTTTTGGTGTAAATAGCAAATTTCATCGTATTTTACTAGTTATTCTAGCATAGTTGTTTTAAACTAGTCAACAAACTAGTTCAATTAGGTCAAATGCTGCCCTAAAGGAATAAAAAATTGTGTTAAAAGCAGAGTAGATTTGAAAATAATAGTTACTGAATCAGTGGAGAAAACAACAGTATTGAGTTGCCTCAGTGAGTTAGTCAGAAGCTAAAGAATTTGGAGCCAAACCTCAATAACTAGAGACATCTGGAGACGTTGATGTCAAAGCCATGTGCTTACTTTGACAGCTTGTTTGACAGTTATCCCTCTAGGAACTTCTATATCTTCAAAAACAACACCCAGCGGATATTAGTACCTATAAATGACAGTTAGAGGAATCTGGAGGCATTGAAGTTCAAGCCATGGGTCTACTTTGACAGCTGGTTTAACAGTTTGCCCTCAAGGAAATTTTATATTTTCAAAAACAAAAGAAAGAATTGGATTACGTTTGACACCTAAGGGATTACCCACTTTTCAGTTAGACCTTCTAATAATACTATTTCTAAAGTACGCTGACTATAAATGTCAAACCCATCGTGCTTACTTTGACAGCTTGGTTGACAGTTATCCCTCTAGGAACTTCTATATCTTCAAAACAACACCCAGGATTTAGTACCTATAAATGTCGACAGTTAAAGGTATCTGGAGGCATTGAAGTTCAAGTCATGGGTCTACTTTGACAGCTGGTTTAACAGTTAGCCTTCAAGGAAATTCTATATTTTCAAAAACAAAAAAAGTGTTAGTGCTTTTTGAAAAAAAAAAATCGAGCTTTTAGAGACATTGTAGTCCCATTCATTGGTTTACTTTGACAGCTGGTTTGACAGTTAGCCTTCTAGGAAATTCGATATATGCAAAAACAACACTTTATAGATGTTAGTGGCTTGAAATGTCGACAGTTAGAGACATCTGGAGACATTGAGGTCTAAGTCATGGGCTTACTTCGACAGTTGCTTTGACAGTTATCCCTCTAGGAACTTTTATATCATCAAAACCAACACCATATAGATGTTAGTGCCTTAAAATGTGGAAAGCTACGAAACGAAACGAAAATTCACTATAATTCCCATTCTTTAAGTAAAAATTACTGCAAACCGATGTAAAAGTCACGCACCCTGTACGGGTGTGCATAAATGTAGGATTTATGCACTGTAATCCAATCAGAAGAAAAACCTGCGTCACAGCCGGTCCAACACAAGCAAAATTTAATGAAGCTATCATTTCCGCTATTACTTCAATGCTTGAATGCACTCAAACTGATTGACGAAGCGTAGTCGGCGCTTACCGAGTGTGTCAATTTCAAAATAAGCTTTAATCAAGGATAATTTAAGCATTGAGAGCACGCAAAAAAACAAGTAAAAGCGAGGAAACGATAAAACTTTACTTGACTGCTGAGTGTTGAAAGTTGCGAAAGAATTCAAATAAATTACAAAGTGTACTTTTTTATTTATATTGCAATACATTGGTTTATTTGTGGGTCTCTTTGCAGGAAGTGCGCGACTCACGTTTCCTATCCGCATTCAGTCAGCGACGCATGTAATGAGGAGAAGTAAGTTGAAGAGGAAGCAGGAGGAGTAAGATGAAGAGGAGGAAGGAGGTGTAAGATGAAGAGGAAACAGGAAAAATAAGTTGAAGAGGAAGCACGAGGGAAAAGAACAAAAAAAAAACGAGAAATCAAGGAAAGAGTAAGAAAGTAGGAAGAAAAAGAAAGGAAGGTAGTTGATGGAAGGAAGAAAAGAAGGAGAAAAGTAGACAACACGCATGGATATGAAAACATTTACACACATATAAACAGTTAGCGTGGAGTCACCGATTAAATCATATATACACACACACACCCATACAGAAATGTATACTTTCTGTCAGCGCGTGTGAAATTCAAACAGGACACACTCGAGCCGGCGCGATATGCAATGTAAACAGAGGCAATGAAGAAAACAATCATATTGAACTACGATTTTGAGAAGAAAACCAAAAACAAAAACAAAAATTACAAAGAAACCCCAACAAGTTTTAAGATCACAACAACATATCAAGCAAAGTTAAACTTAAATTCTAAGCAAAATATCAATGAAAATATAAAAAAAAATCAAGGAAAGCAAATTGAAAATATTGCAAAAACAACATATCATTTATGCGAAGAATGCATTGAAAATTGTTTGACTGCAAGAAATTACAAAAGAAATTGTTAATGCTATTAGCACACATACACACATACTCAATGAATTATAAATGTATTACAAATTGTATTATTGTAACAAACTATATATATACTCAAAGAGATCATGCATATATATATTTATGTATACAAGAAAATATATATACATATACATACATATATGTTTTAATGTGCGCAATGCAATAAAAACAACAAACATGAACATTTAATTTGAAAATTTCAGAGAAAAATTGAAAAAATAAAAATAAAATTAAACTAAAAAAATTAATTACATTAAAAAAAATTATAATAAAATAAAACAATTAATAAAATTACAAAAAAAAAAAATATTAAATAATTCATAAAATAAAAACAAATTTCAAATTTAAATGTACAGTAGCGGAAAATGTTGTAAAAAATCATATATATATCATATATTATTAGTATAAAATACAAAAACAATTATTGCAATGATTTGCTGACAAAAAACACAAATTATACTGGCTGAGGCATAATTATAAACATATATAAAATATATATAAAAATCTATATATAAAAAAAATAATAAAAAAATATATATATAAATATTATTAAGTGCATTTAAACAAAAAAATAATTGTTAAACCAAAGAGAAATAACACTAATATTAAGTTTATGAAATAATATAAAACGCAATTTAAAAAAATATTGAATTTATTGCAATTATCGCAGAAGAAGTATTGAACTAATGCATATCCCTTAATGAGTCAATCATTTGTGTAAATCTCAATGTATTAACATATATATACTAAGTAATTAAACAACAAATTCACGTGTAAAGCAAAATTCAATTATTTCAAGTTACAACAAAAAATTTATCTTTTATTCCAATACTTTGCGGAACACTAAAGTCATTTCCATAACCTGACTATTTAAAATTTCGTAACTACATTTGTAATGCATGTGAAATTTTTCTAATTACAACAAATATATACACTATTATTATATTTATAAGTGTAATTTAAAAAAAAAAAACGAAGCAAAGTAAGCATTGAAATGGATGCAGACGCATTTGCTGAGCGAATATATGAGAATTGTTTTCATTTGAAAATTCCATTTTTTGTGTTCTATACTTCGTATTCAAGATTTTGAAGCATTTTCGTAATATGTATTTAAATATGTAAATTAAATATTATATGTGCAAGAAATAAGAAAACAAGTACATAAATAAATGAGAGCATATAGTAAGGCCCGCAAGGGCTTTGAAAAGCCAAACAAATTGTTTTATTATTGAAGAAAATAGCATTAACAAAGAAAACACGTTAACTTCAAATGCAGCGAAGATATAACCCTTCACAAAAAGACAAGATGCAATACAAGCACTTGATTTTGAACGATCAGCGTAGGGTCCTAAAAAAATTGAGACATTTATTATTATTAACTGGTTTAGGGGTTTATGTGAATTAAAAAAAAACGATTTTTTGCTACACATACTTGAACATACAAGTACTACTGTGCCCAAAAAATAAGGTGACATTTGAATTTAAACTGCGCCGTCGAAGGATTTGGAGAATTATTTTTTTTTTAGGTTGGTAGTACCGTCAGTCAGTCGGCGACTTACAGAAGATTTCAAGACCGGAGCATACTCTTGTAGAACCCCCAAAGGTGATCTAGTCTCCGATGCCCAAAGCATACTTAAATTATGGAGGGAACACTTCTCCAGCCTGCTGAATGGCAGTGAACGTACAACGCCAGGAGAAGAGCGAACCCGATTCCCCAATCGATGACGATGGAGCAGACGTTCCATTGCCCGACCATGAAGAGTTCGAATAGCAATTGCCCGCCTGAAAAACAACAAAGCGGCAGGGGCCGATGGATTGCCGGCCGAGCTATTCAAACACGGCGGCGAAGAACTGGTGAGGAACATGCATCAGCTTCTTTGTAAAATATGGTCGGACGAAAGCATGCCCAACGATTGGAATTTAAGTGTGCTATGCCCAATCCTTAAAAAAGGAGACCCCACATCTGCGCCAACTACCGTGGGATAAGCCTCTTCAACATCGCGTACAAGGTTCTATCAAGCGTATTGTGTGAAAGATTAAAGCCCACCGTCAACAAACTGATTGGACCTTATTAGTATGGCTTTAGACCTGGCAAATCAACAACGACCAGATATCACTATGCGCCAAATCTTGGAAAAGACCGTGAAAAGAGAATCGACACGCACCACCTATTCGTCGATTTCAAAGCTGCTTTCGACAGCACGAAAAGGAGCTGCCTTTATGCCGCGATGTCTGAATTTGGTATCCCCGCAAAACTAATACGGCTGTGTAAGCTGACGTTGAGCAACACGAAAAGCTCCGTCAGAATCGGGAAGGACCTCTCCGAGCCGTTCGATACCAAACGAGGTTTCAGACAAGGCGACTCCCTATCGTGCGACTTCTTCAATCTGCTGCTGGAGAAAATTTGAGCTGCAGAACTCAACAGAGAAGGTACAATCTTTTATAGGTGTACAGCTATGGCGTATGCCGATGATATTGATATCATCGGCCTCAACACCCGCGCCGTTAGTTCTGCTTTCTCCAGACTGAACAAGGAAGAACGCAAATGGTCTGGCAGTGAACGAGGGCAAGACGAAATATCTCCTGTCATCAAACAAACAGTCGTCGCATTCGCGACTTGGCCCACGTCACTGTTGACAGCATAACTTTGAAGTTGTAGATAATTTCGTCTATCTTGGAACCAGCGTAAACACCACCAACAATGTCAGCCTGGAAATCCAACGCAGGATTACTCTTGCCAACAGGTGCTACTTCGGACTGAGTAGGCAATTGAGAAGCAAAGTCCTCTCTCGACAAACAAAAAACAAACTCTATAAGTCAGTCATAATTCCCGTCCTGCTATATGGTGCAGAGGCTTGGACGATGTCAACAACGGATGAGTCGACGTTGCGAGAGAAAAATTCTGCGAAAGATTTATGGTCCTTTGCGCGTTGGCCACGGCGAATATCGCATTCGATGGAACGATGAGCTGTACGAGATATACGACGACATTGACATAGTTCAGCGAATTAAAAGACAGCGGCTACGTCATGTTGTCCGGATGGACGAAAACACTCCAGCTCTGAAAGTATTCGACGCAGTACCCGCCGGGGGAAGCAGAGGAA
This sequence comes from Bactrocera correcta, assembly GCA_027475135.1. Taxonomy (NCBI): domain Eukaryota; kingdom Metazoa; phylum Arthropoda; class Insecta; order Diptera; family Tephritidae; genus Bactrocera; species Bactrocera correcta. The sequence continues at coordinate 26,919,831 of CM050327.1, forward strand.
GAGGAAGACCTCCACTCCGTTGGAAGGACCAAGTGGAGAAGGACCTGGCTTCGCTTGGAATACCAATTGGCGCCAGTAGCGAAAAGAAGAAACGACAGGCGGCGGTTGTTAACTCGGCTATAATGCGTAAGCGGTGTCTACGCCAATCGGCTCCACAAACTATAAACTGTTTTTCTTGAAACGTTGTTTTCAGCGTCGATAGGAAAAGAGTCGGTTCAAAACGCTGGACGACGACTTGAAGATTTCCATAATCTTTTTAAATATAATCATCAGGTCATAATCAGAGGAATAAGTGTATGAAGTATACATTTTTCAAAAAACAAGTTTTTTTGAGCCATTTTTAAAATGAGTCTACATTGAACCTACTTTAAAGAGTACCTTGTTATAATATGCTTTATTCGTTTTTAACTCGTCGCCTCGCTACGAATTTTGCCGCCAGAGCATAGTGATTAAGGTGTCAATAGATTTTTGTGCGCTTTTTTCAGGCGCTTTTTTTTTGAAGCGTAAACAAGGATATCGTCAGCATCTTGAGAGAATGCGCTAAAAGAGGTTTCTACGATTTACAAATGGTGATATTTCTCAGAAGAAGAGATAGCAGCGGGCAAAACATTAATTAATGAATATTGTTGCAAAACACAAAAAGAGCACCAGAATCTTTTATAGACACTCTAGCAGCAATTTCAAAACGTTTAACAGCTGAATAAATTCATATGCAATGAATCGATGTTATAGGCGATAAAGTGCAAAAAAATCGTTTTTGCATCACTGTAGCTGGTGATAAAAAATGTATCAATGGCATCAACATTAAACGCCAACCAGCCAAATCAACGGCCGAATATCATGAGGCTAAGAATTTGGTGTAATCGTGCTGTATTATGTGCTTCTAAAAATCGTGGATTTATTAAAAATTCACTTTGCGTTCTTCGGACTTTCTCAACTTATGATCAACATAATCGGCCTAGGGTGTGTACTACTCGCAACACCATCATCCATTTTGAGACCCAGCATTCATTTATTACTGGATAATATTTGACCTAATACGTAATGTCTAGCACGAAGTCGGGAAATTATTACAGCCGTAGCAGAAAGTGTACACGAAGACCGTCGACAGTCAATTCGGCGCTGTTCCCAGCAACTCGGACTGACGTATGGAACGAATTGCCGAATGAAAACAGGCAAAATTGCCGAAGAGCAGCCTGAAGAGATTCAAGAGCTGCCATTTCATCCAGAAAAACAAAGGCTTGGTGTGCTTTGTTAATCGGTGAAATCATCGGTTAATTTTTCTTCAAAAATAAGGCCGGTGAGAACGTAACCGTCAAAGGCGGCCGTTATCGAGTCGTGATAACCGACTATTTGATGGCTGAAATTAAAGCTCGCGATCCCGGCGACATCATGTGATATCACATGGTTAGACTTTTCCTGTGGGGATATGTAAAGCTTCAAGTTTACGCGAACAGCTTAGATTCAGGCCTTGGTGCAAAACATCAACGTGTCTTTCGCCAGTAACAGTGGCGTAGCTACAACTTCGGGCGCCCGGGCCCAAGGATGCTTTTGCCGCCCCCTTTATCTACCTATCTACAAGTTTCATGAGGTGGTTCGAGCAAAAGTGAATTTTTACAAAATATCTTCGATATTAAGTATATAAAATTTAGGAACTAGAAGTCACGCAAATTCTGAAGTTCCAAAATTCTTACAATACGGTTTTTGAGAAAATTGATAGTAAATATTTCAAGAATCTTATTAAAAGCCATAGAAAAAAACTTTTTCGCCCTATTCAGTAAATGTACACTTGTGAGGCACAATCTTTATCTTTTTAATAAGTTTTGTAAAAAAATTTTTAAATTTCTGAATATAAAAAACAGCGAAGTCTTTAAGTCCCAAACGTGCGAACAGTGGGCGACGAACACTTTCTATAATATTGATTCAGGAAAAAATGTTGGAAATATTTTAATTCTTTTATTGTAAAAAATGAATGCTAAAAGATCAATTCTCAGTAAGTATCATAAAATTCCAATACGTTTCCAATTTCTAATTAAGAGTTTTAACTAGGAAACACATACTTTAGCATTCTGTGGAATAATTTGAAAAAACAATGCAAACTTTTTTTCGAGTAAAACGTAAATGGATCGCAATGGCGGAGTTCTAATCTTGCGTTTCTCGCAAAGAATTTAAATTTTTTGTTAATATGATGTTGAAAATTTCGTGATATTTTAATTTTTTTTTGTAAAAATGATTGCTAAAAGTTCAATTCTCAGTAGTTTTTCCTTATCCAAGTTCTAGTTAAGGTTTTAACTAAAACACGTATTTTTTCACTTTAGCTATTCTGTGGGAGTTATTCTGCCAACAGAAGGCACCCTTTTTTTTCGAGGTAGACCGTAAATGCTATCGCAATGGCGAGTTTAAAATATTTTTTTCCAAAAATTTTACAATTTTTTGTTAATAGTGTATGTTTGTAACAATAAAGAATTCTAATTAAATATTTCATTTTTTGTATGAGAAAAAAAATTGTTGAAAAAAGGCTATTTTACCCGAGGAATACGTATGGTTCTTTCCCTTATAATATACCATTCAACATGTTATTTTTTTTATAATATTAAAATTTTGAGAAATGAACCATACGAATATATGTATATAGACCTTGTTTGACTATATTATTAATGACCTCAATTGCATTGAAATACATTTTTAGCTCATGAAATCCGAAAAATTTTTGCATTCATAAAAACAATAAAATATTAACTTTTATGGAGTTTTTAAACGCAGCGTTCATACATCTAACCAAACGGATCAGATACTTGTATATTTCTGCTATTTTAAAGCAAACTTTTCATAGCGCAAACATACTTAGCCATGAATATATATGATACTTCCCATTATTATATAAAATACCTACCCGTTAATATATAATATACACATTAATATATAATGTACTTACCGGTAAATATATATATACTCACCCATAAATATATTGGTATTTACGCGGTAGATAACTTATAATTGCAATAAAAATTTGCAATGTCCACGCAATTGGGCACCACTGTTGGTGGCACTTTTTTATTTAAACTACGGAAAATGATTTTTATTTTATTTTTTATTTAAAGTGCCAGTAAAAACGCCACTTAACACTAACATTAGACTCTTTTTTTATCATAATCTTCATGTAATCTGTTTCATTTGCTTACAATTCTTTTAGTTTCACATTTTTAGCGCACATAAATTATGTTTTTTATTAATTTATAATAGTTTTTCAATGCATGGGCAACAGTACTTTACAGCGTTCATACTTTGTTTTTGTTTTTGCTGTGCAAATATGACCCAACATTTGCTTTTTAACGGAAATAATTGGTTACTTTACATTTAGCTTTTATAGTTGTGGTATTTACATTACAAAAAATTTACGTCTGTAATTTAATTAATTTATATATATGTATATTATATTTGTTTTTTTCTTTATCAATATAGTAGAAATATTAAAAAATTACTGATATTATGTGTTCAATAAAAATGCAGTTTAGCAGTTTGAGTTCTAACAACCATATTATTTCACGTTACTTTTTAAAAGAACAGAGAGTTTATGAAAACAGTATTGGAAAATCGAAAAACGAAAATGGAAATAACAACCATATTGGAAACTGAAAAAAATTGGGAAAATGAAAAAAAAGAAATTTAAAATTACAACAATAATATCGAAAAGTTGAAAATAAGTGACTTTTTTTAATATTAATTGTTAAAAAATGAATTTTTTAGCTTTTCAACTATTGGAAAATAAGCTATTTTTTTAATATTTATTGTTAAAAAATTATTTTTTTCATTCTTTTCAGCAATTGGATAATTGAAAATATTTTTTTTTAATTGTTAAATAATTACTTTTTCACCTTTTGATTTCATTATTAATGTTTAAACATTACTTTATTAATTTTACAATTTATTCCCAATATTTCTTAATACAGTGTAGCAATTACATACATAATTATTAACAATAAAAAAACAGTTGAACGAACTTTTTGCAGTTAAATATCATTATTTAAGCAGAAAAATATATATTTAAAAAGTTATAAATATTTACTTAAAGAAAAAATCAACAAAAAATATTATTATTAGGTGTTTTGATAATATTGCTTAACAAAACAGAAAACATATTTTAACAAAATTAATTCTTATTAGCAAATTTGAAATATTGAAAACACATAGACACACTTTCTTGTTGTTGTTATAAAATTAATAATTTTTAAAAATATTATATTAATTATTTTTATTTAATTTCATGGTAATTAATTATTTTATTATTACATTTTTTATAAATATAGTTTTATTTTTTATGTTTATTTATTTGATTTATTTTTTGTTTTAATATTTTTATTTTTTTTAATTAATTTTATTTTTTATAATTATTATTTATTTATATTTGTATATGCTTTTAATTATTTAATAATCAACAGTTTTATTAATTATTTTATTATTACTTTTATAAATATAGTTTTATTTTTTTATATTTATTTATTTGATTTATTTTTTTGTTTTAATATTTTTATTTTTTTTAATTTATTTTATTTTTTATAATTATTATTTATTTATATTTGTATATGCTTTTAATTATTTAATAATCAACAGTTTTATTAATTATTTTATTATTTTTATATATTTTTATTATTCAATATTTTTTATATTATTTTTTTATTATTATTATTTTAATTTTTTTACAATTATTATTTATTTAAATTATTATATACTTTGAAATGTTTCATCAAAATTTTTTTTAAAAATAATCTTATTAATTATGTTATTATTCTTATGAATTTTTTATACTTTTTTATTTTATCATTATTTTTTTTTATTATTATTAATTTATATTTTTATTTCATATATCTTACATATCATTTATTTTTTTTATTTTATTATTATTATTTTTTTTGTTTAATTATTATTCATTTATATTTTTATATGCTTTTAATTATTTAGTAATTTTTTGTCAAAACAGTTTTATTTATTATTTAATTATTTTTATAAATTTTATTATTATTTTTTATAAACATTTTTATTTTATTATTATTTTAATTTTATTTTTTTTATTAACATTTGTTTATATTTTTATATATTTTTAATTATTTTATCAGTATTTTTTTATTAACATTTTTCATTAACACTTTTATTACCCAACAGTGTGTGTGTTTTGTCGTTTTTAGAAAACATACAATTATTCATAAAACAAAATACAGTACAAGAACACTAAGTGCACACACATACATACAGTACAATTATAGGTTAACAACAAACTCACAGATAAGCGCAGAAAGGCAGACTTAAATACATAACTACATAATTTAATTAGTTAAACTTATGTTATATTTTTTTATACAAACACTATTTACAGTTAGTTTTTAATTAATAGCAATGTTTAATGATACTTAAATTTAATAGCTTAAACATAAGTAAATGATAAGGAATTAAATTTAGGAATACAAATGAATAACAACATACTTAAATTTAACAGGATGATGGTTTTTACACAATAAAATAGTTGTATTCCTCATTTGAATTGATTTGCTTAACTTATTTTTGCTCGTTCTACGCTACTTTGTCCAAAAGAGTGGATTTGTGTTTTATGTAGGATACAAATTTTTATTCGTTAGCATACCTAAATGTAATAGGAGCATAAGTTCTTAGCACAATCTTTGTGTTTCATTAATTTTGCGTTAATTTTTAGCCCGAAAAAGTATTAATAATAGTCGTTAACGCCAAAATAATTATACTAACTCATGATTTGTTTTTGTTTTTCGTTTTTTTTTTTTTTTTCAAAGTGTATATGAGGAATTTTAGTACCAAAAGCGTTACGAGAAATTTGTGCACAAAAGTTAGCAGCTGACAAAGTTGTTTAAATTCTTTAACTACGTAAATATAAAAAAAAATTTACGAATAGAAATTTGAGTTCAGTTTGAAAAAGAAACAAGCGTGAACGCTTTTAATATAATATTTTTGTATTACATATTTCGAAACAAAAAGCATATAATTGAATTTTTTATGCCGTTAGCGTCTGCTTGCTACAAAATTGCAATGTGTATGTGTTTTTTTATGTTTGCTTAGTCAATGTATACATTTGTATTCGATATTTTTGTGTAAGTGTTAACATGTTTCCGCTTAGTTGGTGGAGCATCACATCTCAATTATATACAAAAATTACTAAATCAATTTATTTTTAACAGATATGTCTGCCTTTTTGTTATAGCCAATAAACAATTGTTAATTGTTGTTGCGTTTTCGTACAAAAAAACTTTAAAAACTTGCAGAAGCTAAAAATAAATGTTAATTAATGACTTTTTTGGATATTTCTTATGTTATTACAACAAGAATTGGTCGGTATGAGTTAAAAAGATTGAGGTTACTATTATTGTTTTTTTTTTATTATTGAGAAAGTAGGAAACCTGTTTGATTTTCATGCAAGTCAGTGTGTCTTTAAGAAAAAAAAAGAAGCAGTATCTCACAGAAAGACTGAAGGAACGGTGGGAATGGTAAAAAAAATTAATTTAAAAAAACTTAATTTAAAAAAAATTAATTTAAAAAAATTTATTTAAAAAAAATTAATTAAAAAAAATTAATATAAAAAAACAACTAAAAAATTTTTAAAGTTAAAAAAAAAATTCAAAAAAAAATTTAAGAATCAAAAATCAATCAAAACACAAATAAAAATCAAAACAAAAATTTAATTATCAAATTAAAAATAAAAAATAGAAACTTAAAACCGAATTAAAATTTAAAAATTTCAGAAATATTACAACCAACATATAGAAATGGATTAAAAAAAAGCATTTAAAAAGTAAAAAAAAAAAAACAATTAAAAAGTAAAAAAACAAATTAAAAAATAAAAATAATAATAATAAATTTAATAAAAAATTTAAACCCAATTTTAAAAATAAAAATTTCAAAAATTTTAAAACAAAAATATAGAAATGGTTAAAAAAAATTTAAAAATAAAAAAAAACATCTAAAAAATTAAAAAAAGGCAAAGAAAATTAAAAAAAAAATTAAAATTGCTTATTTTTAAAATAAAAATAAAAAACTTAAATAAAATTAAATAAAATTTAATTAGAAATAAAAATTAAAAGTCTAATAAGAAAATAAATAAAAATAAAAAATCTAATAAGAAAATTAATAAAAATCTCAAAAATTAGCAATCTAATAAAAAATATTCAAAAACTAAAAATAAAATAAAAAAATATAAAAATAAAAAAAAAAAAAATAAAAATAAAAAAAATAAAAATAAAAAATTAAAAAACAATTTTAGAAAATTAAAAAAACAAGAAATTTTTAAAATTCTAAATAACCCACGTACACGACCAAGTATTTTACTGATCAACAAGAGAACAAAATTCCATTTCCTCAAAAAATTATTTTTATACAAAAAAAAATATTTTTATCAACTCACGCTGCACTCATATAAACTCGTTGAAGTAAAAATCTGATGGTCAACCACTACACACAATTTGGAAAATGATTTTTTGCACATAAGTAACGGTATATTTACATAGAAAACAAAATATACTAACTTATAACGGTTGCTTTGCGTATTTAGTGGAATAAAAAAGAAACGAAAACGAAATATTGATAATAGCATTTACTTGTTCTTTGCAAACGTAAGGAAAAAGCAAGAAATGCCAATTTAGCGGGATTTATTTTGTTTTTGGTGTAAGTGGTTTTGCTGCATACTTGCGCACACACATCAACAAAGCACATATCGAGTCAACAAGTGATATTTTATATTTATTTACATACATTACGACTGGCAATTCCTGAGTTCTTTTGGTTTTCATTATTTAAAAAGTGTCTTTATATAGTAGTTTTTTACTTTATGCATGTTTTGTTCCTTTTGTTTTTGGTTTTTGCTTTTTTTGTTTTCAAGTTTTTTAAACTTTATTTTTGTCGCTTAATATTATTTTCTAAAAATGGCAAAATCTTAATGCGAGTACGAAATGAGTTGAGTTGAGAAGTAGGAAAGAAATAAAAACAAGGAAAAAAAAAAACTTTTTTTTTATAAAAGTTTAAATAAAATATTATTATTAATAATATTATTATTACTTTGTAGTTAGCTCCAAAAATTGCTCTAAAAAGGTTACTAATTAACGGTATGGCGATTTTCACTGTAACTGTTGCTATGTATCAGTCTTTAGTCAGAGTCTTTTTTTGTTTGTTTGTGTGTGTGTGTTTAGTTGTTGCTAGATGTGTTCGTTGTCTCTAAACGTTAATGTGCTGCAACTGCCATAATGAGCACTTACATATGAATGTATGTATGTATGTTTTAATTATGCCTACAAATGCAAATGAGCTTAGTTTGATTGCTTAATTGATGGCAGTTTTGTATGCTCTTCAATTAGTGGAGACGCTCATAGGAGTTCAGTTGATTTTTTTTACTTTTATTTTGGAGGAAATCGTTAACAAATGAAACAAATAAGAACTTTTTGTAAAATTTCTTTAAAAAAAATTAGTTGAAATGTGAATTTACTACCACAAATATGTAGTTATGTACAATTAGAGAAAATTTACTAAATTCTCTTAAAATTGTTGTGCTCAAATGCGCTTGAAAACTATTATTTTAAAATTTTTAACGATTTTAAGATAAAAATTATTATTTATTTTTTAATATTCCAGCTATTTTATAAAACTCTTGTAAATATCAGGAATTCACATTTACAAGCATTTTTGCTCTCTCCTTACGTTTACACAATATTTGCTTAGTTATCGCGTTTAAGCCATATAAGCCAAAATATAAACATTGGAAACCAAATTCAGAACTTAAAATTTCCGAAATGTAAACAAATGCGTTTAAGACATTCAAAAATCATCGAAAAAATTTTATTATCGAAAAAAAAATTAATTATCGATTTTTTAATTATTGAAAAATTATATAACTTTCGAAAAATTTTTTAACTATCGAAAAATGTTTAGTTATCTAAAAAAATTTAATTAGCGGTTTTTTTAATTCTCGAAAAAAAAAATTAATTATCGAAATTTTAATTCTCGAAAAAAATTGAATTATCGCAAAAACTTTTAGTTATCAAAATTTATTTATTTTTTTTAATAATGCGTAAGCTTGTAAATCTAAAATAGCAGCTGCCATAGGAAAATCTCAGGATTGTGTACATTTCCAAAATATTTACAGCTATTTTTTTTCTTTTTCAGCACATACACACATCATTCACAACTTTTCCTCAGACTTCACTTTTTTCTCCTTTCTCTAACTAACTTATACAGCACACACGCACACACAGGCAGCCACACACACACATTTCATAACTTATTTTAAAATAATTTTAAATATTCAATTATTTCGTGTTTTTACCAAGCTGCTGCTCTCTCTCTCTTAATTAGTTACAAACATTTGTTGCTGTGCCCTGCGCTCCACGCTCTCTTATGTCTAGTACACATTTTACATTACATTACATTAGGGTACGTTCGCATTTACACATGTTATTACAAATTATAGTTTAAAATTACAAATACAACTTTTAGTGCTCTAATAGAATGCTCTGCATCAATTATAACAGCTTTATAAATTTCTCTGTTTACCATATCTCTTTTCTTGTTTTTTTTCATTTTTTTTTTTTTTTTTGTGTGTTTTGTTTTCTTTTACTTCTTTGTTGTTAATTATTAGGTATTTTAAGGTATGCTCTTCTCTTTAGGTAATTTTTCCAATACTCTTCTGCGCATTTAGTATGCTCTCAACAAATTCGGCAGAAAAGTAAACGGAAAGGGAGGTAGAGAAGGTGAATTTTGCGCTCAGCACCACACTAAAATATATGCGACGCTTGGCGACAGCCTTCCCCCAATCAAATAGTACAATTTATATCCGTTAGTTTCACGCCAAAATGGCTGCACACTACAACTACAATCAGTTCTTCACTTTATCCTCGACCGTTATATTGGCCAGAGTCTTCTTTATACGTAACGCTGTAAGACGTGCAACAGGATTCGGATACCAGCACTCTTTCATCACTTTCGCCATGCCGTGCAGCACATCCGAGGCATGCCAGCGATTCGGTATGTTCGGACGCATTTTATCAATGCAAACCACCTGTAAAAGCATTTATACAAATAAAACCGTAATTACTGTGTAAACATACGGTACACTCACCTTCTTCATTTCCTCAATACTAGGATCAGGTTGTACAACATCAAAATATGGCAATTGATATTCATCGTATATCATGCCGATGTTGCAACGACGCGCAATCTCCCACAATATCAAACCGAAGGCATACACATCGGCACGCTTATACGAATCGAAATGTTGTGCATTCATGCTTTCGTCTAGCACTTCGGGTGCCATGTAACGTTTGGTGCCCACACGATGTGTGGAGGGTATATCGACGGAATCATTCTTTTCCACATGACGCACAGCCAAGCCCAGATCGCCTATCGCACAGCTGAGATTGGATTTGACGAGAATATTTTTCGATTTGAGGTCGCGATGTGCTATCGCTGGCTTGCCACGTGTGCCCACAATATCCATATGTAAATGTGCCAGACCGGTGGCGATGGAGAGCGCCATATTGAGCATAGTTTTCGTATCCACTGTATGTGTGGTGAGGTAATCGAATAATGAACCGTTTTCGTGGTGGTCTGTGACCAACCAAAGTTGGGTCCAAGTGCCATTATCTGAGGGTGAGAATGGCGGAGTGAATATACAGACATACGTAAGTGGTTGAGTGCCGTTAGAAGGCATGGAAATGAGGTGGGCAAAAATCATGAAATGTTTTTGGAAAAGGCATGGAAATGAGTTTGGAAAAAGCATGAAAAGTGTGGGTAAAAGAAAGCATGAAAATAAGAATTTTTGGAAAGATGAAAATTTGTTTGAAAAGAAAGAAATGTTAAAATGTGTTTGAAACATACAAAAAAATAAGTTACGAAAACGCATGAAAAATATGTTTTTGAAAAAAGCATGAAAATTTTTTGAAAACGCAAGAAAATCAAATTTAAAAAACGCAGAAAATGATTTAGAAATTCATAAAATTTTTTGAAAATGTGAAAATTTGTTTTGAAACGCAGAAAATAAAAAAAAATAATTTTGGGAGAAAACGCATAAAAAGTTTTTGAAAAATATGAAATTTTTTTGAAAACGCAGAAAATATTTAGAGAAATGCATGAAAATATTTTTGGAAACGCATGAAAATTTGTTTTGGAAACGAAAGAGAAAAAGTTAGAAAATGAATTGAAAATTGGAAAATGTGTTTGGAAAACGCATGAAAATATTTTTGAAAACCAAGAAATCAATTATGAAAATGTGCAAAAACGCATGAAAAATATGTTGGAAAACCCAATTAAAATATTTTAGGAAAAGTTGAATAAATATGTTTGGAAAACGCATGAAAATTTTGTGAAAACGATTAATTATGAAAACCAAAAAAGTTTTTGAAGAAAATAAAGTTAGAAAAAAGCATGAAAATATGTGTTGGGAAATGCATGAACATGAAAATGTTTTTTTAAATGCATGAAAATGTGTTTTGAAAACAAAAGAGAAAAAGTTGGGAAAACGCATGAAAATATTTTTGGAAAACGCATGAAAATTTTTGTGAAAACGCATGAAAAAATAGTGTTAGGAAAACCCATTACAATTTGTTTAGAAGTTGAATGAAGATATGTTTAGAAAACGCATGGCAATGTGTTCGTTTTCACCCATTTCACCTATATACAAACCCAACAAACGGCTTACCCTTGTTATCAGCAGCTATGAAACCTAAAATATTTTCGTGACGTAACATCACAGTCTGATAAATTTCAGCTTCCCTAAACCAAGAGCACTCCTCGCGACTGGAGAAGATTTTAACGGCCACATTTTCGCCACGCCAGCGACCACGCCATACTTCACCGAAGCGTCCCTTGCCAATTACATGGCAGAGTTGTATTTGCCGTGCAATGGAGCGCTGCACCAATAGTGGCAAACCGGCTGCATGTTGCAAGTAAGTAGATAGAAAGTCATTATTACACATATTTTTTCAACAAATATCTCATATTTACTTACCCGAACCGGAACCCGACGTTGTCATCTCGATAATGTCCTGTATTGTGTTGCCATTTAGTATGGGATCGCACACGGAGTCGTCCGGTGGGAAGGTGCGTCCATTACTATTGCGTTTGCGCCGCTGCCAGAAGCACAACGACAACAGTACCGATAGGCAGATGAAGAGCGTGGCGCCAAAAATGATCACGACCAAAACCCAGGCGTTTAACGGCTCTTCAGGCAAGAATTCTATATTATCGCATACGTTTAGCGATGGGAGAATAAATTCGTGAATATACAAAGTTTTTTAAATGTATGTGTGTGTGCGTGTGACACTTTTCAAAGCACTGTTTTAAGTTTAGCATTTTTAGACACATAATTTCCGAAAATATTAAAGAGCCGTGCAAAGCGATAAATGTAAGATGCGTGCATGAAAAACTTATTTTTATTTATGTACACAGATATATCATACATATGTATATACAAGTTTGTTAGGTTAGGTGAGTGTTGGAATATTAGAACGATAAATAAGATGCGCATGCGGTTGGGTGCACGTGATTATTTACATATTTATACATAAAACCACTACATTATATTTATATATATACAGTATACGTTTAAACAAAAAGTGCAGTCGTGCAGATATCATTACATAACACCATTTTCCAACTTTTGATTTCAAAAATACGAACCTTGTTTAAAAATACTAGTTTACATACCATTGCATACCTTGAGGAGCATCAAAATTTGATTTGATGATCTAAATATATTACTTATATCAATTAAAGCTGTGCGATTAGCATTAGTAGAGTTACCACAAAAAAAAAAAACATTTTTAAAAGCGAATTTCGGAAATTCGAAGAAATATTTTGTACAAAGGCAGCAGAAACTCGACTTAGTTCATAAGCAGTAGTTTTGAAAACTCATAATTTTATTCAACAGCGTAAATTCAGCAACAACCAAAACTCCACCGATGATTTGTTCTTCCCTGGCATCGAAATATATCGAACATTACTATTAGTTTATAATATAAAATATAAAGACGGAAACATATAGTATTTCCTAAACAAGAAGGTGTCCGGAAGGAGAATGAAACTATTTAAGTTTTCTCTCTTTCACTAGCTCTCTCTTTCTCTTTCACTCACTCTCTCTCTCTCACTCACTCTCTCTCTCTCACTCTCAACACTCACTCTCTTAACCGTTATGCTCCCGAAAACAACCAGCTGGACCAAGAATTTCTTCATTAAAGAACTAATATTACTAGAACATACTCTTAAATCATAGTCCTATGCGAACCTTAACAATAAAATATTTGAAAAATGAAATGAAAAACTTCTTGGTGAGAAAAGGACGCCTGCAAAATTTCAAATCGATGTCTCAAAAACTGATAGAAGGACAGACGGTCATGACTAGACCGACTCGGTGATCACTTATGTATATATAGCATATATTTTATAGGATCTCCGTTGTTTCCTGCTGGGTGTTACAAACTTTGTGGCAAACTTATTATACCCTGTTGAGGGTATAAAAATACGATATGATCTTCTTTTTGAAAGTTTTAAAACCGACCAACCATCTTTAGGAATAAATCATGTAAATGGAGATGATTTTGGAAAGATCGGAGGATGTTTGTTATTGTGCTACGAAATTAACAATTTTGTAGTTGAGGATCAAAATTGTAGGTACTTAATTGTGAACTTTAGACAGATTTCTGGAACACAAAGCTTATGGATGTGGATCTAATCTCCAAAGAGAGCTAACAAAAAAGTATACATTTTCAGATTATAACGGATGATCGGAGTAAAGGTACTTTTTTCAACACTTTTTTTTTGACAGATAACGCGTGAGTTGTGTCAAGCTGTCATATTATTTTTGTTCAGTATTGTTCGATATTTCATCATGGAAAACTTACGCCTGAACAACTTTACAAATCCTTCAACTTTGTTCTGAAAATTCACGTTCTGTAAATAATGTGTTTCGCACGCTTCGCCCAACTTACTCGTATGTATAATCAACATAATCGGCCTAATGAGCGTACTAGTCTCAACACCCATCCAGCTTAAGATCCAGCATTCATTATTGGGTAAAAATAATCGACCAAATATACAGTAATACCCCGACTTACGCTACCCCGCTTTACGCGAATTCGAAGATTCGCGGTTTTTCATTTTGATTGCCGCGCGAATTAAGAATGCTATTTAGGCAATTCTAAAATATATATTTTACCAGGATATTACTCCTGGGTTTCTCTTTATTTAATATAAAGGTATTATAAAATACATCTAACTATGTCTATGGTTTATATTAAACTAAGTTGAAGAACACACAGTGCGTCCGATACACTGTATTTATAGCTTTATACTGATGTAGAGTGGCGTGCTGTGATTCGTTGTTTTAGGTGGCATGATATTTGCTGTAGATCTGAAGTCGAACGTTACTGCCGATTAAAAGAAATCTCATTTAAAGTGATGCTACTAATTGACAATGCGCCAGGTCATCCTCCCACAACTCTAATTAATTTCGATCCACGTGTGGAAGTTGTATTTTTGCCACCAAACACTACCAGCTTGCTTCAACCAATGGACCAGGGAGTCATTAAAACATTTAAAGCTTACTACACAAGGCGGTCGTTTGCACATCTACATGAAGCTATGAGACAAAACAATGAGCTTTCTGTTAAAGACTTTTGGAAGCAATTCAATGTTTTAGATGCTGTAAGAATTATTGGACAATCTTGGAATGAGGTTTCACAAAAAACTCTCAATGGTGTCTGGAAAAAACTGTGTCCATTTTTTTTCACCTCTGAAACCCAAGGAGAAACCATTTCAGATCCTGAACAAATCGATAGCATAATAGAAGAAGTGGTCGATATCGCCAAGCAATTAAATTTAGAGGTCGATAATGATGACGTTCAAGAATTGCTAGATTCACACAATCAAGAGCTAACAATTGACGAGGTTATAGAAATGCGTAAGTATGAGCAAGATATTGACCAAACTGATTCGCTAGACCCAGTTGAATCGGTAAATCAAATGACAATTGCAAACTTAACAGAAGGGCTCAATTCAATTGAAAAGGGGTTACAAATTTTAGAAAAAATTGATTCTAATGAAGAACGCATTTCTACTACAAAACGAGGGATAAAAAAATTACTGGTATGCTACGAGGAAATTTTACGTGAAAAGAAGAAAAATTTAACTCGTCAGGCAACACTGTTAGAATATATGAAGCCTTCGACATCAAAATAACTTCGGTTTAGTTTCCTTTTTCATAACAATGTAATATTTTTTTATTATCCTACACTTTATTAAACATTTTTCTTCTAAATTATTGTTTTCTTTAAACTCTGGTCCCGATTAAACAAACTTTATATGTATTTATATGCAACGTTGAACCCCGACTTACGCGAATTCGACTTACACGGCAACCGCTCGGACCCACCTATCGCGTAAGTCCGGGGTATTACTGTACTCGTACTACGTCCAGTTCGCAGTGAAGAAAATATACATATAGCTGAGCTGAAGACCATGTATGGATAGTCGATTAGACTAAATTTGTAGCAACTCGGACTGACGTATGGAACGACTTGGCACATTTTACGTCGAGATCTTTAACTAAAAGCGTACAAAAGACAGCTTGTGCAAGAACTGAAGCCATTCGATCTTCCCAACTGACATCGTTTAGCTCTCTGAGCTCTTGAAAAGTTTCAAGAAGAACCGACATTTTCGAATCAAATTTTGTTCAGCGATGAGAACCATTTCGGGCTCAATAGGTATGTAAACAAGAACACTTCAGTAAGCACGTTTTAAGTCGGTGATTAATCACCAAAATCGAGTGATATCACACCGTTAGACTTTTTACTGTGGAGATATGTAAAGTCTAAAGTCTATGCGGACGATCCGCTTCGAGTCAGGCCTTGGAACAAAACATAATTATTGTCATTCGCCAGTTACCAGTCGAAATGCTCGAACGAGTCGTCGAAAATTGGATTCGGACTTGGGATGGACCATCTGAGATTCTGTCTCATTTGAAAGAAATAAATCCAAAAAATGTTGTTTCGAATGATAATTTGAAGTTTCTGTGTTTTTTTTTTAATAAAATAGGAAAGTAGGGAAAATTTTACTTTCAGCCAAGATTGCAGTTAACGAATTTAATAAGACCTCCAAAATTAGCGACTGTGATTTTTCTTTGTTACAGATAATCTTCAGAAATATTCAAAAGCTTATAAGCTTACTATGTACTTGATTATTATAAATAGTTTCAAAGCATGAATTAAAATTAAGATTCCTAGCAATCCTAAGGAATCCAGACAAATATATTCAAAATTGTCTTAACTTCCAAAATATCTAATGATGTTTGGTGAAAGAGGGGTTAGTTTAAGGTATTATGAAAGTAATCAATAGAATAGAAAATTGGGTATTCTGAGAAAATAAATTTTTACTTGATATTTTCATAGACAGCTGTGTTTCAGCGCTGTTATATATTGTTTCGATATTAAGGGGATAAGATTTGTTTTTCACTAGATCATTTAGTAGATTCGACGTGCGCTTTTCAAACATTTGTAATTATTTTTGGAGCAAATTAGCAGACAAGTTTTAAACAAGTTGGTTAAACTAAAAAGGGTAGAAGTAGTGAGAACTAAGTAGAAATAAGTAGAAGAAGTCACACGGAACTTTTTACAGCTTTTCATTTGTAAAATCTTATATAGCGCCAAACGAGTGAGTAGTTTTAGAAGGCGTTTCTAGTTTTGACCCTAAAAATGCTTATTTCGCATTTCTCGCCAAACAAACAAAAACAAACTGAAGCGCCAGATGACGCAGCAATCGAAGAATAAACTTACTATTTTCTCTAGTTGATTGTTAATCCGTATAAACGGCCTTAACTGAATTATCAGTTGGCAGGAATTTGGTTACCTGCTGTCATTGCCCTCAGCATGTTGTTCGAGTGAGGCATTTACGCAGGTCGCTTACGTCAATTGGTTTGAGTGATGCTGGTGAAATTGTCGTCAACAAAATGGCATAGATGAAAATTCCACCAGCCCGCAAAACACCTCTGTGGGCTGTGCAACTGCATGAATCACATGATGAGGAATGCGCAAAACAAAAATTGAGAATATGCTGAAATCTGCATGGTGAGCTGAGTAGGATGACATTTTGATTGAACGTACAATGACTTTGAACTTGGCCACTTGGTATTTTGTTTTTTTCACCAGGCGGTGCGCATTTTGGTCTAAGGAATGCAAAAGTTTAAAAATAACACAAACATATACGCAGATATCTATTAATATAGAGGTAACTGAATGACGCACCAGGGCAACGTAAGTACAAAACGAAGCATGAGCTCTGCACATACCCACAGACGATGAATATGTATGTGCGACTTCGAGGAGTGCCAGCTTGAGGGCGAGTAATTAAGACATCCATACAAATACACATGCGACACATACAGGTGGTGGTATGCAGTTGGGGCGGCCGGCGGTAGAGTGCGCATGGTGGTTGACACTTTTATTGTTTCCAAAACAGTCAGACGGCCTCCAATCGTATGGTATGAGCAAATGCACCGGTCGACCTGTTTGCCACCCAAGCGCTGTCTCATTGACGCTTGCGCCCAGACAGCCTTGTAGACGGTTCTAAAAAAAACACACACACACAAAAAGTGTAGAAAAAAATTCGAAATAAAGGGGTTGCCGACGCCAGCGACAACACTTGAGGCTCAGCGCTAAAGATGTCTGCTCCACTTGCTGAAGTTGTTCAACAGCAACAGCAACAACAACGGCAAGACAAAACAGTAACGGCGACATGCCGATTCATGGTTTTAAGCGCACCGCAGCCGGTGCATTACAACAGCCACACGCATTACATACATAATATTTACTTTTTCTTTGCTCTTCACTAAATAAAGCCATGTCTGACTTCTTTATATCCGTCAAGCCGAGCTGTCGACGCCTCCATGCTTGCTAAGCGCACAAAAATGCTGACGAACTGTCTGCGGAAGGTATGGCGCACATACATACATAGAAAGGAGGAGAGTGTTTGTCCGTCCGCCATGTCCGCCGTCCATGTGTTTGTTGCATAGGCCCACGCCAATGAAAGGCTGAAAGGCAAGAAACCGAACTCACAGGCAAAGCAAAGTTCATTAGAACTTTAAAAGGCGAGAAATCAGCAACAAACACACACTTAATAACAACAAACAAGCAAGCAGCTAGCGCGCATACAAATTGCAAAGGCGCCAGTGCGCTTTCTAAAGAAGCAGAAACAGAAACAGAAACAGCTGAGCGCATTGCACTACAGTCACAGGCACAGACATAGTACTAGTTGAGGGCGTTTGGGTTGGTTGGCTTTGCGTTTGTGCTGTGACGCACAGCTAGTGCCACATAGTTGGGTGTGTGTGTGTGTATGTGTCGTCTATGTTATCTGAATGAAACGTTGCATGAATGAATGAAGAAATGAAAAGTCGACGAGCATTGCCACGAAGGAAGAGTTGGAAGTAGTGGCAAGCGCAAAATAAAGGCACATATAATTAATAGTGGGTGGGTGGGCGTGAAAACACACACGCTTGTAATGAAATGCAGTTGCACCGACAAGGAAGCCCAATAAGTCCAGGTGGAATCAATTAATGCGCGTGTCTGCTTGTATGGGTTTAGCAAGCAAATAAGGGAGGAAGAGCGCAGAAAAATTTAAGAAATTAAAAATATAAAAAAGAAACTACAACAGTTGTAGTTGCATGAAAAGGCATGTGAAGTTGGAAATTCAATGCTCTGCAAAGAATTAAGTTTTATGAAAATTTTAGAATATCAAAAAATTAAAAAAAAGTACACATAACCTCAAAAACAAATTATAAGTGTTCTTATTGAACACTGTGCGATAGGTTTACACGCAGTGCGGGTGGGTATTCAATATCTTAGCCAAAACTGTCTGGAAGAGGACGAGTTGGAATCATCTTGTCCCTTCCTGCTCTATTGCCTAGCTATTCCTAGATAGATATAAATACTATATATCGGTAAACACATTTCTGGTGAACCCAGTGAAATTGCTGGATGCCTTAATAATAATTGTTCAAACACACAAAACGATTCGTCGTTGATGAGGATCTGATGATCTATCTTTTATAAGGTTCTGGTTGGTGACAGTCATTGGCATTGGATCGTAGGGTTGACGAACTTAACCTCACCTAAAAAAACTAATAGAATTTTTAAGGAAAACAGAAACTATGATAATCTACTAAAAAATATACATTTAATGAGAATTATCTTGATTCATTTATTCGAGTCTCGAATTTTTTTTTTTTTGAACTTAAACAACGTTTTTGATTTTAGGTTGACACAAATTTCTGTCCAAGTGAGATTCACTGACTTCGGATCAACCCTGCGACCTAACTTAACCTCAAAAACCAAATAGATGTTTAAAGGAAAACAGAATAGACAGTATAAATATTGTAATCTGAAAATTAATTTTTAAAAATTAAAATTTAACGATGGTTTGATGGTTTTGAAAAAATATCCGAGTCTGGAAACTTTTTTTTTTTGTAGCTTAACAATGTTTTGATGCTAAACCATTTAGGAAAGTAAATGTAGTTAAAACATAAGTAAATATTTTTACAAAAACTAAAACAATCATATTCACTAATAATTGGAGATTGGTAGGATAAATGAATATTGTCAAGGTATACATAGTTCAAACTTTTAATAAATCGGAAAATAACCAAATTAACTTGTTCTTGGAGATTTTCTTATATAATATTTATGCAAGCCTCGCAACCGTTTTCTAAATTATAACTTTTCGTTGATCAGAACCTCTTTGTTAGGATAAATAAACTTAAAACAAGTACACATAACCTTACTTAAATATTTAAAATAATCACTTTAATCTAAATCGACATAAGCAACTTTAACAAATTACAAAGAAAAAAAAAACTAAAAAATATATATAATATGCTTTGTGGAATAAAACCGCTCATAAGAGGCACAATTTAAAGCCTTTGAAAATAAATAATAATAAATATTTCTACAAATACAATAAAAAAGGCATAATCGTATTTAAACAAAGAAATCCGATAGTTTTCCACAAAGAAAAGCACACACTTAGTTATCACATTTAATCTCACACAACAGTGGGAATAAATTATAAAACTATTTTATAATAGGCACTTGGAATTCGGATAGTAAGCTAAAAGCAACAACAAATAATATTTACCGCAAATATTATTATGATTTCACTATACGCCCAACAATTGGCATTGATAAGCGCCCGATCAGGCTAGGGGGACTTTCATTGTTATCAAGCGCCACTTGGACGTCACAAATAACAGAATGCAGTGCGCGTTTCCATGTACTCGTATACACTTATCATTTCAAATATTACTACTATTACTAGTAAGGTACAGAAAAAAACAAAAAGAAACTGTATGATGCGCTTGTGAGTGTGTGAACTTGTTGATAGTGGTGTTGGTACAGTCTCAACGAGGAAGATTAAGCAACTAAAAGTTTTACTAAGAGTTAGCAAAGAAGATATTTCGAAACTCTATGACATATAGTATACATATGTATAAATATTTATAAATTGCTGAAAGACAACTGTAATAAGTGCGCGTGTGTGTCAGAGAAATATTTATTTATTTACAAATTGATATTGATTTAAAAATTTTTAACTAGACAAGTGACACTTTAGTGACGCTAATCACCAGACGATGAGCATTAAACCCGGTCACACAAAACAAACAAACAAAATAAATAAATATATAAATAAACAGCACGGAAAACTTTTAATAGGTGAATGAGATTATTTTATTAAATGTATTTAGTGGGTGGAAATAAAGACAAAAAAATTAAAAAAATTAAAAAAAAATTTAAAAAAATATTAAAAAATATACTAAAAAAATACTAAAAAAAATTATTTAAAAAAATATGTAGAAATATATTACTGAAAAAATTAACAAAAATGATTTGAAAAATTTTAAAAAATAAAACAAAAATTTTAATTTAATTAAAAAAAATTGAAGACATTTTAATTTGTTAAAAAAAATATATATAAATTTATTAATGTGAAAATTTACCAAAAAAAAAAAAAAATATATTAAAAATTTTAATTTAAAAAAAATTATAAAAATGTAATAAAAAAGTTTAACTGAAAAAAATATATAAAAATATGTAATAGAAACATTTTCGAAAAAAAAATTTTTATATATTAAATAAATTATAAATAAACTCACTACACTATTATACACACGTTTTTTAATAACCGTTCTAGAAAACAACTTTCTAAAAACACCTGATAACATTCGTCGGCACGTTTCACTTGTAAATTCCAAAACAAAAATAACAAAGCCTATTGAATAAACAAATTATTTGCAAACATTCCAAAGTTCCGACATCTGTGATTGACTTTTGATTTCATTTCATTATTTACAGCATTAATCACCTAAATCTAACCATAAGATCGCGAATATATGTATGTCATATACTGCAGATTTCTAGTTGAAGATCACTAGTTCACCAACAGGCTCTGGGGACTATTCGGTTGTCTTATCTTTTATATGATTTTAGCTTGTTGTTGCTGGACAGATTTCAGCTGAACTATGCTCCAATTATACATCGGTGATTGACATATTGACGTTTTTAAGACAGATTCCTTTCGGATATATTTTCATTGCTACACAAACAGTGGCCCTGAGAGGTTGAACTTAATCTTTTTGAGATTCAAAAAATAGATAAAAAGATATTGGCAAAGCAAAAAAACAGAGTTCCATTATAAGACAACCTCAAGCATAACACATATAATTATTAAGAGCCAACAACAGCTTTAGAAAAGTCAATACTTATCAATACTAATCTTGACATTTTCTAATTACTAATCGTCAGGGATCGCTATATTATCAATCATATAGCGATCTCTGACTTTTCTTTTTTGCTGACTAATATTCTACATGTGTATATAGGTTAGGTTAGATGGCTGATCTAGATAGATCTCTCGTGGAAAACAGCAAAACATGTGTATATAACTATAAACAAATGTTGAAAACTAATTCTTATTTGTCTGATTACAGTTCTTTTTCGTTCTAAAACGGATCTTGAAGAAACACACCATAAAAATTTCATTTCGGTACTAAAATCGAAAACAATATTCAGAAGTCATGTTCTGATGATAAGAATGCTGAAATGGACTAGGATTTTCATATTTCTACTTTTCAAGTCAAATCAGGAATCAGAAAATCTCTCTATCAGAAAAGTATGCAATTTCGAGACTCTTTATTCAGGCCACTTGGAATGTTCCATCCCTTAAATGAGAATGAAACTATACTCAAAACAATAAAGTAACTTAACGGCTATATAAGCGCGATCTTCCTTTGGCTAAGGCTGTCACATTTTTCTAAAAACAATTATTCAATAAAGTTACTATGAATATCAATTAAAAACTATTTTAGTATTCAATTGTTAAATTCGTATTATGAAAAAGAATATTTCTTTAATCAAATTAAAACATCCTTTCATAACTTTAATCTACTGTTCTAATTTAAGAAACGACGTCACTAAGTATATTTAATGTCATATTGCTTTCATCAGTATTTCTTCCAAGAATATCTTAAATGAGAACAAAAGTAGTTGAAAAAGCGCTTAAACACTAAAAATATCAACAGTGAACTCTTGTATAGCTTAGTAATTGCACTAAATCAATAAAAGGAAAACATCAAACAAAAGAAACAAACTATGCAAAATGATTTGTATGTAGAAAAATAACAGAAAAATAACACAAACTCCAAGAAAATGAAACTAAACATGAGTGAAAAGAGAAGGGAATGAGAAAATAACTATGAAATATATATGTAGAAAAGAATGCGAAATGAGTGGGGAAAAGGAAATTTATATTTAAAGCCAAAATAGTGGAATAGTAATAGATATGTATAGAAACGAATAAGATGATAAATAGTAGACTTGTAGGGAGAAAACATTGACAGGGGAAACATAAAACGTATGCGTGAGAACACACAATTTTGGTTTCAAATCCTTAGCGAATTTAGTGCCACATACTATACAAAACCTTGTCTTCCCCCTTTTCACACATAAATTATACCACAACGACGAAAAAAAATAAACAAACCAAAATCACTCGAGCAATAGGGAAATCCAAAGGACATGAATAACGCCTGACAACGAACAATAGAAATTATAACTATGGACAAAAATATCAACAGTAAGAATGACCGAAAACACTATTTATGAATAATGAAATGTACTCAGCTGACTTTGTATGAGGAATCAAATGGGATGATGGTGAAATGATGACTCAAATTAGAATGTACGTCGAATAAGACGTACGAGCGAACAGGAGAAAGTTGGGTGGTTAGCAGCAACGTCGAAATTGTGCTGAAAGCGAAATTGCCCACCCTTTGCTTAAAGTTAATGGTATGACCGCCTGGTAGATGACACACACGTTTTGTTGGCAGATTTGGAATTAAGACAATTATTGCAACAAGAAAACAAGGAAAAAAGTTGCAACGAACCTATAATGTCATTCACAAATACACAGGACTACTTACAAGAACTTTGATCGGTCAGTTTGTAAGGCAGCTATATGCTATAGTAATCCGATCTGAAAAATACCCTATACAGGGTATAAAAAATACGATTATGTGCAATTGTCATAGGTATATTTTTTACTTCATTATTTTTTAAGTAAAAAAATATTCATATAAGGAAGCTTCAAATTAAGCTTTTTACAAACTTCTAAACTTTCCTGTAAGTGAAAGCTCAAAAAGTAAATTTTTCAAAAGCTTTAAATTAAGTTTTTTCACACATTTCTAAACTTTTCTTTAAGTGAAAGCTCAAAAAGTATTTTTTTTTAATTTTCAAGCTTTCATTTAGCTTTCGGCTAATAAAATGCTCACTACAGGCACATTCGATTTTTGAATTAATAAAGCGTAAATAAATCAAATCAGAATTAACGCTTTAATTTAAGATTTAAGTATTATAATTTCAGAAGTGAAAGCTCACTGGGAACTGTAAAAGTTGTTTGAAGAATAAAAAAATATCGGTAAAACAAATTTAAAAATTGTCAAGCTTTCATTTTTGTCAAGCTCACAAAACTCTAGTTTAAGCTTTCGGCTAGTAGAAAGCTCACTAGAGGTACATTCGATTTTTGAATCAATAATGCGTAAATAAATGAAATCAGAATTAACGCTTTAATTTAAGAGGTAAGTATTATAATTTCAGAAGCTTTCATAAGTGAAAGCTCACAGGGAACTATAAAATTGTATAAAAGAATAAAAAAAATATCGGAAAAAAAATTTTAAAAGTTGGGCAAGCGTTAATGTTGTATAGTAAAAATTATTGTAAATTGTATGAAAAATAAAAAAAATTTAAATCGGAAACATAACTTTAAAAAGTTGTAGTAATTGTATAGTAAATTATAGTGATAAATAATAATAGATGAGTAAAACCAAAATTTTTAATTTAAATACAGAAGTACATAAGCATAAACAAAAATTTGTAATATATATAGTATGTAATGAGTGACCCTACGAAACGAAAAAAATTTACAAAATTCGAACTTCACAAATTAGTGAAAGCACAAATGAAAGCTCAAGTTACAGCTTTCATTTTTGAATAAATAAAGATGTATATCAAATCTAGCATACACAAATACCAACAGTTGCTTATCAAAACTATAGTTTTAATACTAGAGTGTAAGCTTTCAGCAAAGCTTTCACAGCTTATACTTTCTTATACACCATTTAAGTACTTCAATGACTTTGTGCCACAAAAAATATCACAGAAATCGACGCAAATAACCAAAACTGTAAATAATTGATGTAAAACAGTGGTTTTAAATACACAAATAGACGGTGTACCAGCTATAAAAGATTTGTAAAGTAAATTATTTAAAATTATGTGATACCAACGCTGACAAATGGGAGCTAGTTAATGAATTATGGACGGTAAAAATGATACATATGAGATTTGTGAGAGTTGTACAGGATGACAAACACAATACGCCGAAAACACCAAGCGAATACATGTGACGAGGACCACAACGACGTTGCACGAGTGAAAAACGAAGTATGTAAGATTGTCTCGAGCCTGCATTATTCAAGAACTATGCAGTTTTCGTGAACAAAATGAGCTTGCAATTTCGTTTGAAGTTTTTATAAGCTGTTCTCATATATTGAGTGCTTGTGTCGATGAGTCCACAAAGGGATATGGTGGCCTACATATGGAAATATGGACGCAGTTACATAAATGATGGACGAGGTGTATGTTTTTGACCTTAACGGGTGTTATATAGTGTATGTATGTATGTATTTAGCAAATTTTGTTAAATAAAATTTTCGTGATTTCGTGAGAGTGAATGTGATATGCCAATTACGCAATACGCATAAACATACATACACATATAACAATTTTGAACGCTATATAAAATGTGGATAAATGTCGGTATATACTATATATGCACTTAATGTAAGGTGGAACATAATTGCATGGAATGAAAATGTTTTGACGTCACAAAATTGCCGTTACATTGAATTTTGCATGATACTCAAACGTGGCTATATACTTTTTGTTTTTTGCTTTTTTTTTTGTTGTTTTTGCATAGTAATGTTGTTGGACGCTCACCTGCAGTCGGCAGAATTATTGAGAAATTGCGCTCCGTATTGCAAAAATCATTATGGCAACACTGCGTCGCGTATGTGGGGGCAATCTCATGACACCAAGCCGGATCATTAGGCGGTAGATTGTTCTCTGAGCCCATACATCTAAAGCAATAGGTGTGTGTATTTTATGCCAGCAGGTGTTTTTTTTTTTTTTTTTTGGTTTTTGTTAATAGCAGTGGTGTGGTAGTGATGATAGTGTTGTTGGTTTGGTGTTAAAGTAAGTTGCAGGTTGCGTTGACGTAGGCGGCCGTTGGTAATAGCATAAAAACGACGTTGCAATGTGGGCGTGGTGGTAGGTGGTGTACATGTGTGCAAAGGTGGCAATTTAAATTAGTACAAACGTGCAATTTTTTGTTTAATTTCTGATTTTTATATTTTTTGTTTATTTTTCTAATTCTGGCGTATTTCAAAAAATATTTCAGCTTAATTATTTAGTAGGCTGCAACGGCGTAAAATGACGGTAAGGGGGTAACTGAAGGCGCAGCAGCATTTAAACTATAAACTACATAATTAAATAAAAAATTAAATAATAATTTGCAATAACAACAACTACAGCAGCAGCAAAAGCAACCTGAAACACCCGCTCGCAGCAGTTTCAGGTAGTACTAACCACATTTTTAACCAACTACAGCTATTTTAACTTGCATTGCTTACACATACATATGCGCGTCTATGCGCACGTTTCTGCTATGCATTTCACTTTCGCTACATACATACATACGCTGACGTCAATTTTGATTTCAATTTGCGCAATAAAAAGCCGGTAAACAAAATATATATGCAAATACGTGAATGCGAAGCGCTGAAAATGCAAAAGGAGCGAAGAAAACACCGTCCATACAAAAGTGCAAGCACGGCGCAAGCATGAAAATCAATATATCTAGGTATGTATGTATGTATGGTGAGCAAGCCTACCCCAATGTTGAAAATATTACGCATACGCGGTGTACGCCAGGACGGTATGGACGGGTTGGCGAAGCAAAGAAGTAGAGAAGAAAAATGGCTACAACAACGCTTGCAGCCACAATGACACAAACACACAGGCAACATAAACGGCATAAGTATACATATATGTATATGTATTTATATAGCTGAGACCGCCGACAGCCTTGGAGACAGCAAGGCGCACAGTGCCAAGACCATGACTGTCTGTCTAGTGGCTGGCTGGCTGGCTGACGCGCTCCAAGCGAGGGTGGTTTGACCGCAACAGCTTGCAACAACAAAAACAAGAGCCTTGCAGCAATAACAACAACAAAAAGAAGAGCCTTGCAACAATAGCAACAATAACAACAAGAAACAACAGCTTGCAACAACAAAATATTTGCAATACGGAGTAAAAAAGTAGTTGTTGTTGTTGCTG
Source organism: Bactrocera correcta (assembly GCA_027475135.1). Classification (NCBI taxonomy): domain Eukaryota; kingdom Metazoa; phylum Arthropoda; class Insecta; order Diptera; family Tephritidae; genus Bactrocera; species Bactrocera correcta. The sequence continues at coordinate 26,946,824 of CM050327.1, forward strand.
TCGATGATGTTGTTGTTAGCTGCGTTGATGTTGTTGTTAGCTGCGTTGGTTGCGCCGTTGTTGGTGATGGCTGTTTAGTGTACACTTGCGAGCAGCTCAAATACTTATAGCGTTTAGTTAGTCTGAAGTGGCCGTCGTTGCTTTGTTACATCGCGTTTGCTTATCAAGCTTACAAGCATGCATTTCAGCGCGCTCAGATAACGGCACAAGCCGTTTGGGTTTTAGATTTTCACATTTATCGCAACTTATAGGCTTTATAGGACTTTTGAAAATTAATCCAAGTTCTAGTAAAATTGTATTAAGAAAAGCTCACTTATTTTTATCGCTCTGAAGTGAGGACACACAATGCACACACGCCAAGCAATTTATTATGGAAAAATAAAAACAGAAATGCAAATAATTCCGGGTACTTTTCCATTATTTTTAGAACTTACATATGTGATATGATATGACAAGCTTTAATTACCAGCTAATTATACAACTAATACTATATTTTGATCTAGAGGATCAATGATAATCGATGATTGTAGGTATGAGCTTTGGTGTGAAAGCAAATTGTACGGGAAAGATTATATAAAACATAACCTCAAAGGTAATATATAAGGGTCTAGTAAGCGTATAACCATTATACATATATCCAATAGATGGCTCTGGTAATCCATATCTTGCGATAGGATTCAGGTTACACTATATAGCGTTGGAAAGATAATATTTCTTACTACCAAAAACTTTTGATAGAATTTTGTGTTTGATTAACTCAGTATTGTTTGAGCAAGCATCAAAGATGGACACCTTTAAAGAAAAATATGAAATATTTTATAGATTTCTTCGACAAAAGCGTATCGTTAAACCAGGTCAAAATTGCGAGATGCTAGATCTGGAAGTCATATTGTCGAAAATATCCATAAAATATTAGAAATCATCGACGTTCGACCGTCTTATAAGCAGTTTTTCGATTGCCGAAGAATATTACACAAAAAATTAAACCATTTAAACAAATAATCCTAGATACAAAATGATTTAACTCAAAAACTCCAGATTTCCATCTGCAAAATCCGCTGCTCATTTGCAATAAAACCGATCATTTTCTGAAGCGAATAGTCACTGGTGATGAATGTAGGTTAACCAGAATTGTTGGTCCGAAAGGTTTTACTATGTTTTTGGTGGGATTGGCAGGGAATCGCCTACTATTAACTCGTCCCCACTCTTCATTCGGAACTATAAAGTAAATAATTTAACGCACTGAAGGAAGCAATCGCCCAGAAGCGACCATCTTTGGCCAATAAGAAAAGAAATGCGTTTCATCAAGACAACGCCAAGCCAAACACAACGATAGTACCTCGCCAGAAACTACGGGAGATTAATTGTGAGATACTTATGCACCAACCTTATGAACGGACCTAGCGTCAAGAGACTACTACTTGTTTCTGTCTATGGCTAAGAATTTTGCTGTTGGAAACTTTGCTTTAAAGAGAAGTTTATGAAAATCGACTGCCTCCATTAATGCAAAATAATTAAATTGTTTTTATTCCAGCTTATATTTCGATTTTATTAAACCTAACATACACTGTTTTGGACTTAAATTGACAAAGTTGTCCGATAGATGGTGCGATAGAATCATCTCGACACATTGTTTTGACTGTTCCGCTTTCACGAGACTAATTTTTAAACGCCTTTGGTACACACTTTCAGGGTACCAAATGAATGAATCGAATTTAACCATCTTCGCATATTTATAATGACAATTACAGTAATCATAGATAAATTGTGAAAGCTCGATTGAAAGTTATGGTTAAAGCTTGAGTGGCGAGTCCACTTTTGTAGTTCTGATTGAGCTAATACATCTTTCTGAACACGCATTTAAATTAGGACCCTTAGAGAAATCCTTAAAAAACGATTTTTATGAATTGGAACCGTACTTTAAACTAATACATTTTTTATTTTCTTTATCAAACATTATTTGAAGTTTTACGTCGGAGCAGAAACTCCTTAAAACTCAATTGAATGTTCTCATGATTTTTACACTTTCTCTTGTAAGTTTGAACAAAAGTTCATGTAGCTGATGAAAGCTCAGAACTTTTTCTTGTTAATTTTTCTCTAGATGAGCGAAAACTGAGATTTGGTTTTATCTTATTTTAAGTTTATGCAATTGCTGAAAGCTCAAGTGAAAGCTCTGACTTTTTTGTTGATTTTTTTCCAGATATGTGAAAACTGAGATTTGGTATTATATAAAACCATCCCATACCATCAATAACAGCATCAAAATATAATCAGAATAAGAAAAATTTGAACGAAATTCGAAGAAAATTAATTTGTCACAGAAACATGAAACTCAGTGGTAAGCTTAAGTGAAAGCTCAAGATCAGCTATACTTAAAGCTAGAAAGCTCTTCGTCATGATTATAGACATACAATTTTCCAACAAAGTTTTATTTATTAATTAAAAAAATTAGAAAGAAATTTGTTTTACATTTTATGAGTTCTTTGAAAAAATATTTCACTTTTCCACAAAGTTTTATTTTGTATCTTTGGTATGTAGAAAACATTTTAAATAAAATAAATAATATATAGACCCAGTGAAGAAGAAAAACCTCTCTTGGAAACTATATTCTAAAGTACTAAGTTTTTAAGTAAAAATTCTAACAGAAAAAAATAAGTAAACAAATCAGTTTTATCAGTTTCTTGTTTCAAAGAAATTGCAATATTCCGAGAAAAATATATATTTTTGTGTTATGAATGTGTAGTAGTAAAACATTTGCCCATATATGGATTTGTTTGTGTGAATAACTGTCATTCCATATAATTTGTTGTTTGTACTGCATTATTAAAACCACAACCAGCCACAAATGTAGTTACAGGTAAGTGTTTATTATGAAGAAAGATATATTCTACTTAAATAGGTTATAAATATGCAAAGAGCAATGCTAGACAGCTAATCGATTATAGCCAATTCAACCCAAATATAGGCAGAGCACAAAGGGATGCAGTAAGTTAAATATCATGTAAATATGTATATATTCATTATTAGGCATAACATATGTACATATGCACAAATGTATTGGTTATATGTATATAACTGTATGTAAGAAAATTTCAGTCACTGCTACTATTTAGTAAATAACTAACGGAACATGCTAGAACTGCATTAGCATTACCAAACTACAGTGCGGTAGAAATTAGCGAAATTCTGAAGAAACATTTTTGTAACGCACAAAATTAGAGTGTGAGTGTATTTGTCTTTGAGCTGGTGTTAAAAAAATATTGTGTGCAAAAATAAAATAATTAAAAGTGGTTTAATACAAAGAAACCGTTAGCACAAACCCCAAAAATATACTGAAAAAATACTAGATTTAAAAATAAATACTTGGAAATTAAAAAAAAAAATGCTTGAAAAATCAAAAACAAAAAAATTTTATTTCAAAATAAATATTAATTGTTAAAATTAAAAAAATATTTCATTTTCAATATTTTATCAAAAACATTTTATTTCAAAAAACATATTATTTAAAAGAACTATGAAGTTGAAAAACAAACACAAATAAGTAAAGAAAAATTAAAAAAAAAAATATTTAAAAATAAATATTGGAAAATTTTACAAAAATATTATTTTAAAATATATATTATTTAAAAATATAAGTTATTTAAAAAATTTATAACGTTAAAAAACCAAACTATATTGCAAAAAATTTTTAAAATTTATAATAATAATTAGAAAAATATCATTTAGAACAAATCTGGGATAAATAAAAAATACATGAAAAATAAAGAAACATTTTTAAAAATATATTGGAAAAATGAGAAAAAACAAAATATTGGAAGTTTATTTAAAACAATATTGGAAAATCTAAGAAAAATTAAAAATATTATTTAGAACAAATCTGGGATATATTAAAAACATGCAAGAAAAACAAAAAAAAAATATTTAAAAATAAATTATCGAAAAATTAAAACAAAATATATTAAAAAAAATATAAACATTAGAAAAAATGTATAGTTAAAAAACAAAATATATTGGCAAAGTTAAAAATCAAAATATGGGAAATTTATATTAAACAATACTGATAAAACTAAAAAAAATTAAAATAAATTAAAAAAAATTAGATTAAAAAAATATTTTAATTAAAAACACGCTATTTAAAACAAATTTGGGATAAATTAAAAAAATATATACGAAAAATTCCAATATTTATGGAAAAATTAAAACTAAATATATTTAAAAAAAAATGTTAACATTAAAAAACAAAAATTTATTAAAAAAAAAAAAACACAAAACATTGGAAATTTATTAAAAACAATATTGGAAATACTAAGAAAAAAATTTAAATTAAAAATAATAATTAAAAAAATATTATTTATATATACGAGAAATTAAAAAATAAAAATAATTAAAAAAAAATTTGGAAAAATTGTAACAAAATAAATTTTTAAAAATTGTAAACATTAAAAAAAAATTATTGTAGTTGAAAATCGAAAAAAATATTGGAAAAATTAAAAAATAAAGAATTGAAAATGTATTTTTAATAATCTTTGTAAAATTACAAAAACAAAACACAAATTTAAATTAAATAAAAAAAAAAATTTCAATATTTTTAATTTTGGAAAAATTAAAACAAATTGTAAAACTTAAAAATAAAAACACAAATTTGAGTAAAAAAATGTTAGATGAATTTAAAAAATTTATGATATATACAAAAGTATTGAACAAAATTGGAAATGTTAAAAAAATATTATTACTCAAAAAAAAAAGAACAAAAAAAATATGTTGAACAAAATTTTCCAAACAAAATTTAGAAATTTCATAAATATGTATATTTGAAAAAAAAATAACGGGAAAATTAAAAACAAATAATTTAAAAAATATCAAAAAATGTACATATTGATTATACATACAAACATATGTATAAAAACATATTTAAAAAATTATTAATTTGAAAGCATACGTATATTATTTAAAATAAATATTCAAAAAATTTTTATTAAAAAAAATATAATAAAGAAATATTATAAAAACAATTTTTAAAATATTTGTTTTAAATTTATTTTAATTAAAATTAAAAAAAAAAATACTTTGTATAAGTGGAGCTTGCAAAATCAGCTTGTGTGTGCGTGTGTGTATACAGGTGGGTGCGTATAAAGAACTGTAAGTGTGTTTGCAGTTAATAATTAACTGTAAAACCGAAATAAACCAGAGTACAAATTAAGTGTCAGAATAACAAAGTCCAACGACCAAATATTTGGTAGATGAAAAATCAATGCTTAAAACAAATAAAATAGTTGAGCTTTTTACCAAGGATATGTATATAAAGAAAGAAAAACGAATATAAAATAGTTGTAAAAAGTGGCGAAATTGCGTGCGTGCGGGCGTGCGTGTTTGTGTTTACGTGTGTTACTTGTGTGTGTTCGTGTGCGCAGTGGCTGCACATGTGCGTTGTAAATACAGTGCAAAAAATATATAAAAAAAATAACTAAAAATTAAAAAAATATTTGCTACATTTAAACTAATAATTGTAAAAAAATACAAAAATTATAAAATATGCAATAAACCTTTGTTGCGAAATGAAAACCCCACAAATCAATATTACGAAATTAGAAATTATTTGCAAAACTTGTAAGTTGCAAGGTAAGTGACAGTGTAGTGAATAGTTTTTAATATAAAAAATATATATATTGTGTATTGCTTGCATTCCGATTAAAAAATTACGCTAGTTATAATAAAATACTTCGAAAAAACGTTAAGGAGTAGTAAATATATAGCAGAGCATTAACTAATAGTGAGTGTAGTAGTAAGAGTAGCATGTGGGTAAGTGATGTAGCCTTTGGCGTACCTGTCCCAAAACTCAATTTCAATAGTTCATCTTTATTGCAGAAGTCATCACTACAACATTTAACTATATAGACGTTCTTTTTCTCGCGGCTAGTCAGGCATTCGAGCGGTTCACGCTGCAGATCATACTTCTTTTCTAGGCACCTATGTGCATTTTGCAAATACAACAACGCATTTGTGCGACATTATTTGAGTTGTTGTTGTATTTTTTTACGAGGAATCAAAACATTATTCGAAAATAAAACAATTAGTGCTAATAAACAGTTATTATTTTAAATACAAATTCAAATCATTTTTTTTTTTTGTTTTTGGTTTTTTGGTTTTTAGTAAAGAAAATTTCGAGCAGTGAGATTTTGGTTAGTTCAAACTTCTTCAAAACAGTAAAAATAAAAGCAAAATTTGAAAATATAACAATATATATAGTTTTTGAATTAATTTAGTTGCTAGTTTAGTAATTTCATTAAACGCAAAACAGAAAAAAAACAGAAAAGGTTTTCAAACAATAATTTGTAGAGAACAAGGAACGATGCTCAACGCAGCGGCGTAGAATTACTGGTTTAGTAGGCGCTTGGGCGGGCAAATAACGTTCGTAAAACGGGACATAACAAATGTTGTTGCTTGGTGGGTGGGGGGTAAAAATGGTGAAATGAACATCACAAAACAGGCATGAATAAAATTAGCAGCGGCAGCCAGTGAAATTTTCAATTTCAATTAGAAAATTAACTTTGCACTTGTGAAGAGAGCAGCAGCTGGACGCAAAGATACACTAAGGTTTAAAGGAAAATAATTTTAAAGGAATTTTTGATTGTATTCCTAACCTAATATGCTACAAATAAATTGATTTTTTAAGAAACTTGAAAAAACTTTTTAAAAAAAAAAAAACCCCAAAAAAATTTGAAATCTCCATTTTTTATTTAAACGTTAAAATTAGTTTTTTAAAAGAACATTTTTTACTTTTTGAAGATAATTTTTTAAATTTAAATGTTTTTATTCGCGAAAAATTAGTTTAGGTTGGGTTAACATTCGGAAAGTACCAATTTTGACAATTTTTTTCGAGCATTTGGAATAGAAAACAAATTTCTTCGGAAATAGTTGTCTTCAAACTTTTGGAATAGTTGTTTTTTCTGTAGACTTTATAAATTAAAATATTTCCTCAAAAAAATATCCCTAAAAGTTTTTAATCGCAGAAACTTGGTTTTTGGCCAACTTACGGGTCCATTTTTGAAGGATGAATTGTTGTCCAAGTTTTTCCCTCAAAATGGCCATTTGAATCCCGAACTGTGTGAAATGTAAACCCATCTTGTTGAAAAACAAATGTAAAACAAAAGTTCAGTTCTTCCATTTTTTGCAAAAAAAGTTTGTTAGCATCGAACGATAGCGATCGCCATTCACCGTAACGTTGCGTCCAACAGCATCTTTGAAAAAATACGGTCCAATGATTCCACCAGCGTACAAACCACACCAAACAGTGCATTTTTCGGGATGCATGGGCAGTTCTTGAACGGCTTCTGGTTGCTCTTCACCCCAAATGCGGCAATTTTGCTTATTTACGTAGCCATTCAACCAGAAATGAGCCTCATCGCTCATCGGACACGGACGCGAAACACATTTCGAACCGAACACTGATTTTGGTAATAAAATTCAATGATTTGCAAGCGTTGCTCGTTAGTAAGTCTATTCATGATGAAATGTCAAAGCATACTGAGCATCTTTCTCTTTGACACCATGTCTGACATCCCACGTGATCTGTCAAATACTACTGCATGAAAATCCTAACCTCAAAAAAATCACCCGTTATTAATTTATTTGTGGTTAATGCTAAGCTTTTAGCAACATAACCAAAAAAAACAGTTATAGGAAAATAAAAACATAACCTCAATATAGCTTAATTGACATCTGCCTATTTTATTTATATTAAATTGCCTTTAAATATAGTATTTCAAATATGCAAGCCTTTTTCGTCTAATCCTTTTCATTCCAGCTTTTAATTTAAGAAATAATTTTTCAATTTCAAATCTAAGATGTTTTTGTTAATAAATTAAAAATTTTCAAAAAAAATTTAGTTTAGTTGGGATTAAACATAATCATAGTTAAAATTTAAAAATTTAATTTAAATTTTAATTTAAGAAAAATTATTTTTTAATTTAAAAGTTAAAACAAATTTTTTGAATTCAAAATTTTAATTTTAAAAATATTTTTTTTTTTTTAATTTGAAAAAATAATTATTTTTTTGTTACTTCATTTTATAAACTAAAAAATATTTTCTCAATTTTTTTATTAAAATATCCCAATTAGAAAATAAGTTTTTAATCGCAGAATCAAAATTAAAATTTGAAAATTTAGTTTTTATTCCCAAAGACAGAATTAAAAATTGAAAATGTAGATTTTTGAATTTGAAAAGTAATTATTGTTTTTTTTTTTTTTTGGTTACTCCAAATTAAAATTTAAAAAATATTTTCCCAATTGTTTTTTAATCGCAATATCACAATTTCAAAATTAGTTTTTAATCCCAGAATTAAAAATTGAAAACTTTGTTTTCAATCCCAGATGCAGAATTAAAAATTGAAAATTAAATTCAGAATAAAAAATCGAAAATTTAATTTTTAATCCTACATTTTTTTATAAAAAAATTTGCAACCCTACTTATTAGAAAAAAATAACCATATGAGCTTAAAATAAATAAAAGCTCTAAACTTTGTTTTAAATTATAATAAATTAGTTTTTGTAAAAAACAATTTTGAAATATTGTATTATATTTATTAACCTGCCTTGCATAAAGTTTTTTAAACTGTCAACAATTTTTTTTACACCAAACAACTACAACTGCTGCTCTCGCACTCACACACTGCAAAAAAAAAATTGGAACCAATTTTGATGTAACTTTTTAGACTTTGAACACTTTGCGCACCTTCAAAAGCCTGCTGCGAATTTGTGGTATAATATTTTATAATGGGTCGCAAGTCTAAATTGCACAAATCGCGATCATTACAGCAGCCATGCCCGCCGCTGGGAGCAGCCGGGCGCGCTGTAGGCCCACCACGACTGCCGTCATTGCACCAAATGAAACGACCGGGCGGAAAACTCTGAGACATATTAAGACACCTGCACGTGAGCGCGGAAAAGTAAAACAAAAGTAGTGGATATTAAGGCGCGGAGGTAAACAAAAAAAAACTATATAGAGATTACGCATTTAAGTTGGCCAATCAGTAAGATTTAAAACAAAAAAAAAAATAAATAAATAAAAAATAATTAAAATATAAAATTAAATAATAATTTCATGTTTTTTTACATTTCTAGTATTCATTTATAAACTTGATTTGCTTGGTTTTAGCGTTGGAAAAACAGAAAAATTTACCTGTAGCTAAATATGATTTTGTCCTCATCCTTCACCACTGACGTAAAGCAATAGCCGTCCGTTTCACATATGAAATTCGTGTCCTTACAAATGTCACAATGACATTTCAGCGGCCCTGTAGTGTGTAAAACGAATAAATGGGGGTAAAGGTTAGATGGCTCATTGATTATTATGTAGTTTGTATATATGCATATACACATGTGCGCTAAATGGAAATAAGAACATAATTTTCTTAAATGTTTGTATGTGATTTGTATTATAAGCACAAAAAAACAACAAAAACAACGCGTTTTGTGATTTTAGCAGACGACGCGACGTTTATATTATAAATTGTGTTACGAAAAATGGGACCGACTGAATTTGTATGCCGTATATAGAACATATGCATATATGTATGCATATACACGGACATGTTATATTTCTGTATATGTGCATGCATGTACATATGTATGTCGGTATGTATAGAGATATGCTTGTAAACAAATGCAATGACGTATTCGCATGTTAAACAGCTGTTACTGCAGCACTCGCTGACACTTGCTGGTGTTGGTGGATAAGTGAGGGCGAAGTACAGTGATTTCCGGAAAAATAAAAATAATTTCAGACAAGAATATCAATGCATATTATTATAAAATAAGTACATATATACCTAAATGAGCTGTCAATCGGGCAGATAAAGTAAGAGTTTTCGATGCAAACGAATTTCGTTACAAACGAAATGTGCGATTATATAATACTCGAATTGTTGAGTAACAGTAACAGAAATTAATGGAAACAGAACAAAATTATAAGAAACAAAAATAGGCATTTCGCCTTTTGATGCTCTTGTCGTTGTAGCGATTACCTAGGCCTCGTTTGAGGTGAAAGTAAAAAGTTAGTTGTAATCGAGGTCACTTTACGGCAGACCCAGGAAACGAACAGTTTCAAATGGTTCAGACCAAAAGAAGAAAGCGGTTAAGGGATTTAGTTTTGAAGGGCATGCAAAGAGATAATTAATTATTATTTCGCTTTTCGATCGGTCAGTTTTCATGACAGATAAATAAGTATGCCATAATGGTCTAAACAATTTATATAGAGAATGCAAAACGGCATTTAACAATAATCCAATCGAAATTTCATGGAGATATCTTGTCCAATAACAAATTTCCAAGGACTTGATTTTCTCCGGTCAGTTTGTTAACAGTTTTTGATCGGATGAAAACCCGTGCCCGATTGAGTTGCATAGACACGACTGCCGCTCGGGCGGACTCGTTTAAACCGTTACTAGTGCACAACTAACACGAATTTAACTTCGGAGAAAGATTAACATCACATCAGCATTATTCAGCACTATTTGTTTAATGTTTTGTGCTGTTATAACAATAACAAAACTACCATATTTACATTCATACATACATAAATACATTTATATAAATATGTTTGCATGTATGTATGTACCTTTTCAGAATATAAGCATTTTCCTAATACTATTGTAGCATTGCTCTACGTAAGTTTGTATTATTTACATGCTAAATTAAAGCAAAAACTTCAACTTTGTTATCGTTTAAGTTTTTGCTTTAAAGCTGAAAAATTTCCTGTATTTGCATAAGTTTTTATAGGGGGGAAAAACATCTGTTTTTAATTGCTTTGGAATTTTGATTTTTCAATAAAACTATGCAAATGTGTGAATTCTGTACAACTCAACGCGTTATTTCATTATCTGCTTACTGTCTGTTTGTTTGCTTGCTTGCAACTGAGTGATTTGATTTCCAATGCAGCTTTTATACGGAAAGTTGCAACAACGATGACCATGGCAGCAGACGCACTCACATAACTGGCGCTAGTTTTAGTAGCTAACTCTGTCACCGCATTATTTGTTTTTGTTACTGTTGATGTTTTTATAACTCGAAAAAATATTATTAACGAATCAGCAAATAATAAACGAGATTTAATTGAAATGAAAACAATAACAACAACTATACGAACATAAACGAGTAGTGTAAGGAGTGGAGACAAAGCATTTTAAATCGAATAACAAATTTATGTACATACAAATACTTAAATACATACATATGTACATATACTTGCAGTTGTATGTATGTAAGCGTATGCACTTGATTGTGTGGTTAAAATTCAAAATAAACAAAACAACAAGCGCAACAGAACTTTGCAAACTAATGAAAGCTCGATTGATACGACTCGTATGCAGTTGCCAATGTGTATGTATGTGTTCACATATGTATGCATGCATACACGCATGCATATGCATTTGCACTTGCATTTTTATTTACATTTCCTTTTTTTACGCTGAAAAGCATGTAAAAGCCATAACTCATGCAAGTGGACGCGTTATATGTGCGTCTTTTGTGCCTTCTTTCCATATTTTTTATAGTTTAAATAAACACATGAACAACAACAACAACAACACATGTACGGAACAGGTATACAACAAAATAAATAATTAAGTAACGCTTCAATTCTCCCTACACAATGTACGCTAAATCAACTTATAGTGTGAATTTTGTGTTTTAATTGCAAAATATAGCAATAATAAACTCTCAAATGTAAGTTCTCTTTGATAAATAGAAGAACTGAAAAATAAAAGAAAACAAATGGCATAATTTTATACAAACACAACTATAAAAACACAAGAAAAACGTTTGTAACGAAGCTAGAATACCCTTCAAAAATGCAAAAGTTTACATACAAAAATTGTATTTTGTATATTTTGCATTAATATGGCAACTAGATGCTATGGTAGTCCCATCTCACTATATATGCGAAAATTCGTGACCATATCTCATCGAATAAAGTTTCCCACACGAACTTGATTTTGATCGTGAAGATAAGTATCTCGTCGTTATCGCTAAGTTTGTATTGCAACTATATGCTATAGTAGTCCGATCTTCACAATATATTTGGGTATTAAAGCTTTAGCTTGAATAATAAACTATATCAAATTTTGTGAAGATATCTCATCTAATAAAAACGTTTTCTATACAAGATCAAGATTTTTAAGGTTAAGTTTGTATGACTGTTCTAATGGATATCGGTGGTTTCGACAAATGAGCAGTTTCTTGAGCAGAAAAGGACGTGTGCAAAATTTCAAATCGATATCTCAAAAACTAACGAACCAGTACGCGTTTATACAAACTTTTGGACAGACAGTGGAATCGCCATGGTGATCGTTTATATCTTTATTATATATGTAATTTATAGGATCTCCGACGTTAGCTTTTGAGTGTTATAAGCTTCGTGGCAAACTTAATATACCTCGTTGAGGGCATAAACAAGTAAAACAAATATAATTATTTTAAACAAACGCAACTACAAAAAAAAAGGAAAAATAAAACAGAAAAAGCAAAATAAAAATAAAATAAAATACAGTTATCTGCACATATCGTGTAGCTCATTGCACTCAGCTGATTGTTGAACCATTAGCACAATAATGAGTATAGTTTTTGTAGCAGTTTGCCTTATGTGCACTATTTTATCGACGAGTAATGCCTGTAGCATGGTAGAGCGCCCTAAGGCACCTTGTGTGACGTGCACGAAAATGCTAATATATCGTATGTAATTTAGATAAACATGAGACGCTTTTCCAAAATATCCGCGCAATGCAAAAGGGGAGAAATGAATAAATGCGCTTTTGTTACAATCTTTCCTGTAATTAGTGGTGGAACGAGCGTTTGGCAATAATGTATGCAATGTACTGGCGCTTCATATAATGAATATGTACATACATATATTTTTTCAGGTTTTATTATGTTATTATTAGCTGCTTATTGCATGCGTGCACATATATAATCTGGCAACAGATTTTGACTTTTCCTTATTTATCTCTGTAAAGTTGTAAGTTATCTGAAGTCAGACATTAACGACACGATTGCTTGCGAGCAAGAAAATTATTTAAAGATGTGCTCAGAATAAAAATTACTTCAACGATCATTAATCATAAACTAATTGTTTTCATTGTTGATTTGAAGTAAAAGTTAATTTGTTTATAAGTTCTTTCAGATGTTCAGACTTATTTCATCTCTATGGATCCGTAAAGCCTTAAAACATTTAAAACGCTATAATTTTAAGCACCTCGCACTTTTCATACAAATTCGTTAGCTTCGAAATAACACTGGAGTTAATGTTTTATAATAATATGCCATTCAATGAAAAATCTCGAAAATGTTTTCTACGTGGAAAATTAAATATATAATCTAATAAATAAAAAATTGTGATTCCAACATTTGCTTACTCTCTCGCTTATTACTGTTACTTTTGTGTCCGCTAAGTTGATGCAACAGCGGCGTTGATAAAGTGGTCTGTTGCGGTACCAACGCCATGGGCAAGGTATCGTCATGCTTTGAACTGTTGTTACCCATATCCATTCGACCAGCTGTTGCCGATATTGTTGCGGATGATGGTACTGTAGCCACTAAAGTATTCTCTTGTTGGCGTACATTTCCTTTACGAACACTTCCATTAGCAGCAGCATTATTATTTACATTACCATAAGGAGACATCCACTTGTTTGCTGCGGTGTCCACATTTGGCGAATTTCTTGTGGTATTAAACACTATTTCGATGGGTGTGGCTAAAAGGAAGGCTTTTGTGAATTTAAATGTTGATAGGAACAATTCTGTACCTACCATCTGTTGGTATCATTGGTGGCAATAGCAACATAACTAATGAAACCGTTATAAGTGATAGTGACCACAAAATTGGTGGCTTTTTTCTTTGCTGCGCTGATGGTGTCGATGCTAAAACCAAGGAGGCTAGTGTCAGTTGTATTTGGTGGCTTCGTCGACGCAATTCCGACATTTTATGTGTATATTTGTTCCTTTTTTGTCCGTTATTGTTTAAAATAATTATTTGTTAATTCCTTAACAATTATTTAACAGCGTGTTGTTGCACAATTAATTTCACTTAATGAATTTTGTAGTCTCTTCTAATTTTTAATAGACCGATATCGTAGCACTTGTTTCTTACAATGGTTGATGGTACAACTAAAGGTGTTTATGGATTTGATACTGCTTTTAAAGTACTGCTGTTGACATGTGTTAACAATGAGCAGTTGGAGTAAGCAGCGCTCCACCAAAAAGGGAGGCGGCTCAAAAAGTGGCAACGAGTAGGTTAATTGCATTTAGACTGTTTCAAGTGATTCACAAATTTTGCATTTCTCGCACACTAATTTTCATTAATAAATCAACAACTGAATACAGATGCAATGAATGGAGGTGAAAAAATTATTACTCGTGTATTCCGATTCCTTACACTTTGACCGATTATTATTATTGCAATATTTTTTGATTCTCCAATGCTTTATCATACTTTATACTTTTCACATTCACAGCAAAAACGATTGCTGCCTACCTTCCACTTCTAATTGGAAAAAAATTTGGTCGCCACTGCGCCAATTATGTCTTGCAATAAATTTGTCACGTGATTTTCACTTATTGAATATAATTAAAACATTCAACACCGACTGCGGAGGCATTCTGTAATTTCCAATAAGAAATTTGTATAAATTTTTAGCATGTTTACGCGAAATTTACGGAAACCGTTTGCGCGAAAATCGCCAAACGAAGGAATCACTACCGCAGCCGAAACAAACTCGAGATATGAATGACATTGCCACACTAAAATTTATGATGGCAATATTTTAGACTTAAAATGTAAATCTATATTCAAGCGTGTAGTATACGTATTAGCATAATATATCGTTTTTAATTTGCTAACCATAAATTTAACAGAAAGATTATTAATAATGGGGAGTAACAATAATAAAGAATGTTACATTCTTTTAATTAATATTATTAACTGGCAACATTTTGAAAAGAATTGACGTCTTCTTTTGTGTTCGTACATCGTGTGCTGCCACATCGCAATGTCACAAATTAATTGTTATCAGAAATTATTATCAGAAAACTCTATTTATAAAATTAAAAATTATGTAAACTTTATTCTCACTATGATCCTATTTATTAATATATATATTTTGAATAATTTCTTTTTTGTGTAACTTACTAGAAGTTGTTTGTATAACGATATATTGGGGTACAAGGGTTAAATTGGCTATGAACGGAAGTAGCAAATACAGTTAACCGTACTTTTTCGGTTCGTGTACAAATCCACATTTTTATACACATATTATTTAAAACTATGTGTACTAAATATTGTTCAATTGTTCAGAAAAACTCATTAACAAGGAAAATGTAAATTTCGAATATTTCCTTCGTGACAGGTTCTTAAAATTTTTATAATGCGTTGAACATAAGAACCGGCTGAATGCCAATTCAATGCAGGCCAGTTATGTTGGCATCTTGTTAACATTTACTTAAGAAACTTAGTTAAATTGTACTATCTCCTTATTTAGAGCAACGAGCATATATAAAGGTAATGTTGGCTCTGATTGCGCTAACATTTTCCTGGAGGTTATTCAATCAAAGTTATCAGTTTAGCTTTCAATTTGTTTCTCAAATATGAATTCGATATTCCTTATGCAAACAAGCTTACTAAGGCTAAGAAGAGATTACTAAAAACATAATAAATTCAACAAATGTATCATTTTATTTTAAACATACTAATGCACATAGTCTATACCGATAACACTTCGGTACCATAATGTGTCTAGTTACGAATCCCCCCATAAAGTTTTAAAAGTGTGATTTATTGCCAAAGCAAGCTTAGCAGCGATAGTGGTGGCATGCCGGGTTCAGCGCCTTTACGGAAACCTAAACAGAAACATCGAAAAATTATATTCATTGATATACCTTTTGCTAACCAAGAATTAAAGCTTACCTAAGTAAATAACCATTGGAATGAAACCCCAGTGAAACGTAGTCTTTGCGACGTCATAAACCACTTCTAAACGTTCCTTTACGCCAGGTGATAAAGCCATTTTGTTCTGTTAAATTTGTGAAATCTGAATACGATCAATAATTTATGTGCGCAGGGTAATTTTACACAACACGAGTTTTAAATAAATTTGACAGGAATATAACAGCTGATATATGGGCAAAGTTGTATGCGATTAAAATTGGTGATGCCAATTAATAGAATCTTGTAGAATATTACTTATGTGAAACTATGAAAATGTGTGTTAAAAATTATGAGGACACTGAAATTATTGTTATTTGAACGACATTTTTGTGTTTTAAAGCAAAACTGGTAAGTATTAAAATATGCTAGTAATCATAGACTTAAAATATAGTTCAAATCCAAATATGTTTGAATTCATTTCGAAATGTATAATAAAAACTAGTATTAAATTAGAAGGTAGCTTAGTAGTATATTATTATTTCATACAGCAACACTGTCTTGAGTCTTTTCTTTTCTCTAGAAGATTTTCTGTGAGTTGCACGCGAATTAATTTTGCTGAACTCTACGATTGTCTTTTGCACTTTTAATTTTAAATATAATCTGTGGAAGCATAGCGCCAGTTGCAGTAGAGAAACGCATCCCAGCAATAGAATAACAAAAATATTATCAAAGTAAGTGTAATTTCAAAATTCATTTTTTATGTGATTTGACATTGTGCGCTGCCACATTCGGGGCTCATAGCCCACCTGCTCAGTAGTCATTCCTTAAAATTTTTTTGTTATGTAAGTGATATTATGAAGAAAATAATCAACCAAGAACAAATATAGGCTATTAAAACAGTGTTATTTGTGAAGTCTGCGCATGGAATTTTGATTATGAAGCAATCGGGTGCCGCATTGCACATAGACTTATTGAGTGACAAACGTTCATGCGGTCATATTTTTTGTGAGCAAAGGGTCAATCAGGACGTTGCTTTCTAAATCGATTTATGTTTTCTTTTATCAAATGAAAATACACCTACAGCAGTAACTTATCTGTATATTTTATTTGTATTTCAGATATTTTATTTAATTTTGCCAATCCGTGCGGAGTAATATTAATTAATATAAATTTGTGAAAAAACATGAGAACTTCAAGTGTGGTACAATATGCGCTTCGTATGAGTTTTGGACAGGTGAGTGTGTTTATAAAATTAAATAATAAAGTTAGTGATGAGGGAGTGCGAGCACAAATTGACATAGGCGGTAAACATATCAAGTGTGGTCGCATTACCCTCTTATAAAAATATTTATACGTTTAAAAGCATAAGATGTTTTAGTTTGGTTAACAAATTATAAGTGCGTTATCTATGGATATGATTCAAAGAGTTTACTAATAGCAGGTTGAATTGTGCTCGACTTCCTTCCCATGAATAACATTTAAAACACTATCATAACAAACCACATTTCTCATAAAGGTTTAAAAACAACCCAAAAGTCGAGAATCACCTGGAACACTACTTTCATATACATACATACTCATGGAACAGAGCACATTTCAACCTGGTGATATCTGTCTGGAATGTCAACAGAATGGGAAAAGCCACAAGTTGCGAACATTTTATATTGACATAGATGAACAAATAGTTAAATGTGAAAGCTCATCTTGCATATATCCGTATGAGAATGATTTTTCCGATTCAGAAGATGAAAATAATGCCGAAGCAAATCAAAGTTGTTCCCCCAAACCAAATTCTCTACCCAATCTTGATGTAATTTCTTTTGCTAATAATGAATGCGACGAAGCAGACAGTGTACGTTTTGTTGAAGCACTGCTTAGCAACACTAACGAAATTGAGAAAACCACCGTGGTAATGAACGCAAAACAGGAGCTATGTCAAACTGAAATGTTGAATCAAAATATCGGAAAAGGGAACGAAGCAGAAAGTACTACAACATCTGCCACATTGGATACGTCTTTGCAATCAAATGATACCGACCATACAGAGGGTGTTGCTTTTATTGACGCTTTATTTGGCAAATGTCAAGCTGAAGCAACTCAAATATGCGAATCAAAATCCTTAGAGGTTATACCAACTCTTCCGGCACCGTCTCCAACATTTGATATGCCTATAATAAGTTTTGACTTCAGCAATAACCTTCCTATTGCAACAAAGCAAGAACGCCTTCCTAACGAAGACATTAAACCACAAATCGAAATTCAATGCATACAAACAGTTAAAGCGGGATTTACAAGTACGACGAATGCAGATAATGCGACTAATATGCCAAAAGTTTCCATAAAATCTCTTGAATTAATTAAAACCGAGTATATTAAGGAGGAACCAGTTGTGCAGACGCCGGCAACCATATTGCCATCAGAGCAAACAAATACGACTAGCTCGAATAACGATACTAAAGTGCGCATTTCTCGTTACTTTGAAACTTTGCGCGTGAAACAGGAAATGCTTCCAAAGACATTTACAAAACGTAAGAAACGCACAAATAAACAACAACAGCAACCAACAAAATCGGAGAACGCAGCTGGGAGCAGTTTGGTAAATGTACTAGCGGTGCTGAGGAATAAAACACAGAAATGAACAGACGACGAATTGGTGACAGCCTTTGGAACAAGTTTTGTGTCGTTTTATTGGCAAAAACAATTTTTAGGTTGTCATAGGTCAGTTAAAAAGTTATGTGGTTGTGTATTTGTATTCCGCTGGGTTTTTAGTCCAGCACTGCCTTATTTGTAAGTCATGCATAACATAGCTGTTTACGAAACGAATCTGTAAAGTTTTGAAAGATCTCAATACCTACATATGTATGTGAAATCTCAGATAAAAGTGATTAATGTTAACTGTTGAATAATAGTAATTAACTAGCAAGTAGTGTTTAAGTTTAGCTTCATAAACTCTTCTTTATTTGATAAAAGTTTAATGCATTCTAAAGAATAAAATTTATTAACTTTTCTACTTCATATAGGCATTTAATTTCATTGCAAAGCCAGACGGCACGCTTCTGTTGCATGATCTCTTAAAACTTTCCTTTTTTTTTAATAATTAATGATAATGAAGAAGGAGAATATGAAATGAAAGAGACTCGCTGTGGTGTAGCGCGATTAATTTAGCGTTTTATTTGTTTTGGTTAATCACAAAGCATCGCCATCGCACTGGATCTGTGCGCAAAATCTGCATTTGTGTATTTACATATATATGTACATACATATGGGTGTTTATCCTCATTGACGCACTTTACATTTAAAATATGTCATCGTGTCAATGTAATAAACGCCGGACAAGCAAATACAATTATTGTATTTATTTAAGTGTTTAAATTTTTCAAACAGAGCATTTTAATGTCGTTTTCCAAAACAAATGTCCTTGAACTGTTTCAGTAAAAAATTACTTGGTTCTGCAGTCAGAATCTCTTAAATTTTGTTAATTGACATTTAAAATTGCTTTTAAATTTTTTAAATTGAAAGGTTTGGAACATTCTACAATGTAATTAGCATAGTGCGATTAAATTCTATTTACGGAATAGTTTATTCTGTAATATGATTATGTATACTGCGAAATATTGGAATTTACGCTGTTATCAATTCATGTGATTGATGTCAGTCGTAGTCGAAACCTTATGCACGTCACAAACTTAAGTGTGCTTTTTTTGCGCTGTGACGCGTCGTTAATTCACCCATATTTATAACCAAAAGTTACTTTGCTTTTATTTTTTTTTTTACTCTTTCAAACTTTTCTTATTAGCATAATAAAGATTTATTTTGGGTCACAGTGGCATATTTTACAGAAAAAACTCTGCATTATTCAAATTTATTTATAGCTTCTTAAAGAAATATGATTTATTGTGGAAAATTTAATTTATGGTCATTAAAAATAATGAGAAGTTTCTCTTAACTCAATGTGAAAATTTAGATATTATTTAGAAGCGCCCGAGTTTGTTGCTATGCGTTTATTTTAGAAGTACTTATGAATACATTAAGCGAAGTTCAAAGGTTATCGTAAACCAAAAGGTTCCAAAAATCAGTAAAACCATTAGTATACAAATAGTTTTATTTGAGCTCAAGAATACGAATCAGCATCTGTAGTCTTGCATTTGCATTTTAGCTTAACACTTGTCTGACTTATAGTGGCATAATGAGAGATGAATACCATTTTCCATATCAAGGTGACATATGCCGACATTAGTTCGTATCTCAAGCGTTTAGAAAATGCGCATTTTCTTTATGGTATTTGCATTTGGATTTGCTATAAATAGAACGCATTATGGAAGATAAGAAGCGATTTAAATATAAATTCTCTTAGTAATTAAAACTTGTGAATGCCGTGACTTTTTCTCCAACACATTGTTATTATAAGTATCATTTAATAAGTGCAAAGTATTTACCACCAAGTCATAATAATAAATTACAGCAAATAGCTATTTGCATTCTGTGTGTAGTATTATGCAGATAAAGCGAGAACAAAACAACAACCTCTCGGTATCGTATTTGTTTACATAACTGGTGCACGCTTAGAAACGACCAGCCAGGTAATACAAAAGAAAATAAAAATGCAAAAAACAGATAACAACGACGTCAGTGACTAAATAATGTTGTAGCCACCAGTGACGAATTCCTCTTAACAGAGGTAGTAGAATTCATTGGTTCAAGTATTTGTTTGTTTACAAATAAATGCGTTGTGTTGTTGTTGCTGGGGGCGCTGCGTATAGACATATCAGTTCATTGAACGGCGCTTGCTAAACAAATTCGCGTGTTATGATGAGGTTTTTGCATGGTGGCGAATTTGTTTGTTTTATTTTGACTTCCTAAGTAATTGTTGAATTGGTGTGCATACAAACATATGTATGTATGTACATGCATATGTATGGATATTATTATCTACGTATTGTAGCGTTTAGCAAACATTTCTATGATAAATTGAACTTGACTTGTTGAATTAAATTTCTAATTACGCGCTGCGTAAATTCTTTTACGTTCTTTTAAGTTTACGTCCGCCAACTTGTTTGTATGTACATATTTATGTGTATACATTTTGTCGTATAATTTTTGAATCAACCATTAGTGGGCATATTGCCAATTTCTGCGCCGCTTTCATTTATTTTTATGTATGCAAATTGTGTTGCTAAAATTAACCCAAACACTTGTGCCGGGCGTTGCCAATCCAAGCGACCTTGTCGGCCTGTATATTTTACGCATTTTCCTCTATTTGTTTACAAATGAAAGAAATGTGGAAATATAATGAAAAGCGCATATTTATATTTATATATTTTTATTTTCCAATATTTCGGAAATTCAAAGTGCGCAAGCTAAATATTTCGATAATTATTGTTTGCTAGCAAACACTTGTACTAACAATTACCGCCACACTTTCAGGTATTTAACGTGTTATCTCATTTCGGTTATCTTATCGCTTTTAACGTATTTATAGCGTTTGTTATATAATAGCTATACTTTGTATTTATACCAATCAATAATTGGCGATTTATTTTATTAATCTTTGCACCTTCTTATCCCCTTTGCAGTCTTCAGCACAGTCGTCAAGCAGTGTCTTCACCACAGCCACTCCTGAACGCGTAGTGCCACGTTCCGCTACCATGATGGCCGTCTTTGGAATTGCAATCTCCTCATTCAGCTTGAAACAGATGTTGGCCAGCAGCGGAGCTAACAAATCCACAGATGCAGCACTAACATTGCGCAAACTTTAAATAAAAATACGCATAAAATGGCAAATCGTTTAAAAATCATTATCAATTTGAAGCAGAAGCAGGGGCAGAACAGGCGCGAGAGAGGAGAAAGGAATTATGTACACAATTGACTGAAATAGGAAAGTAAACCGTAACAAAGCATAACAAAATGAACTTGACTAGAAAATCGAAAAATGGTATAAGCAATGCTAGCCACATGTAGAAGTGTGCGTGAAAATAGACAACTTTCAGCTAATACACAGAAATTGAAATGTATGAAGCACAAAACTGTTGCAAGAAAATATGTGGAGTAAGGAATATGCAGGGAAATCAACTCAAGGCCAGCCTGCAATGCAACGATAAATAAACAAAATAAAAATGTAAAATCCAGAAAAAAAACGAAAAATCGAAGCGATTTGTGCTGTGTGTAATTATAAATTTTAGCGTGCAAGCGTTTAAAGTGTTGCTACACAATGCATAAATTCAAAAGCAAATTGTTGGTTGGAAATTTAATAGTTGTGGACATTGCAGTGAGATTGCATGGAAGCGCAGTTTAAAAACATCTAAGTTAACGTTTATATAAAGCCAACGTTAGACTAATTTCCATCTTTTAATTATACAACTATGATTGATTTTCGAATTATAGTCGTTTAGAACTCATCGTTATCATCTACATACATAAATAAACACCGCCTACTCTTTAAGTCTTTAATTCATTTAGCTTATAGTTGTATATAATTTCGAAATAGTATTTTTGGTTAACATACTGTTCATACACATAATTTTATATATTTAGCTCTAAGTGACACCTTTGACTTGATTGGCAAACTCAATCTAAACTTATCAACAAATAGCTTAAATGCATTATATGGCACATGCATATGTATACGCGCTCTCCATGAATAGTTATTGCTAACCACAATTATATTAAAAGCTAACAACTTTGCTTTTATTTAAATGTCATCGATTGCTTTGAAACAAAGACTTGTCGCTTGCATTCTAAAATCTAAAATTTAACACCACAAAATATGCTTAAAAAAGAAAACGAAGAAGAAATAATTTGCAAGTGATTTTTTTTTTAATTAGTAGAATTAACTGAATAATTATTTGTGTCAGCTACTAATATATATTTGGAAATATTTGTTAAAATTAAATTGTGTCTGAAATCACAAACTGAATTTACTTGATACCGAATATATATGCTGTTGGACGCACTTTAAAATTATGTGATACTAATGCAATCGTCTTGGGGATGGGGTCATGTGTAGAAGTTCACGCAAGTGAGGAAAGTTCTCTGATCGCCATTCACTTGGGAGTGGCCAGAAACGATTCTTTTACATATGACTCAAGCAGCTCACGACTTCCGGTCTTTGACCAAGTATCCTCTGGGTAGCCTAAGAACATCCGTTTGAAGGCGAGCTAAAGTGAGAAGGCGAAACACCCCTGCATAGGGTTGTGCGCTGGGTTTGGGACCCGCCACGTAAAAAAACACCCCCAATGAAAAAGAATAAACAGCCTCGGATGAGAGCCCCCCCTTTTGATGACGACCATGGCAAACGAAATAAGGACTATGATTTGAGGGCATGCACCTGGAATGTCCGGTCCCTTAATTGGGAAGGTGCCGCTGCCCAGCTGGTAGATGTCCTCGTAAAGATAAAGGCTGACATCACCGCCGTCCAAGAAATGCGATGGACGGGACAAGGACAGAGACGAGTAGGTCCTTGTGACATTTACTACAGTGGCCATATAAAGGAGCGCAAGTTTGGTGTTGGATTCGTGGTGGGAGAGAGACTCCGTCGCCGAGTACTATCATTCACTCCGGAGAATGAACGTCTAGCCACAATCCGCATCAAAGCGAGGTTCTTCAACATATCGCTGATTTGCGCCCACGCCCCGACGGAAGAGAAGGACGATGTGACCAAAGATGCCTTTTATGAGTGCTTGGAGCGCACTTATGAGAGATGCCCCCGCCACGATGTCAAAATCGTGCTTGGCGACTTCAATGCCAGGGTGGGCAAAGAAGGTATCTTTGGCACTACGGTCGGTAAATTCAGCCTCCACGCGGAAACATCCCCAAATGGGCTGAGGCTGATCGACTTCGCCGGGGCCCGAAATATGGTTATCTGTAGCACTAGATTCCAGCATAAGAAGATACATCAAGCTACCTGGCTGTCTCCAGATCGAAAAACCACCAACCAGATCGATCATGTTGTGATAGACGGAAGACACGTCTCCAGTGTTTTAGATGTGCGTGCGCTCCGAGGTCCTAACATCGACTCGGACCACTATATTGTTGCAGCCAAAATACGCACCCGCCTCTGTGCAGCAAAAAACGCACGCCAACAAACACAAGGATGGTTCGACGTCGAGAAGCTGCAATCACAACAGACAGCCGAACGTTTTTCTACTCGGCTTGCACTCCTGCTCTCTGAGAGCACTCGTCAACAACTCGATATAAGGGAACTGTGGGACGGCATTTCAAACTCCTTACGTACAGCTGCAACCGAAACTATTGGTTTTCGGAAAGTGCAGAAGAACAGCTGGTACGACGAGGAGTGCCGTGTCGCAGCGGAGAGAAAACAGGCTGCCTACCTCGCAACGTTACGATCGACCACAACACGTGCGGGATGGGATAGATACCGAGAGTTGAAGAGGGAAGCGAGACGCATTTGTAGACAGAAAAAGAAAGAGGCCGAAATGCGTGAGTACGAAGAGCTTGATAAGCTGGCCGACAGGGGTAATGCTCGAAAATTCTACGAAAAGATGCGGCGGCTTACAGAAGGTTTCAAGACCGGAGCATACTCTTGTAGAACCCCAAAAGGTGATCTAGTTACCGATGCCCAGAGCATACTTAAATTATGGAGGGAACACTTCTCCAGCCTGCTGAATGGCAGTGAACGCACAACACCAGGAGAAAGCGAACCCGATACCCCAATCGATG
Source organism: Bactrocera correcta (assembly GCA_027475135.1). Taxonomy (NCBI): domain Eukaryota; kingdom Metazoa; phylum Arthropoda; class Insecta; order Diptera; family Tephritidae; genus Bactrocera; species Bactrocera correcta. Next base: position 26,971,413 of record CM050327.1, read on the forward strand.
ACGATGGAGCAGACGTTCCATTGCCCGACCATGAAGAAGTTCGAATAGCAATTGCCCGCCTGAAAAACAACAAAGCGGCAGGGGCCGATGGATTGCCGGCCGAGCTATTCAAACACGGCGGCGAAGAGCTGATAAGGTGCATGCATCAGCTTCTTTGCAAAATATGGTCGGACGAAAGTATGCCCAACGATTGGAATTTAAGTGTGCTATGCCCAATCCACAAAAAAGGAGACCCCACAATCTGCGCCAACTACCGTGGGATTAGCCTCCTCAATATCGCATATAAGGTTCTGTCGAGCGTATTGTGTGAAAGATTAAAGCCCACCGTCAACAAACTGATTGGACCTTATCAGTGTGGCTTTAGACCTGGTAAATCAACAACCGACCAGATATTCACGATGCGCCAAATCTTGGAAAAGACCCGTGAAAGGAGAATCGACACACACCACCTCTTCGTCGATTTCAAAGCTGCTTTCGACAGCACGAAAAGGAGCTGCCTTTATGCCGCGATGTCTGAATTTGGTATCCCCGCGAAACTAATACGGCTGTGTAAACTGACGTTGAGCAACACAAAAAGCTCCGTCAGAATCGGGAAGGACCTCTCCGAGCCGTTCGATACCAAACGAGGTTTCAGACAAGGCGATTCCCTATCGTGCGACTTTTTCAACCTGCTTCTGGAGAAAATAGTTCGAGCTGCAGAACTTAACAGAGAAGGTACCATCTTTTATAAGAGTGTACAACTGCTGGCGTATGCCGATGATATTGATATCATCGGCCTCAACACCCGCGCCGTTAGTTCTGCTTTCTCCAGACTGGACAAGGAAGCAAAAGAAATGGGTCTGGCAGTGAACGAGGGCAAGACGAAATATCTCCTGTCATCAAACAAACAGTCGTCGCACTCGCGACTTGGCACTCACGTCACTGTTGATAGTCATAACTTTGAAGTTGTAGATAATTTCGTCTATCTTGGAACCAGCGTAAACACCACCAACAATGTCAGCCTAGAAATCCAACGCAGGATAACTCTTGCCAACAGGTGCTACTTCGGACTAAGTAGGCAATTGAGAAGCAAAGTCCTCTCTCGACAAACAAAAACCAAACTCTATAAGTCTCTCATAATTCCCGTCCTCCTATATGGTGCAGAGGCTTGGACGATGACAACAACCGATGAGTTGACATTGCGAGTTTTCGAGAGAAAGGTTCTGCGAAAGATTTATGGTCCTTTGCGCGTTGGCCACGGCGAATATCGCATTCGATGGAACGATGAGCTGTACGAGATATACGACGACATTGACATAGTTCAGCGAATTAAAAGACAGCGGCTACGCTGGCTAGGTCATGTTGTCCGGATGGATGAAAACGCTCCAGCTCTGAAAGTATTCGACGCAGTACCCGCCGCGGGAAGCAGAGGAAGAGGAAGACCTCCACTCCGTTGGAAGGACCAAGTAGAGAAGGACCTGGCCTCGCTTGGAATATCCAATTGGCGCCACGTAGCGAAGAGAAGAAACGACTGGCGCGCTGTTGTTGACTCGGCTATAATCGCGTAAGCGGTGTCTACGCCAGTAAAGAAGAAGAATGCAATCGTCTTGCGTCACGCTTAGCAAAAATAATTATTGTACGTAATAAAAAAATCTAATATATGTACATTTAATATGTTTGTGTAACTTCTATATTTTGTAAATTTATTTATACTTTTTCGTTAGAGTGGCACATCAACACATACGTCGTACAAACGTAGATATACACGTTCAAATATATTTTTTGCGTTTTTATTTTATTAATTTTATTTTGCACTTATACAAGTGCATGCATGTGTAATGATTATAATTTCTTATAATAAATGTTTTTTAAAAAGAAAAAAAAAATAGCAAAAACGAAAACAATTTTACAGAATTATGTAATAGTACGCGACGTAGGGCGGACGTATAATAATAAACACTTGCAATTAAGCTGTAGTGAAATTGATGATCATACTTAAACGAAATACATAATATACATATTTTTGTCCCAAAATATAATAATTTAAATTCTTGTTTTATTCGAAGCCAGTGACTTCTTAGTGTCATAGGAAATTTGGATTTTCGGTATAATTTCCACAAAAGTCGATTTTCGTTGGTAAAAATGTTACGCATACGGTTGTAACTAACCTTCCGTATGACCAAGAACTACATATAATCGCAACCGAATTCCGTACAATGCTTTGGGTAATGCTTGACAGCCAACCACATTATTTACTAGAGCTTTTATATTTACCAGGTGTGGTACTAACCACAAAGTGATGGATTACAAACGCACATTTGCCGAAGTTTCTGCAATCACTGATTCCCCCACTTTCATAGCTAAAAAGATTGGAAAAACTCTTTGTTTTTGAATTTAAATATTAAGTTTCGGCTTTGCATTTAAAATTTCCGTTTCCTATCGCATTATCCAGCTGTTTTTTATTTTGATATCCAGATTCCATTTAGCTAATACTCGAACCTGTCGTTACTTTCTTTTCAACTACTTTTCATCTACTCCCGATGACGTTTCTGATTTTCTTTGTCTTGTGGAACAAAATGAGCTCCACATTAAAGCGTGCCATATTTAAGACTTTGTTTTGTTTTTTACTTAATATAACACAAATATACAATTAAGAAATAGTATTTCAAGTACATTTTCTATACAAAATTAATTCAAATGATAAAAAATAAATTTATAAATAAATATTTGCTTACACCGCATATATCTTCAGCAGCGCTAAACAATTACAACCAAAATGCGTTATGTGGCAACACTGATTTATTGTTCTATATAGTATTTCTGATATTCGCCGACAAGTGGAGAAAAATATCAAAAATATTGCAGAAAATCTTAAATTACTATTGTGTAGCACAAATTTAGGCAAATATCTTGAAACTGAACCAAAAGACAAATGTTGAAATAAAAGCGTAAAGCTGAGAGGAGGTGGAAATTCTTGAGGGCAGTGTAAAAAGTCTCATTTGCATAGAGCTCTAGGTATTGTTGACGACGTTTACGACATTGACGTTGGCGTTGTGACAGTGGCGTGAGCGACTGCAAAACCAGATCAACAGCGATATCGGCGACGTTGACAGCACATCAGCGTTGTGCGTAAAACAAACAAAACCATGGGGATCAACGTCAGCAGACAAGCTAATCTCTCCGAGAATGAGCTCTTGCAACGTTTTGTAGGACGTACACATATTCCACCAGACGCTGAAGAGTTTTGGAATGCACTACTAAACTATCATATAACAATACCGGAAGATAGGTAAGTGGGCGAGCTATACGAAAAGCTGACGTGTGCACCCCACCCTTGTAGGCGCTAAAGCTGCATTGTGTTTATTTTACAGTCAGGAACAGCTAAATTTGGATTCACGTTTGGAGACACTTTGCCAATCGTTCATCAGTAATAATTTAAAGACGGGCAATTTGGGTTCACTGATAACTGTGTTTCTGCACAAAGCATCAGAATTACTAGCTTTATCCGACAAAGAAAGTAATCTGCACATATGGCAAACATTCAATGCGCTCTTCATAATACGTTCGCTGGTTAAGTATATAATCGAGACCGGATCGGAGTTTCAGTTACTGCAACATTTTGAAGCCATACCAAGTGCTGAGTTGTTGCGTGCGGAGGAAGATGCCGCAGCAACAGGTGCGCACGGCGAGAATACCACCATAGCGGTTGAGGCAAGAGAAGAAGAAACGACTGCTAACTTGCTGCTGAGAGCAGCGGTCGTCGTTGACGGTGCAAAGTTCGAAACATTCATTGATGCGCTGGTCAATTTGATTGTGGTGATTCCCGTCAAGTAATTGTTTAGAATGCTGTGTAATGAGTTTTGTAAATTTGTTTTTAATTTCTTTCAATATTTTTGCAGGGATTTCACATATCACTTGCATTTGGAGGCGGTAAACACATTCATCACGCTGCTCTCCGTACACCTGTTCACCGAGCAACCCACAGAGAAGTCCATAATTTTTAGGTAAATACGCTATGCAATTTTTAAAGGGATAGATTTTAATATATTTTTTTTGTTTTAATTTTTCAGAACTATATACAAATGTCAACATACAAATGTGCTCGTATCGGCACTGTTACATTTCGTGGCACGCATGGTGGAGGTGCCACACACAATGTTCGGTTCGTCAACGTCCGGCTCGTTTGTCTTTGGCATTGCCGAGTCTTTACTCTCCATTTTCACATTTCGCAAACAACAGGACGTGCTGAAAGCCACCAGCGCTTCAGGTGCTGAGCTTTCACAACAATTCCGTGATCATTATCCACTCGCTAATCAAAGTCTTCTACTCATACTCATATTGACGAATCACTGTACCACTAAGGATAATCCGTTTCGTGTCAGCTTATTCGGCTGTGCCGATTCGAAAGACTCACCCAAAGATGGCGCTTCCTTTCAGATCGACTTTTCCTCGGTTTACGAAACACTTTGCCGCATTGTGACCATTGATCAGGCAACATTGTTACTTTATCTCTTGCTACATCGAAATGAACGTTTCTATCGCTTTGTGATGGCACAAAATGATGTCGAGAATTTGGTTATACCCATATTGCAGACCCTATACCATGCGCCGGATAGCACTTCTCATCACATCTACATGTCGCTCATTGTCTTGCTAATACTAAGCGAGGATGACGGCTTCAATAAAAACGTGCATAATATAGTGAGTGCATACGCCACAGATACCGTTTATCATTATATATTTTAATTTTTTTTTACCGTTAGATGCTTAAAAATATACACTGGTACACCGAGCGCACCATTTCCGAAATATCACTGGGCGGCCTTCTCATCCTGGTTGTCATACGCACTATACAGTACAATATGCTGAAGATGCGCGATAAGTATTTGCATACGAATTGTTTGGCAGCGCTGGCGAATATGTCGGGACAATTTCGTGCATTACATCCATATGTAGCGCAACGACTGATATCGCTCTTCGAGACATTAGCGCGCAAGCATACACGTCTCGATGCACAGCTAAAGGAACCGGTCAATAATGCGGTGTCCGTTAATGTGACAACAACTCCCGAAGATATGCTGCAAGATCTCACAGTGCTGGAGGAGGTGTTACGCATGGTGTTGGAGATACTCAATTCGTGTCTCTCCTAATCAGCTCGTGTATTGTCCAAATCTAGTGTACACATTGCTTTACAAGCGCAGCGTGTTCGAGAGTTTTCGCAGTCATCATGCGTTTCAGGACATAATACAAAACATCGATATGGTATGTATACAAAAATAGTGTTTGCGCACGACTCGGAAAAAATAAATCTAATAATTTGTAAATTTTAGGTTGTGGGCTTCTTTTCCTCACGTCTGCAGCGCGTGCAGGAGCAGCGTGGCGAATTGGGTGTCAACGAAGTGTTTGAGGTTATATCGAAGGGCGCTAGCCAATGGTCTAGCGATCGCTTGCGTGTAAGTAAAATGACTCACTTGCTAAATATATTTATATTTATTAGTTTTTTATGTGCTTTACAGAAATTTCCGGACTTGAAATTCAAATATGTTGAAGAAGATGCGCCCGAAGAGTTTTTCATTCCATACGTTTGGACCTTGGTGTGCAAATACGGTTGTGTGCACTTCAGTTCAGAGAGTATTAAAGGTGTGACCACAGAAATACAGTGCTAATACAATACGACAATAGGCGCAAAGCATATTTAGCAGCTACAACACATACTAAAACACACCGACTGTTGGCGGGGTACTTGCAGTGATAAGATGCAATTACTAGCAATGCTCTTGCTCTTGCTAGTTTGACGATGAGGGCTGCTTCTATTAGCTTTGTGTAGCATAATTTAGCATAAGACTACTACATAAATATTTGTTTATCTTTCTTGTTAGCTTTTTAAGTTTCCCCCAACCACTACAAATACACACACACACACACATAGATTGGAGCGGTAAAAGTGCGGCAAGCGCAAGAGAATTATAACTACTTTTAAGTGATTAAGTATTTATACATAAATGTTGCTGTTTATTTCCTTGTGTTAAAGCTTTAACCAATCCTTCTCGCATCCCCTTTTTCCTAAACAAAATGAAAATGTGAAAATTTACAATTTTGCTTTTTAGCCAACAAACTGCAATTGCTATTGTATTTGTACGAAAATTACTATTTATTGTTGCGTGTGACATTCTTAGCGCGTTACACGTGCTTGGCTAAATTCGTTTGCAAATTCTTAGGATTAAATTGAAGCAAAAGTAAGCAGCAAAGTGTACTAAATCAAAAAGTGTATTTTCCGAACCAAATGGACGTTTTTGAAGACAAAATGCAAGTGCGACCATGAGCAATACAATTGAACATGAAAACAAAAATTAATTGCGCCCTCAGAGTTGCTGCGTAAGTTACAAATGTCACGAAATGTCAACTAAAAATGCAATACGATAAAAAATGTTTAAAAAAATGTAAAATTAAAAAATAATAAAAATTATTAAAAAACAATAATAAAAAAATTAATTAAAAAACAATATTAAAATAAATATTTATTAAAAAAATTATGTTAAAAATATAATATTAAGAAATTAAAAAAAATATATATTTAAACTGAAATAATATTAAACAAATATAATAATAATATGAAAAAAAAAAACAAATAAAAATAATATTAAGAAAATAATAATATTAAAAAATAAATAATATAAAATAAATATTTATAAAATATATATAAAATGAAAAGTAAATATTAATAATAATGCTAAAGAAATATAATATAAAATTAAAAATATAAAAAACATATAAAAGCAATAAATAAATAAATGATATAATATAAAAAGAAATAAAATTTTATAAAAAAATATTAAAAAAATAATAATAAAATGTATAGTCTAAATGTAATAAAATCTAAAATAAAGAAATAAGTTAAAAAATATAAAATGAAAAAAGCTATAATAAAAAATATTTATAATTAATAAAATTAAAATAATATAAAAATATTAAAAAATATAAAATAAAAAATTAAAAAATATAAAAAAAAATTATATATAAAACAAATATAAAAAAATATAGTATAATATAATAAAAAATTAATATAATATAAAAAAAATTATTTAATTATAAAAAAAATAAAAAATTATTAGTATAATATAAAAAAAATTAATTAATTAATAAACAATTATTATATTAAAATACAATATAAAAATAATATAATATAATAAAAAAATTAATATAATATAAAAAAATTATTGTAATATAAAAAACTACTTAAAGACATTTATATTTTACGTTTTTTGCAACTGGGTTCAAACAAATAAAAATGTAAAATCTAATTAATTCTAGCAAATGCAGATGGCATATGTATACATTGAAACTTGATATTTACATTCTATGTATGTATGTTAAAGATGATAGAATATATATATACACACACACATATATTACAAATATATATTTAAAGCCGTAAAATGTTTGAAAACTAAATTTATAACATATTTTTCTAAACCTTGCTAGCAGTGCTAGTGAGTATGCGCTCGCATTATTTGTTTGTGTCCACATGTAACCAAAACAAAGAAAAAAAAAAACAAAAAAAAAAAGAAAATTAAAATTAAAAAATATTGTATTTTGTGTTGTATGCTATTTGTTAAGATGGACATAAGGCAATTTACCGTAAAGAAAAACTGATCTGAAACTAAAATGTAATACAAACACACACATCTACATATAAATAATAATTAAATTTAAAATAATAATAAATTAAATGGTAATAAAACAGATGCTATATACAAATGAAATTGCTGGTTTTATTGACGCGGGGAATTTAAGAAAAAAAACAAGGAAAAAAGATCGTTAAATTCTGCTGCACCGAAGTTATGAGAACACTTCATAGGTGCATTTCCTTGATTTTGATCGGTCAGTTAGTATGGTAGCTATATCCTTTAGTGATCCCATGTCGGCGATTCCGAATTTTAGATTTATATCTCAAAAGCTGACAAGGCTAGTTCGTGTATATACAGACAGACAGACAAACATGGCTAAATTGACTCAACTCGTCACGCTGAACATGTCAACATAATCGGTTTACTGAGCGTACTAACTATTCGTAATGCCATCACCCATCTTGAGACCCAGCATTTATAATTGGATACTATTCGGACGAATAGACCACGTCCAGCAGCAGCTGTAGCTGAATGTGTACACGAAGATCGTGGAGAGTCCATTCCACGCCGTTCGCACCAACTCAGACTGACGTATGAAACGACTTGGTGCATTTTACATCGAGATCTTTAATGGAAAGTGTACAAAATACAGCTTGTGCAAGAACTGTAGCCACTCGACCTTCCGAAGTGACATCGCTTTGCTCTATGGGTCTTAAAAGTTCCAATAAGATCCGACGTTTTCAAGATAAATTTTGTTCAGCAATGAGGTCCATTTCTGGCTGAAAGGGTATGTAAAACAAGCAAAATTGCCGTATTTGGAACGAAGAGCAACCTGAAAAGATTCAAGAGCTGCCATTTCATCCAAAAAAAACGGTTTGGTGTGAAATCATCGTCCATATTTCTTAAAAATGATGCCTGTGAGAACGAAAGCGTCAATGGCGACTGTTATTGCGTCATGATAACCGACTATTTGTTGCCTGAAATTGAAGATCGTGATCTCGGGGACATTTGGTTTCAACAAGACGGCGCTCCAACACACATCAATCAATGGATTTATTGAGAGAACACTTCAGTGAGCAGATAATTTCAGTTTTTGGGCTGATCGATTGACCACTAAGATCGTATGATATCACACTGTTAGACCTTTTCCTGTAGGAACATGTAAAGTATAAAGGCGATGCAGGCAATAATATTCAAAAAATAAATGATAAGGAATGTTCCTTCGAATGATGATTAAAATCTCCAATTAAATTTGAAGTTTCTGTGCGTTTTCTTAAAAAAAAACAGGGAAATACAAATGCATCACCGTATGGTTATGTATGTATATTGTTACTTTATAGAGACTCCGACGTTTCCTTCTGGATGTTACAAACTTCGTAGTGACTTAATATTCGCTCGGTGTCGTTGAATGCTTTGAAAGTCGAGTCCCGATATCTTTCTAAATACTTGAGGTAGTAACTAAGCAAATAGCATTCAAAATAACATTCAAACGACAGCGCCTTTATTTAACTATTGAAATAAGGCATTTAAGGGATCTTAATGTAAGTTTAGTATCAGTTGTTTTGTCCTTTAAATCGGTACACTTGAGTATAATATACATCACTTCACATCCATCTCGATTATTTTATGTTCTCACCGTCAACTCTTTTATGTATAAAATTATTATACCTTAAGTAAAATGTTGCAAGTACATATATTAAAAGCTTAAGAAAAGGCTGAGGCTTTCTTGCTATCAACAACATTACACGTTCTCTGGTAAACACTAACCCAAAGCCCAAACCATTGATGTAAAGAAGCTTGGGAAGCTTTTGAAGCAAAGTTATGTCCTTTTCACCAACACGATACTGTGGTGAAAAGCTCTAAGTATATCCTTTACATGCTCAAGGAGAGGTGAGTAAATACGAAAAGTTGTTGAAGTCATTCTTAGCAAAGCGATTGGTCTCGGAATGTGGTTTCTATAGTTAATCATCAGATAACAAACTACGATGACTCATTTATATTGTATTTGTACCCTTGGCTGTAATCAAATTGATACAAATTGTAGACAACTTTTTAAAATGTTTCGGCAAATGTTCCCTTGTTATCAGTAGCCACAGTGGTCTTGCAATTCAACAGCTCCACCTTACATGTTTGTTCTACAAAAAGATAACATGGAAAACTGATAGTAAAATTGCCAGATAGTTCGTTTTGCTCATAATATTTACTAATACGAGTGTTGTTTGATAAGATAGTGGGAATAACTAAGAAAGCAACCATGCAACTGTTCGCCAACCTAAATCGTTTAAAGATAGCTAAAAAGGCGGAAATCAATCTAATGTCTTCCAATAATCCTACAATAAATAGTCGAATGGTGTTAAATCAGAACTTCTTGGAGGCCATTCAATGTCACAATTTCTTAAAATAATCGAAACTCGAAACTTTTCTCGCAAAAATTCGGTTGATGCACGTGCTGTGTGGAACCAGATGTCATCGAGATCAACCTCTTCCAATTGCGGCCATAGGAAGTTGGTTATTATCGATCTATACCGCTCTTCATTGCCAGTAACGGTGTCACCAGCTTCTTTTCGAAAGGAGTACGGACGGATGCACCGCGAACTTAATCTAATGTGCCCTCTACTGCCAAATGGGATTTGGAAAGATGGATCCAAAGACATTTATCCTGCGTCTGCGGACTGCTAGCTGTCAATTAGCAGGTGTTCTGAGTTCAGGCTCCCTCTCACCGAAGGGCAATTTGCACAAGAAACTAGCCCATGTTATATATGTAAGTGCTTGCTTGAAAAACGCTCGGAAAATTCTCTGCCTCCAAAGGTTATGTTCCTGAGGCCGGGTAGGGACCCATATATAATACGTCTCGTAAACGGGACGATGGTCGTCGTATAGGAGTTGATGTTCAGCTTGCATTAAGTCCAAAGAGTGTCCACGAATTTGCCTCTACTTAAATATATCTTAACTAATTACCTACAGTTTTGGAAGGTTTCCACAGCTTTGAAAGTAATATTTATTAAATAAAGTCGATAGAGTAGAAGAGTATTCGGTTTTCCATCATCATCACTAACTTTTCGTTGGCAAAATTTTCCTTTACTTTTTGCTTTTTGTATATTTCCTTTTATTTTATTTATTTTTCCGCATAAAAAAATAGTGGCGGTCGTTGATGCAACTTGAATAATGTGCAGTGAACGTGTCAAATTTGCTTTGTTGCTGCGACTCATTGTTGACATGCAAAAAGCGTTGCTCATGCGCATAATTGCCATTTCTCATTTTTTATTACACACATTATTGGTTTAGTACATACATACATACATATGTATACACATACATATAATATAATTTTTAATTTATTTGCACTCTTCGAAACCGCAACAAAGGAAAGGAGAGTGGTGCGATCGACGTTGGTTCGACAAGAGGTCAATGGCCCTTTGGCTTGCATTTTGCCCGGTATTCATTTGTTGGATCTGTTTGTAGGTGAATAACATTGTAGTATCTATGGTTTCCTCTCATTTCTGTGGTATAGTTAATAGCTATGGCTAGATAAAAGCTAGTGCGATACATCTAGATTAGATTTTAATGATTACAAGATTGTTCCAGTGATCGCTAGAGAACCCGATAAATCAGTTTCAAGAAATTAAATTACCCGTGGCTAGTTCAATCTCCACTCCGTTTGAGGTACTAAAAAACTGCTTAAGTCCTTCGATGCGAGTACTAAGCAAAAAAATATTGCTTATGCAAGCGGGTTTGGTACTCAAGCTGGGGTACTTACTGGTTACTTACGGGTTTTACTGTATATATGATCAGCGTGATACGTTATGCCGATTTAGCTAGTTCCTTAGTTTTTGAGATATCGAACCGTGATTTTGAACACACCTTTTCATCTTAAGAAGCTGCTCAGTTGTCAGAACCACCGATAGCGGACCACTATAGGATATGTTACTTATCGATCCAAGCGAGGTAAGATCGTCGAAATGGCAGCCCCTGGCCGGATAAAATCCAGATCGACCCCGAAAAATGTGGGAATCGGTAGGACCTGCATGAAACGAGTCCCGAACAATACTAATCACATCTTTGCGTGCCCTTCAAACCCAATTCACTTTCTGCCTTTGGGTCAAACCCTGAGAAACTGCTCGTTTCCTGGGCCTACCGTTAAGTTGCCTCAATGACAACTAATTTGCAACTTCTCCCCCAAACGGGGTCTAGATAATCGTTACAACAACAACGATAACGACCACTATAGGATATAGCTGTCCTACAAATTTCTCTAACCGTTTTTTCAATAGGGACGCTACAAAAGTAGACCGATAGGGAAGCAAACAACGCCATATTTTTTCCCGCTCTTTTGACATTTCTCCTCGTAAGGTTTATCATTTCATCATGGAAAGATATACGAACCAACAATCTGTCGAAATTTTTAAAATTGACCACCGAAATGCGGAGTCGGTGTCCCCAACTTTAAGAACGCTACGTCCAATTTATGATCGTCTGAATCATTATGTCAGACCAACAATTGAGCGTCTGGTGCAAAAATTTTATTCCACAGGTACAGTGCAAAATCTTCCCATTCCAGTGACACCCGCAGAAGTACCCGTAGTGTCGAGAATATTATTGCCGCTAACGCATCAATTGAGGAAGACACAAATCAGTCTGTAACACGTTGTTCTCAAGCGTTGGGCATCTTTGTGATGTCGTTGTGGCAAATTTTGCGAAAAGATCTTGGCCTACATCCCTACAAGATCAAATTGACGCAAGAACTGAACCCGCTTGACCACCAGAACCATGTAGCTGAACAACAACTTGAAAATGATCCGGATTTTTCGAAAAATCATTTTCAGCGATGAGGCTCATTTCTGGCTGAATGGCTTCGTCAATAAGCAAAATATCGTTTTTGGTAAGGCAGCTTCACACTTACTGACATGAATCACTATTGCTTTAAGGAAAAATAACGGTTTGGTTCGGTTTATGGGCCGGCGGCGTCATTTGGCCGTACTTCTTCCATGATGATCAAAACGCCTCACGTAAAGGGAATTGCTACCGCTTAATGATAACCGAATATTTTTGGCCCGATTGGATGATATTGACTTGGTTCCAACAGAACGGCGACACAAGCATCACCGCATCAAGTCTATGGTCTTGCCAACAAGCCAGCGACGCTTGATGAACTTCGTATGAATATCGAACGTGAAATGCAGCAGTATCGGCCGATTCATGCTTGAAAACTGTCGAAAATTGGGTTCAGTCTGGACTTTTGCAAGCTGTTGATAAAATATTGTTTTTTGAAGGGAAACAATACAATTGAAGCAAAAACTTGGCTTGATGACGAGTTTCGTGACACTGCCCCAGTTGTGCTAAGTTTAGACGTGGTGAAATGAGCACCGAAGATGGTGAACGCAGTGGACGCCCAAAAGAGGTTGTTACCGATGTAGACATCAAAAAAGTCCACAAACTAGTTTTAAATGACCGCAAAGCGAAGTTGTTCGAGATAGCAGGCGTTCTAAAGATATCAATTGATTGTGTACATCACATCATTCACGAATATTTGATATACGAATACGATATACGAAAATGGATGAAACATGGCTCCATCATTTACTCCGAAACCCAATCGACAGTCATCCGAGAGAAGTGCACAGGATGAACCCGCTTTAGCGTGGAAAAACGGAACAGCCAGCTGGGAATGTTAAGCGTCTGTATTTTGGGTTGTGTAAGGAATAATTTTTGGTGACTACGTGGAAAAAGGAAAGACTATCAACCACGACTAGTATATGCTATTACTGCACCCTTTGAAGGGCGCAATCGCCGAAAACCGGCCGCGTTTGAAGAAAAATAAAGTTCTGTTTCACTAAGGCATTGCACCGTTTCGCAAACCAGTGAAAACGATGGCAAAAATCCATGAATTGCACTCCGCATTGCTTCCGCGTCTATCGTATTCTCCAGAGCTGGCCCTCAGCGACTATTTTCTGTTCTCACATCTCAGAAGAATGCTTGCGGGAAAGAATTTTTTGTTGAATGAATAAGTGATCGCCGAAACTGAGGAATATTTTGAAGCAAAGCATAAATCGTACTACAAAAATTGTATCAAAAAGTTGGAGGGTCGCAGTAATCAATGTAGCTCTCTCGAAGAGAACTATGTTGAATAAAAAAAAACAAATTTTGTCAAAATACTTCGTTTTATTTTGGTATTTGGTAGGCCATGGACTTATGAATTGGCGTGTTATATCCATAACGGTATTGTCATCCACAGTGGTACACATACAACCAGGCTTCACTGTGTCGCTATTTTTGGTGTTGGTATAATTTGATTTCTCTTAACTATCATACGATTATATGCAAAATGATCTTTAGTCTGCTTAAAAAAATTTGTGTGTGCTGTTGCTGAGGCAGTATGTTTTATTTGTGTGCGAAAATTGCAATATTTATGAGATGATGCTGTTAAAACCGACGCTGATGACGTCTGCGTTGTTGACGTGGTTATAGTAGCGACCAAGGTTCGAGCTTCTTTCATTCAAAAATTATTTCTATATATGTATGTATAAATGTTTTTGTTTGTATATATAGGTATATAGGTATTTATTGAATCGACTGTCGGCAAAACCATCTTTAAGACTTTAAATACTACAATGCTTCAGGTGGATATGCAAATGGTTTGTAAACAGACAAGTGTCTTCAAGTGAAAAATTTCGTGGAAAAAAGCAGAAAGTTCACAAAACGATACTGTGTACATATGTACATATGTATATACCGGTATTTACCTTTATGAACGAGTCAACTAATTCATTGGACGTGAGGCGTGATCTTTTTCTAGTAATTTCTTCGGTTCGCATTGTTGTTGACAGCCGCAACATTTCTGCAATTTTTGTTGTTGCTTTAAGCTCTTGTAGACTTTGTCTTTGAGCGTTGAGTAAATACATACAAACACTTGGTTTATCAGCATTCTCGATAATTAACGCGAAGTGAGTGCACCAATCTGGCTGCATGCCCAGTGCACTCTTACCCATACACACGTATGCACATACAAGCGTATCTTTGTGGTACAATGGCCATTACTCAGGTACTCTAGCGCTTAGGTAAATATGTATGTGTGAGTATGAATTTCCTAAGTAAAATGCAAATGCGTTCAATTTGAAAACAAACAACTTTTATACAAATGCATGCAAATATGTCTATGTGTTTATGCGTGTAAATGCGGGCTAAAGCCATTGCACTCTAATTGCATTTTGCCTATGTATGCGTATTTATTTATAGCAAACTTATTGCACTATTAAGTAAACAATAGAAAATTTGTGCCAGAGGTCTTTAAACTTTCAACAACCTGTGGGTGGGTGGAATGACATCGCCGAAGGCTACAATCGGTGGTTTTTCTCAGCGCAACAAATGTGACAATTTTTATGGAGAATCGATTTGACGTGTTGTACTCGTACACGGGCGGTTGAAAAAATCAAACAAAGTTGAAGACGAAGATCTGAATCTTTTTTTTTTTTGATTTGGAAAAACGACGTGGTGTAGAGGTCGCAGAAGAAATGGTTGCCAAAGTAGCCATACCATAGTGCAACACATTCATTAAACGCATCATTAATGGTGATGAGTTGTAGGGTTATGAATATGACGTCCAGACTGTCTAACGAACAGCGAATGGTGCTTAAAAATGAGCCGAAATCTCATGAGCTAAAATTCTTTGAAGACACTAAGGGCCACCACAACCAAGGCTTGTAACAAGTATATGGATAATTTGGCTAAACATTGCTTATTGGTTCGGGAGCCTATTTTGATAATCATAAAATATTCTCTATAAATTGTACTCATCTATACTAATATTATAAAGAGGAAAGATTTGTACCTATTTTTGTATGTTTGTAATGAATGGGCTCAAAAAGTACTGGGCCGATTTAAAAAATTCTTTCACCACTAGAATGCTACATTCTTCCAATTTCACATAGGCTACATTTCATTTTGAAAAACATTAGGGATCCTTGGTAAAATTTGAACAATGTAACCGAAGGAGTAGTAAAATGAGTCTTAAAATGTCTTTCGTCAAATGCGCTGCCGAAACTATTAACGATAGAACAAAATAATGTAGAACAATATTGAAGAACATCATAAGGTCTACAAAAAACTCGGCGTAGCATATGTCCAACTATTGTAGTTGTGTCACTACAACAACTTTTTTCAGTTTAAACATAATGAAAATGCTAACCAAACTCAAGCCATGCTATTTATGTGTTTATATTAATCCTTATACAAATAAATTATTTTATGGTCAAGACCATTTAACTACCTATAAAATAGTTTTTAAATTATTTAAATTGGACTTTCCATTCAAAAGATATTACGAATTAAAAAATTCAAAAAGTAAAAGGAACGTTCTACGACAGGATGCGGCGACTAACAGACGAGGCATACTCTTGTATAACTCCTGAAGGTGATATAATGACTGATGCCCAGAGCATACTGAAATTAATGGGGGAAAACTTCTGAAACCCGCTGAATGGCAGTTAAAGCATAACACCCGAGGTGATGAACTCGATTCTCCAATCGATGACGATGGAACGGACGTTGCATGGCCGGACCATGAGGAAGTTCAAATAGCAATTACCCGTCTGAAGAACAACAAAGCAATAGGGGCCGATGGACTGCCAACCGAGCTATTCAGCTACAGCGCCGAAGAACTGATAAGGAGTATACATCAGCTTCTTTGTGGAATATGGTCGAACAAAAGCATGCCCAACGATTGGAATTTAAGTGCCCACTGCGCCAGCTACCGCGGAGTAAGCCGCCTCAACATCGCAAATAAGATACTATCGAGTGTACTGTGTGAAAGATTAAAACACGCCATCAACAAACTGATTGTCATTGTGGCTTTAGGCCTGAAAAATCAACAACTGACCAGATATTCACCATGCGTCAAATCTTGGAAAAGACTCGAGAAAAGAGGATTGACACACACCATCTCTTTGTAGATTTCAAAACTGCTTTTGACAATACGAAAAGGATATTCCTTTATGTCGCGATGTCTGAAGTTGGTATCCCCGAAAAACTAATACGGCTGTGTAAATAGACGTTGAACAACATCAAAAGCTTCGTCAGGATCGGGGAAGACCTCTCCGAGCCGTTTGGTGCCAAACGAGGTTTCAGACAAGGCGACTCTCTATCGTGCGACTTCTTTAATCTACTATTGGAGAAAATAGTTCGAGATGCAGATCTAAAAAGAGAAAGTACAATCTTCTACAATAATGTACAACTACTAGCGTACGATGATTTTTTTGATATATTTGGTCACAAAAACCGTGCCGTTAGCTCTGTTTTCACCAGACTGGATAAGGACATCTGATGAGTAGGCGCTAACAGTTTTCGAGGGAAAGGTTCTGCGGAAGATTTATAGTCCTTTGTGCCTTGACAACGGCGAATATCGCAGTTGATGGAACGATGAACTGTATGAGTTATATGACGAAATTGAAATAGTTTAGGGTATCAAGAGACAGTGGTTACGCAGGCTATGTAATGACGTCCGAATGGATGAAAACACTGCAGCTCCAAAAGTATGCAGTACCCACCGGGTGAAGCAGAGGAAGACCTCCACTCCATTGGAAAGACCAGATGAAGAAGGACCTGGCTATACTCGGAATATCCGACTGGTGGCAAACAGCGAAAAAGAAAAGCGTAAGCGCTGTCTGCGTCAAAAAAGAAGAAGAAGATTAACCTCAAAATTACTAATTTTAATTAGGGTCCATTTCGGATGTTATTTTACAGAAATGAAATCATGCATGACTATCCTATTTAAACTACCAGCTGCCATAAAGTTAATATATGTACATAGCACATTTTATAAATTATCAATTTTCTCAATTGTAAGCTACAATATATCTTCAGCAACAACTATATGTGCACATATGTAGGCTGCCTCTAGTAATTTCGCTTTCAACATTATCAAATATCGGTCATTGACCCGATCACCTGCTGACATGCATTTCACGTATTTTTCTACAATTTTCTGCGAATTAAACAAATTATGGGCATTTTCAAATTAAATACCAAACATATATACACACACACGTATGTATTAATTTATGTAAAAAAGGTATTTTTTGAATCAAAAGAGATAAAAAGTGAATGCCGAAATTTGCATGCTGCGAGCCATTAAAAAATTAGCCTGATTTCATTGAGTGCGCGCGTGTGCGTGTGTATGTGTGCGCAGAGTGGCATCGATCAAGTTAATTGTTTGTTGGCGATGTTAAATGGCAATTTATGATGGCTTTTGTATCGCCATCGACGCGCTGAATCGCTGCTAATGTCACGCACAAGCGGAGCATCCACTGGAGTCGTGGCTGATGCCAGAAAGCCACAAACACACACATACGCATGTTTACATGCGTTGGCTTGTGTGTGTGTGTGTGTGTGCGTTTTGTTTACGTGCGGCTTACAGATAAGCGTTAGCTATAAATTGACACCGTTTTTCGATTGTTTTGTTGTTGGCTCGTCATAATGTTGCTGCTGCGCTATTATGTTGTTGCTTTGGCGTGATGCTTTGTGGGTTGATTGTTTGAAATTAATTCGTTTTTTTCTTTCCACTGCCAGCATATTTGCAAAACACGGCTCTTAATATACGCAAATAACCTGATATACATACATACATAGTACATGTATGTACATATGTAAATGTGGAGAAAATGTATTCATGCGCAAAAGTTTGGCCCTCTTTGCTATTTGTTGACGCCTTCGCAGCCTCACGTCATCACTTGGCTTGTGGTTCGCCTAGACCCAACTTTGAACAAAGCAGCCAGGCAGGCGGACCAGACACCTTCGTCTACTCGCAAGATACTTACATACATACATACATACTTGTATATATGTACATATATATAACATTCATACATATCTACACATATTTTTTAAAAATTCGAGTTATTTCTGTGCTATTTTTGCAAAAATGTCTTATTCATGCAAAATTATGCATTTGCATATGCATGCGTGTATGTATGTATGTCTGTATGTGTGCCTTCAATTTGTCATTAATAAATCTGTGCTAATTATGTTTATTTATGATGTGTTTGTTATTGCTTTCTCGAACGCGCGACACTTTATAAATTGTCACCGATTATACTCACACACACATACATACATATATGTACATACATATACAAAATTAGCATATTTGCTTAAATATTTGTATACACATATGCGCGTATATAAAGCATAACTAGTTGTCTTACATTTTTTCCTATTTTTTTCTCGTCATTCATAGTAAATATCGAATTTTGTGGAATCTTCGCGATAAGTTTGCGAAATGTTGTTTACCAAAGTGTAGGAAGTACACAACTATTTCCTAATTAAAAAAAAAACAACTTTTGTTTGTCAAATATTAAGCAATATCAGTTATTTGTGAAGTTACAAATGTAGAAAAAGAGGCAGTTTGTCCTATACTGGAGAGGCACTATACTTTTCAAACTCTTGCTCACTGACCTTTGCTGGGAAAATGAAAACGCCGCTTGGATTGCTTATGATGCCTGGCTGATCAGCAGATACGTATGTACAGTGGCGTAGCTACAATTTCGGGCGCCCGGGACCAAGGATGCTCTGCCGCCCCCCTTTATTTACCTATCAACAAGTTTCATGATATTATATTAAGTATATAAAATTTAGGAATTAGAATCCACACAAACTCTGAAGTTCCAAAATTCTCACAATACGGTTTTTGAGGAAATTGATAGTAAATTTACAAGACATCTTATTAAAAGCCATAGAAAAAACCCATTTTCGCCCTACTTCTTGTACACTTTTGACACAATTTGCAGGAATTTTTGCCCGAATTGGAGTTTTTAAATACGATTTTTGAAAATTTGGAGAAATAAAAGTAAACAATAGTCAAAGCCAAAAATAAGTGCGAATAGTGGGGTATTACTATTATCAATAGAACTCAGAAGAAGTGAAATATGTCTGGGGAAATATCTGAAGATGCTGGTGTGAATTCAGAAAAAGAAATTCAAGAAAAAATGCAACGCTGTGTGATCGAAATTCTGGATAAGCTATCAATAAAAAATATCCACTCTTTTCACAAATTTGGAAAAGCTTAATGACCGTTTTGGTTTTCTTTGTGATTTTGTACAAATTAATGAACTAACCGGAGACTCATACAATGACAAACTCGTTGAAATTAAAGAAAAAACTTTAGCAAACTTAAATTGATCAAATCTTACTTGAGATCAACCAGGAGTCAGAGTAGATTGTCCAATCTTGCGATTCTTTCAATAGAATGTGAAACTACTTCAACTTAAAATTACAATGATATGATACGTGATTTTGCCGCGATCAAAGCTAGAAAAGTGCGTCTTAAGTTCTATTTTTAAGAAAGATATAACCCAAAAGATATAAGACAAATTCAAAGACTGAAGAGTATTGGAGTAAAAATTAATATTTTTCATTGTTATACAGATTATTACATTGTAAGTGTACAATTCTTTAATAAAAAAAAATTTTAATAATATTTTGTTAAAAAATTTGTTGAAGTGTTTTTCTGAATATTAAAAAACAGCGAAGATCGTTTTGCCGTTCCCAAGACTTTGCGCCCGGAGCGACGGCTCCGTAGAGTATTCCACTTTAAGGCTAAAAATTGGCCAAATCGAACCAACAAAACTGTTCAAGCCCCTATGTGTCTAATAAGTCGACTTCAGCGGCTATAGTTGACTTTTGAAAATATTGGTCAATGTATCGGATTTATAAATGAAATTCAGAGAGTTCTTTCCTGATAGTGTTCTATCTGTTATTCTGTATAATATTGTTGTTGTTCAGTAACAAAAAAAAAGAAAAAGCTTGGTTCGTATGATACTGTCACAGCTTTCAAGGATCAAAGCCGGTATTATTTTTTCTAATCTCAATAGTATATCTGAAAGGTTGACCGACATTTGCGGTAAGATGTTGGGAATAACTGCGGTCCACATATTCAGTATACACACACCTCAAAGTTGCTATTTATCCCAAGTTTATCTGGATACATTATTTGAATCTTGATTTGTATACTGGAAAGTGAAATAATCAGATGGAATTTAAAATTATTTCTGTGCAGATTTTAGCCTTTTGATAGGAGAATGAAATATATTTCCCGCTCAATGTTCACAGTAAAAAAAAAATTTGAGTTCTACAACTTACTTAACTTTTAACTTAACTGATTAAACATTTTTATAGCCAGCACAAGGTACATTGAGTTTGCCAGGATCTTTGTAACACCCGAATGAAAACGTCGGAGACTCTATAAAATATATATCCAAATAATCAGCGTGAAAAACTGAGCTGATTTAGATATGCCCCTCTGTTCGTTCGTCAGTCTGTATATTCGCAAACTAGTTCTTAGTTTTTGAAATATTGGTTTGCAATTCTATAGACGTCTATTGTTCAGCAAGAAGTTATTCATTTATGGGAACTAAGAAACATGAACTATGCGATTCAACTGCTGAACAATAGTTTACAACGTAGAAGATTGAAAGGATATCACTAGCTAGAATTCTCCAATTAATGTATAACATTTTATTTTATTTTTAATGTCATAGTACCATAATTCATCCTCATTATGCTTTTATGAAATTTAGTTACTGCCTTTTATAATTACTCAGATTCTAAATTATAGAATATATTGGAATTTAAAAAAAGAGCTTCGTCGGTGCTGTCGTTATCGGACCACTGTAGCATAAGTTATAGCTGCCATACAAACTGAACAATCGGAATCAAGTGCTTGTACAGAAAACTTTTTCATTTGATGAGGTATCTTCAAGAAATTTGGCAGAGGCTAATACGCATGGCATCACCTTATGCTATAAAATATGAGCCTGTTAAGGGTGCAGCCAGAGTTAATGCTTTTTTTGTTTATCTTGGGATCATTTATCCCACAAATTGTTTGAAGTCACACTTAGTCATTCTAGAAATTTAGCAAATATTGGCATTTCCCCTATTAAGAGTTCAATTTCCTATTAAGACATGAATTTAAAAGAAAGTATATCAGTAAACTTTATTCATATTTTTTTTTATTATATTAACTGCAGTCGGATTTTCTCAAATATGGTTTAGTTTGTTGCTTAAGTCTTTTGTTTATATGGTATTTTATAAAGAACGAGAATTAAAACCGAAAATGATCACTAGAAGAGTAAATGGTGATAATTAATTGGTGTCAAAGTTTCTCTAGTGGAACAAAAGCCAACACTTCAAAGGAGTAAAAATTAGTATTTTCTTTTTTTTTTTATATGATACCCAGCCCAATATTTTTTAATATTTTTTAAGCTAGTGTTGAACGCTTCAAGCCTTTGGAAGGATTTCTTGGAAGGATTTCTACAGCCGCGATCCTTTATAAAAAAAGTAATTACTTGTAATATTTATATTTTATAAAAATATATATTTTATTTATTTTTGTGTTTTTGTATAAAATCGTGTATATAAAATTTTAAATATTACAAAATATAATATTTTACAATACATATACATATAGCAAATACAATAAATAATATGAGTGCCATTATGTAATTTTTAATTGGATTTCTAAAGATAAAGCAATTTGAAAATAAACAAAGAATTTCTACGGCTTTCACTTTGAAAAAAAAAAAAATAAAATAAAATGAAAATAAAACTTAAAAGCTATAAACCAAAATTTATCACAAACATTGAAATTAAATGAAATTTCACTTGGAAGCCAATGGGAAATGTGCGTTGGTGCATTGCAGTTGCGTTTGTATGCATAAAATTATAAAAATAAAATACACTAACAACTAAAAGTATGTAAATAAATGCCATGAA
Source organism: Bactrocera correcta (assembly GCA_027475135.1). Lineage (NCBI taxonomy): Eukaryota > Metazoa > Arthropoda > Insecta > Diptera > Tephritidae > Bactrocera > Bactrocera correcta. Next base: position 26,993,780 of record CM050327.1, read on the forward strand.
CACGTTTAATGGAAGCGCCATAAACTTATTGCTTGACCGTTAGCTGGTCAATTCTGCAAAATAACCGTTATTAAAGATGATGATGCGTTGGGATGTGATGCTTGGAGCCTGCAAGTGGCAATTTCAGGGCGTATGAGGAACATTTCTACACTTAAGCGGCGCTTATACACAGACACACAGACAGAGAGAGCTTTACATGCCCTCACACGTGGCCATGCACGCCTCATAGCTGGAGAAGTTGTTCTCGTTGCCGTCGCAGCCACCGAATTTGAACTCCACACAAGTTTTGCGGCTGGGATCGTAGCTGAAGCGCGGTATGAGCGCGCGGCAGACGCCCTTGCGTATCGGCATGCGGCAGAAGGTTTCCGGTGCTGTGCGCCCTGAGACAGGTACATCGTCCAGTGAGACGGCATCGAAGAAATCGCCGACATCGTCGTACAGGTCCATGGGACGTGCCTCCAGGGTGGGTGTATAGCTGGTGAGCAGCAGCAGAAGTGAGAGTAAACAGGCAAAGCTGAAGGCGTAGCGCAGCATAATCAGACGTTTGTTGCTGTTGTTGGCACTTTGGTGTTGCATTGTTATAGATTTTTTTTCACTTTCAAAGTCTTTATTTTAAAAGTAACCAAATGATTTTCACTTTTTTCTTTAGTTTTTAGAAAATTTTCACTCAAACAATGTTTTTTGTTTTTCAAATTTATAGCTTTTTAAGAAACTTTGAATTTGTTTTTGGTTTCCTCGCTAAGTCACTTTATGGTTGATGTTTGCAGTCAAACTGAACTCGTTGCGGTTATGCTACGCGATTTTATATGAGCCTGCGCTGTGTGAGGCCTGGCGTGGTCGCCGGCAGCCAGCGAATTCAACCAAAGCCAACATTACCACCAACACAGCCGCAGCGATTGGCAACAACTACGCACATAAGTGTGTATGTGTGTGTGTGTTGCCAGCAACGATCGTCAACAGCATATAACGAGTCAGCGGTTAAAGCTACTCCCCGTACTATCTCTCCACCAGCGAGTTGGTCGCAAAAATTGCTCTCTCTTGCGTCGGCTTCGCGTCGCACAACGCCTACTGGCTTTCTCTTTGCTCTTGAACAATTGTCTGTTTGTAGTTTAGTTGCAATTGTTGCGGGTAATTCCCATGCAAACAAACAAATTGTTGTGTGTGTAAAAAATAAAAATATTTCTGCGTATTTTTTGCGCCATCATTCATATTGATGTCTGTTTGTAGGCGCTCAGTGCCGCTCGGCACGCTTCACGCACTCTATGATGCCGCAGTTCGAGCGGTGAAACGCTGTGTTTTCTTATTTTTAGCACTTGTTGGCATAGTGACGACGCATGCGTCACGTTGCATACGCACATTGGTGAAATACCAGTTAATTGAGGTCTATTTGCATTTGCGAATAGCGAGAAAAAATCGATGACGTCAAATTAGTTAGCGCTCAGGCCCACCAAGTAAGTGTGGTTTATGGGAAACCACAAAAGGTAAATAAGAAAAACCCAAAAATATCCACGTTGTTGTATTTTATAGTGTTTTTTTTTTTAGAAATAATGAAATTTTCGAGGATATCAAAATAGACATATGAGCTTTACATTTATGTCCTGTACACTTTCAAAAATTTCTTTTGCAGACTTACACAGAAACAAAAAAATCTGCGAATTTCTAGTTTATTTTAAATTTTTGGACTGCGAACAATTCTGAAGTGGCTCTAATCTTCCTTACTTTCAGATTTACCTTTTGATTTTCGAGCGGCTTAGCGTATTTTTTTTTGGTTTCGGCTCGTTTTTTTCCCTCCATTCTGATGATTGTTGCCCCTTTTTGCATGTCAAACTCATAAGCCCATTCCTCATCGGCAGTTATAATGCTCTCCATAATATGGGATCTGAATTCGCACGATCGAGCATGTCCAAAGAGACCTGTTTACGGTAGTATTTATGAAAAAATTCCAGCGCGACAAGTCGATCAAGGGAAAGCGTTTCATACCCAAAAAATTCATCAAAATCATTCGAACGGACACCCGAGAGAAGTCAAGCTCTCTTGCCATACCCTTTTTTGCATTTGCTTAACGGTTTTCAAGCACCATATACCTTCACTTTTTTTAAATATTTTTAAAAGTTGAAAAAGTCGAAGGTGCCCAGAACGAGGCATGTCTTCAACGATCTCTTGACTATCTTTGAAGGCTCTGTACCACTCGCAGAATTGTGTTTTTAATAAAACTGAATCACCGTAAGCCTTTTCCAAATTCGCAAACCCCAAAAATTTCCCCAAGAAATACAAAATTGAAAAAAAAAAACCCTTTTTTTTCCCTTGTAAAAATCGAAATTGTTTGAAACATTATTTACCTGAGGAATTTAATTAGAATTTTAAGGAGTTTTTTTGTCATAATATTTACCTTCTATGCTTAATGTATTTTATGTTAGATATACGAAACGGAACCACGAGCCCAGATAAAAAGAAAATTTTTCGTCGATATAGAGTCAAGGTCTTCATATCGCTCAAACATGATGATTTAGTCTGTTACCCCAGTCTTCGGAAACGGTAATACTTTTTTCGAAGTTGATATGTTTGAAAGTCCGAAAAAGCCGACACGCTGTAACCTGTAGAAGGAACTTGAGCATTGAAATATTTAACCTTCGAAAAAGTCAAATCAAAAGGCTAACATATGACCAAAATAAATGGAGGAGTTTTATTGTGTCCCTTAACTCCGCCCGTCGAGATATAGGTTACAACATACTTGTATAAGTCAATTTGGTTTGCCATTTCATAATGAGCAAACTTATTCTGGGACGACGCTTGCTTATCGATTGGTGCGATATTAACAAAATAATGGTTCGGTTCGCACAGCGTCAAATCTTCGGCAAGGTCGGTAACTCGAGCAACCATGGATCGGTTTCATACCGCGTTTTTTTTCCAAAAATTTTGGGTTTAAATGGACCCTCTCGGTAGAACGTTAAGGTTACGTGAATAAATATTTAAAAGTCACATTTGGGTGATAAGCCATTTTTTAAGACGCTGTTATTATATATCCTGTAATATCGGCGCGTTATTGCTGACACATGTCTAAATAAACACGATATACTTAAAAGAATTTTCACTTGTTTCATTGAAAAAGATATACTTATTATTTGGTAAGCTACTTTTCCCTTCTTTAAAACTTTATGCAAGTTCCATTTGTTTCCGATTACACCCTTCACACCACATCACAATATTTTATTAGAGTATAAAAATATTTCAGAGTCGTAGATAAATCTTGGAGACAGCATTAACACCAATAATAACGTCAGCCTTGAAATCCAACGCAGAAATTTAAGGCCTTCTTAGGCAAATGAGAAGTAAAGTCCTCTCTCGACGAACAAAGACTGAACTCTATCAGCCACTTAATATTCCCATCCTGTTATGTGATGCAGAGGCATGGGCGATGACAACATCTAATGAGTCAACTTTGCGAGTTTTCGAGAGAAAAGTTCTGCGAAAGATGTATAGTCTTTTGCGCGTTGGCCACGACGAATATCGCATTCGATGAAACGTTGAGCTGTACGAGTTATACGACGACATTGATATAGTTCAGCGAATTAAGAAACATCGACCTCACTGGCTAGGTCATGTCCGTATGGCCACACCAGCTCTGAAAGTATTCGACGCAATACCCGGGCCCGGGGGAAGAAGGAAAGGAAGACCTCCACTCCGTTGGAAAGACCAGGTGGAGAAGGACCTGGCTTCACATGGAATCTCTAATTGGCGTCAAATAGCGAAAAGAAAGAAAAACTGGCACGCTGTTGTAAACTCGCTTATAAATACGTAAGCGGTGTTTACAACACCAAAGAAGAATGAAAGTATTCCATAATATTTACCCTAGAGTTGGGAACGATCGACCAATGCATTTGTGCACGCATACAAAGCAAATTAGCATAACTTGGGCTTACCACATTTTTACGATCGCAATGTTATTATGCAGGTGGCTTGGTTATTTTTAAAACGACTTGACATTTCCGCATTATGACTATGCGTGAACTTTCGAAAAGGCACAGTTTTTACTTGAATCGTTTTGAAAAAGAAAGAAAAAAGCAGATAAGCTGAGAGTGATACCCACATTGAAAGATACAATAGTTTTATTTAACCAGTAAAAACAAGTGCTACTATTCAAATAAAATCGATAAGTGCGGTAATTTCCCTCATTGTGTATATCATTATTTTTACACAAGTAGAATTTAATTAAAATTCACTTCGTGTGCTTGGCGAGATATTATAAATACAATAAATGAAGAACAACTCAACTATACGTAAACCACCATCGGGGAAATTTTTTTAGACAAATTATAATATAGGCGTACTGTATACCTATGCTGAAACATAATGATCACAATTGAATGATATATTTTTAAATTATTATTAATTTATTTTTTTTTTTGCGCGTTAAGTATAATTCTTAATTTAAATTTGACTCAATGGTTAACCATTTCTAGGTTCCCTACTTTTTAAAAGAACAAACAAAAAAACTCAAAATTAATGGAGAATGTTTATTATTATTCGAAAGAACATTCTTTGGTCCAACCATCGGTTAAATTTTCAATAACTCGTTCGAACCTTTCGACTGGTAACTGGCGAATGACACGCACGATGGTTTACTAAAATGTCTGAATTTGAGCGGGATTATCCGCATAGATTTTAGACTTTACCTATCCACACAGGACCAAAGTCTAACGGTGTGATTCCACACAATCTTGGTGGCCAATCGACCGGGCCAAAACGTGAAATTATCTACTAACCGAAGTGTTATCTCAATAAATCCATTGATTGATGCGTTATATGGGAGGTAGCGCCGTCTTGTTGAAACCAAATGTTTCCAAGATCACGAGCTTCAATTTCAGGCATCAAAGAGTCGGTTATAATAGCGCTAGATCGGTCGCTATTGATGGTTACGTTTTCACCGGCATAATTTTTGAAAAAATATAGACCGATGATTCCATCGGCCCACAAACCATAACAAATCGTTGTTTTTTCTGGATGAAATGGCTGATCTTGAATCTCTTACGGTTGCTATTCCTCCTAAATACGGAAATGGGCCTAACCTCAGAACAAAATTTGGCTCGTAAAACGTCGGATCTTATCAAGGCTTATAGTTATTGCACGAGCTGCATTTTGTACGCTTTCTATTTAAGATATTGAGTTAAAATGTGCCAAATCGTTCCATACGTAGGTCCGAGTTGCTGCGAATGTCACCAAATTGACCGAAATCTGCGTCATGTATTTGATAATATGCACTGATTGTAAAGATTGACCCATGCAATCTTCACTTTGTGAGACTTCTCGAAGTTATTGATATATTTTATTGAGGCTTTTGAAGTTCAATAAGATAATATCCAACTTACTTCTTACCAAACCAGACAAGGTTAGATCGCCGATATAATAATATAAGTAGTAAGAGTAATATACTAGAACAGGCTGTCGTTGGGTTGTTGAAGTTATCATTCCAGGCGATGAGTGAGATGAAACTAGTTTGATAGTGGTACTTTTCAGAGACGTCATCCTTATACACTCAGATCCGCCTTACGATTTATGGAGTCCAAGCCTTGAGAGCAACCAACAGGTATGTAGTTACATTTATTTTACTTTTGAATGGCCTAGGCAAATAAATTTGAAATTTTGTAACTTTTTTACTGCCATATTTCTTTTCCATAATTTGTTTTGCCTTCACCTTCAAATGTTGCACTCTCAACTTCCACCACACATTCCATCTTAAGCGCAGCGCTGTTACTTATAGATTTACAGTGAGTAGAGCGAGTGTGGAATGTGCTGGCGTATGTTGCAGTGTTGCAATGTGAGTTGGTGGCCAACAGCAATTTAATGCCTGGCAATCGTAAAAACGGCAAAATTATGACCGAAATGAGAATTTAATCGAGGAACGTGAGCAGAAAAATGAGGAAAACTGCAAATTGAACGCACTCACCTTGGCATAAGGAAACATACTTGTAGCATGCGCATAAATACCTACACACACAACCATACATACCACCCACCACTGCAATGCATCTTGCGGCGGTCTTGCGTGCAACAACACATCACCGTCACTTTCTGGCGTTCGTGTCTTTCATTTTGTTTTGGAAAATTTTTGCGGCCAACTGTGGCATCATCGGCGGCAACACTCAAAAAGTGCACTCATGCATTTTTTATCATCACGTTCCTGGCCCGTTCTTGTTTTGTGGCAGCGCAGAACATTTCAATCGCTTCATGGTCGCATCATGTGTCCGTCCACATATACGACTGTGTGTTGTTGAGTCGCCGAAGATGAGCGCATCCTTTTTCTTGCTCTTTATGGGGCTACACTTTTTGTAGTCGGTTTTATTTTGCTCTCGCACACCTCCAGGGAACCGCTAAGGTGCGAAATGTGCTTGTTTCCTTCGTCGCACAGCTAGTGCAGTGGCCTCGTGGCAAGGTGGAGGCCGTTGTGGCCCAGGACATGCCCATGCAATTGCACAAATTAATGTCAGCCGTGCGAGTCTCTGTGTGCCTCGGCTAAAAATGCTCGTTTGTGCCCATTCGTGTTTGCTTTTCGCTTGTGCGAGTACTCGATACGTGTGCCGCTTGTTGCTATCATCTTACGCTGTTGTTGTTGGGTGCTAGCGCTTCTACATTCCAAATCAACTTTTACACGTTAAGTATTTATTTGTGCCTTCGCTCTTTTTCTCATATTCCATCGCAGCAGTCATCTTAGTGGTAATGTTGCTGCTGTAGCAGGGTTGCCATCGCCATTGCCAATGCCAGCAAGACCGTGGTAGATGACTCCAGAGACAATTTCTCAAATGAGTCAACAATAAAATTGTTTATTTTATTGGCGTACACGTTTCGTCTGTTAGCTGCCCGCACTACGCAGATTACATTTCTTGGTTTCAATATTTTTGCTTTGTTTAAAATGTGTTGACTGCCGAGCTTCGTGAAAAAGCACTGTGGACTATTGTATGTAGATTCATTTTAAGCTGTAAGAGTTCTTCAGTCCATGTGGAACTGGCTCTTTGTGGCCGTCTGGTGATAAGTATAGGCGATTCCCACTTTGAATTCCCATTGGGAACGTAGCACCGATATCCCCGACCTTCGCATAACCTCAAACAGTGTTTTTCTCGTCATTCGGAAATCGTCGAATGTATTTCAACCCCTCAAAGAAGGAGAAACTCAGCCCAGAATCTAAAAGTGATAGGATCCTAACAGCGCTTCCAAACGAGGATTTTAGATTTATAAGAATTTATGTTTTTATATCTGAAACATTGGCTAATTAAAATAATTCTAAACTTTCATATTATGTTATGTTGGATAAAAAGGCTGATTCCTCGGGAACACACGAGTAATTCCACTTGCAGCATTAGAGACGTATGACAGTGGCCCAGAACGTCTAGGTATGGATCAAAAGCACAGTCGCATATCGATAAAACGCATAGAGCAAGTCACAAATTTATTGAGAGGGCTAATATGTATCCCAGCCAATTTTACGGGTTCGTAAAAAGTATAGCAACAAAGATACTTCAACCTAAGTCTGCTGGACAGTCTCCACCACCGTGTCAACGGATGTTCCCCCCTCATCTTCCTCAATGCAAATTTGATAATATGGCAAATATATGGAACATATGGAAAGACCACCATTTCCATTAACACTTCCTCCAAAGATGAATGTCGAATTCAGAAACGTACTTTCGATTGTCATTAACAGCAGATTTAATTGAACTAATAGTATCAGTATTTGAGCTTTTCCTCTCTATCTTCAACTACCTCGGCTTCCTCTTCTTATTACCAAAAACTTTACTAAATACTTCAAGCTTCGAAAAGTTCTTCCGCGTGGCTTTAGAGTCTCGCTGCATTCACGTCTTATTTCCAAAGTAACGAGTTTCCTAACCAACAAGAGACTGCGGACCTCGTTTGGTATGTAACGACTTGGAGAGGTCTTTCCCGATTCTTTGGTATTGCACAATGTCAATTTACACAGCCGTATTAGTTTTGCGGGGATACCAAATTCATCGCGGCATAAAGGCAGCTCCTTTTCATGCTGTCAAAAGCAGAATCGAAGAAGAGGTGGTCTCTTTTCCCGGGTCTTTTCCAATTTGGTGTATGGTCTATCTGGTCAATTGTTGAATTTCCAGATCTAAAGCCACACTTTAGGGTCCAATCAGTTTGTTGACGTTGGAATTTAATATTTCACACAATATGCTCTATTAAACTTTTTTGCGAAGTTGAGAAGGCTTTTTTGTTTATTATTGTATCCATTCATCGTTCATTCACCATACACAAAAGCGAGCTTCATTGCTAAAGAAAATTGTCTTGTAAAAATCGAAATCGGTGGTCTTCTCGTTTTGGGCGCATTCATCGAATTATCTATATGCTTGATGGTCATTTTCAATTCTTGCATGAGTTGGTTTTTCTAAGTCCACAAACCTAGACCCTTCCAAAGAATCTTCCATAAAGTGGATGGGCACAGTTCTAATTGTTGCGCGCGATTGGTGGATGGACTCCGATACTTGATTAAACGTGGTGCGAAAACCATAGTTGCTCAAATTAACCCACTCCCCTGAACGGTCATGTCGACCGAAATATTATTTTGGTAATGATTTTGCACTCTTTGCAAACATTGTGCGGGGAGTAAAAATCTGTAACAGTGGTCAAAAAGACCAACCACGAAATAATAATTATTTTTTTAATTTGCTTTTCATTGACACTAGTCACGTCGTTATAGTCGAGTTTACAACAGCGTGCCAGTCGTCCTTCCTTTTCGCTATTTTGCGCTAATTGGAGATTCCAAGTGTAGCCGGGACCGTCTCCACCTGGTTTTTCTAATGGAATGGATGTCTTTCTTTTCCTCTGATTCTGCTTCTCTACACTTTTTGACGTAAGGAAGTTTTGGATCTTATACCTTTTGTCAAAGGATTCTATATAGTGTCAAAGGATTCTATAGAGTATAGAGGTTAAGGGCTCCCATTATGAAGAAAATGCGAAAAAAACGAAGCCGAAATCACTAGCAACCCTCTTTTGTTGCTGTAACTACAAAACACCGTTACTCGCTGTTTCATAAATCAAATTCGAACATCGCTAAGAGCATGTCAGTAGAAGAATATTCAATGACTGTGAAGTAGAAAATTGCCATAAATCCCCAAACCACGAATGTGAACAGCTGATGCCACGCGGGCCTGAGCTCGTGCTTATGTCGGTGAGCCGAGCGGAGTGGCATATAAAGTTCGCTTACGAGTATTATTGCTGCATTGTTTGAATCAATTTAGCTAATTTGCGCCCACGCTTGAAGCGCAGCACATGCAGCAGAATAACATGTTCTGGGAAAGTTCTCAAGCTCCACTATGCTGTTGCATGCAACACATTTGCCGCACTTATGAGCGTGCAAGTGGCGGCGACATATTAGGTTGGCAGGTGGTAAATTTGCCAGGCGTTGCTGCTGCTACAATTCCCCATGCGTTCAAATCAAAGCTGCCACGGCCACGCAGTCATTGTCACTGCTGGAACGCCAATGTTGTTGTTCTTGTTGGTTGCCTTTTTGTTATGCTGCCATTTTTACTATGCCATACTCGAGCTTAAGCATAAACTTTTGTTTTGTCTGACGTAATAAATTGGAAAATAGTGGCAGCACATGCCGCATGCACCGCTTCTTGTGCGTCCATGAAGATGAATGTTGCCCCAAGGACCGCATCGTGGCATTGTCGCGGAAGATTTGCTGTGCTTGCGTGTGAACTGCGAAAAAATTCATGACCAACTCGCTGCCATTGCACGCTCATATTATTGTGCTTCCGCTTTTGAACAAAATATTTTTGTAATCTTACAGTGTATCCAATAAGTATTGCCACTCCAAAACTAAACATGAATGTTGACAAACGTGCGGTTGGCGAAGAGAAGACGTTACAATAGCAAGTGAAGTGGACAATCTCAGTTCTAACGAGTTTCGCACATAAATCCGCCACTGATTTATTGACAGCCGTTCGACTTTAGCTGTCGAAGTGTGTTTTGCAATTATTTTATTTATTGACACGGAGTTGTGGCGAGTAGCTGGTTGAAGTAAGTATGTATGTTGTTTTTTAGAGGGGACTAATCGCTTTTGGAGTGAAATAAGATAAACGTTCAGCTGAGTGAATTCAAACTCTTGTATATACGATGTATGATATACTGGCCACTAGTGGCAAAAATATGTCCGAACTGATGATAAATTGAGGAAAAGCGTGCCAATATTATAGTGAACTGTTGAAAATATGACAAACCTAGAGACATCGGTTTAGAAGATAGTGTTATCTGTAGAATGGACTTGAACTACGACGGTCTTATAAAGTGATCTTTGCTAGTCCTTTCTGGGCGGGGATTTTCTGATTTTCATGGCTTCGAAGGAATTTACTACTAAAAGAAATGGAATCAATTAATTTCCGATTCTTTAAAATTTGATTGGATCGTAAATGCCTAAAACATTTATTTTTAGAATAATTATTTTTTATTTTTCTGCGATCGTTCTTCCTTTTTGCATTTTAGCCTCAATTGAAGGTTCCAAGTGGATCCAGGTCCTTCTCTGCCTAGTCTTCCCAATGAAGATCTATCCTCTGCTTCCCCCAGCGGGTACTGCGTCGAATGCTCTCAAGCTGGAATGTTTTCTATTCGGACGACATGACCTTGCCAACGTAGCCGCTGACATTTAAATCGTTGAACTATGTCAATGTCGTCGCTTATCTCACTGTTCCATCGACTGCTATAATTGCCCTTGCCAATATACAAAGGACCATAACCTTTCTTTAGAAAACAGCAATACGGCGATGATGAGTGAATTTTAGAGTTTGGTATTTGTTCGTAAAGAGGCGACTTTACTTCTCAATTGTTTACTCAGACAGAAGTAGCACCTGCTGGCAAGAGTTATTCTGCGTTGGATTACTAGAATGGCGTTGTTTTTGGTTGATTCCAAGATAGACGAACTTGTGACTGTCAATAGTGACGTGGGAGCCAAGTCGCGAGTGCGACGACGGTTTGTTTGATGACATGAGATATTTCGTCTCGTCCTCGTTCAAAATCAGATCCATACTCTATGCTTCCTTATCCAATCTGAAGAAAACGGCGCGGTTGTTGAGGCTTATGATATCAATATCAAGAATGTACCTTCTCTACGAGTATTTAACTCTGAAGCTTGCATTATTTTTTCTAGCAATAGACTGAAGAAATCGCACGATAGGGAGTCTCCTTGTCTGAAACCTCGCGGCTCGGAGAGATTCTTCCCGATCCTGACGGAGCTTTTACTGCTACTTAGTGTCAGCTTACATAGCCGTATTAGCTTTGAGGGGATACCAAACTCAAAAATATCGGCAAAAACGCACTGCCTTTTTTTCCTGTCGAAGGTGGCTTTAAAATCAACCAAGAGGTGGTGTGTGTCCATCGTTTTTCACGGTTTTTTTTTCCAAAATTTGGCGCATGGTGAATATCTGGTCAGTTGTTGATTTGACCGCACTGATAAGGTCCAATCAGTATGTTGACGGTGGACTTTAATTTTTCACACAGTACGCTCGATAGAACCTTATATGCGATGTTGCGGCGGCTTATCCCACGGCAGTTGGTACAGACTGTGAGGACTTCCTTTTTGTGATGTGGGGTTGCACAGAGCACACTTAAATTCCAATCGTTGGGCATGCTTTCGTCCAAAAATATTTTACAAAAGAAGCTGATGCATGCTCCATATCAGTTCTTCGCCGCCGTATTTGAATAGCTCTTTGCTGTTCCTCAGACGGATAATTGCTATTCGAACTTCTTCATGGTCGGGCAATTAAACGTCTGCTTCATCGTCATCAATTGTGGAATCAGGTTCACCATTTCCTGGTGGTGTGCTTTGACAGGCATACAGCAGGCTGGAGAAGTGTTCCCTCTGTCATTTCAGTATGTTCTGAACATCAGTCACTTAATCCCCTCTGGTGGTTTTATAAGAGTATGCTCCGGTCTTGAAACCTTCTATTAGTCACCGCATCTTTTCGTAGAATTTTCGAGCATTACCTCTGTCGGCTAGCATGTTAAACTCTTCGTACCGTACTCATGTATTTCGGCCTCTTTTTTTTGTCTGCGAATGCGTCTCGCTTCATTTTTCAATTCTCGATATTTATCCCATCCTGTACGTGTTGTGGGCGATTGTAACGTTGAGAGTTAGATAGTCTGTGTTTTCTTCGTTGCGACATGGCATTCAATATTGTACCAACTGTTTTTTCCCCTTCTCCGAATATCAGTGGCTTGAAAGGCTGTCCTATAGTTCGCTTATACCGAGTTGTTGATGAGTGCTCTCAGAGAGCTAGGCAGCTAGTAGAGCTGAAAATCGTTCAAGTGTGATTGCCGCTTCTCTCGACGCGGATGCGTATCTTCCTCCGAGTAAATGCTAGGACCTCGGAGCATACGTACGTCTGAGATATTGGAGACGTGCTTCTGTCCATCGCAACACGATCGAGCTGGTTAATGGCTTTTCAATCCGGAGAGAGCTAAGTAGCCTGATGAATTTTCCTATGCTTCTATATTTCGGGCCCCGGCGAAGTCGATCAGCCTCGACCTCGACCCATTTGGGGATGTTTCATCATGGAGGCTGAATTTACCGACCGTTGTGCCAAAGATTATTCTTTAATGGCGTAGCAATGTGGCGATAATACGAGATACCAAATCAAGCCGGGTCTTTCTCCACCTGATCTCTCCAGTGGAGTAGAGGTATTCCTCTTCCTCTGCTTCCACCGGCGGATCCTGCGTCGAATACTTTCAAAGCTGGAGTGTTTTCATCCACAAGCAAGATAATTCGCTGAACTATGTCAATGTCGTCGTATATGCCGTCATGGTTCCATCGAATGCAATATTCGCCGTTGCCAGTCTGCAAAGAACCATAAATGTTCCCAAGAACCTTTCCCTCGAACTCTACTCTGTTACTTATCCTTTTTATCAAGTAATGCCTTACACTGATAATTTATATTCATTTTTCACAATGAAAAAAATTTATTCCAATAATGAAATTTCTCTGCCGTAAAAAGGTCAAATTTTCAATTTAATTTCCGAATTTACCAATTACTCTCCGCCAGTGCGCATTTAATTACATCAGAGCTTTATTTTAAATAATTGGGAAATTATGCAATATGCCGGCGCTTTCCCAATAGCTAATAGCTGCCAAAATATGCAGATCACTTGCCATAAATAGTTAACGCGTTGATATGTACTTAACTGTGTATTTGTGTTTATTGCGGTATATATGTATGAAGGTATACTATATATACGTATAGTGATGTATGTGCATGAGTTGATGCTTAAATACTATTGTTGGCGAATTATTGCTGCGAACAATGGCGAAAATGGCATGGTAACGCGGTTATAGTTTAATATGCAAAATGAAAATTGAATAAAAATTGACAGAAATGCCAATAATCCTTTAACAACTGGCGTGACCAAACAACCAAACAACTGGCCGTTGGACCGGCCGAGCAAGCAACCGGGCTAGTAAGCAGGCGACCGAATGAACAAGCAAATAAACAAATGGCGGCTACAACGGTGGCTACAATTAACGGTTTAAAGTACATATGTGTATGTGTGTGTGTGTGAAGGTGCATATGTGAGTGCATATTTGTATGTTTGTGTATGTGTGTTGCTGATGGTCATGGAGACGAAACGCTAAACCGCTGTCAATGTTGGGGGATTAACGCACCAATTACAGTCAATAAATTGCCGCGTGCCACCAGAGGCAGACGTAGGCGTACACACGCACACGCACATACGAGTACAACAACACATGCTCGAAAAACGTTGCAGAAGATTGCCGTCGGGAAATATTAACACAGCGTTTTGTGGCGATTGCTTTCATGCATGTTGTTGTTGTTGTTTTATGAGATGTTTTTGTTGTTATTTAATGAGATGTTGTTGTTGTTGTTGTTTGATGAGATGTTGTTGTTGTTTTATGAGATGTTGTTGTTGTTTTATGAAATGTTGTTGTTGTTATTTGTTGAAACATTGTTGTAGTTGTATGCGAAGTTGTTGCTCTTCACTGTTTACGATTTTGTTGATGTTCTTTTATTGTTGTTGTTGCGTTTATGCTGTGTCACAAATTTGCGTTGACAGTTACGCATAAAATTGCCACCACACACGCAGCAATAATTAATTTGCATACGTTGATACACTCACCCAGCGCCGCGATTGCACCCCGCCTGCGCCCACCCGTCAATACGACGTATCCTTCCGGTCGTGCGTCGTCCTTTTTGCTAGCCACTCACTGAAAGGATAGTAGAAGTTGTTAGTGATAGGTGGGCCTCCAGCAGCAAGGCACTCAGCACTTTGAGCTCTCTGAGCCCGGCGTGTTGATTGGCAAGGACTAAAGTCGAGGGCAAAGGCATATGTTGGCATACCTATTACTCGGTTCGGAGGGACTAAGCGGTTGCTTGTGCGATTTTTGCTGGCATGATGAATTTAACTTATTAATAAATGCACAAGAGTTGATGGATCTAGTATGAAGGGATGTGGGTATGGAGTGGGTGAAGAGGTTGTACGGAAGTGCCGTGGTTTGCAAGAGTTGGCAAGGTGAAGGGGCAATGTTCAAAAACCAGTTGACGGATAGGCCTGAAGTGCTTTTGGGCATTAGGGTGGTTCTAAAATGACAAAAATAGTGCTGACATCACACCGCCAGCGGTTTTGGATAGTTCAGAATATTACTTACACATTTTGTTTCGGATTTTGAAGACGTGCTGCAGAGGTGTTAATGTTTATAAAATACTATTCTTTCCCAAACTTCCCCAAAAATTACTTTGTATCAGCTGATCAAATTTAACCCGGACTGGTTCTTTTAGCGTGAACATCGAACGAGTTAAAGAAAACTGCTCGAAAATTGTCGTGTTGGCATTCGAAAGATAGCAGATCTCATCACCTCTTATGGAGCGACTCAACTCATTTTGGTCAATATTTTCTGTACCAAAAGATCTGAATCCTTTGCAAAACAACGTCGAATAGAAGTCGCAAAAGAGAAGCTTTACAATGTAGCTAAGAACCTTAAGTTTATCAAAGCATCTTTAGTGATGATGAAACGTGGACTTGTGTGAATATAACTTTGAAACTATTCTACTATACAGCGGGTGGCGCTTCAAAAATTAGACGAAAACGAAACAAACAAAATTCGGTAAAAGCACATAAGACCATCGCAGTCAAGGTATTGACACAGGAGCCTATTTTGAAGGAGATAATATTTTCCAGTCCAGGTCTAATCTGATCACCATTAAATTTAAAATTGTAATAGTGAATAGCACGCTTGTGGGGATACAATTTTAACACATTGACGGACAGTAGGAACAAGTAAAGTTCGAAAATTGACACTATGTGTCAGTGTCTGTAAACGACCGTTTCGTTTTAGACGGCTATCGCCGTCCTGCCACATAGTGAACTTCGCTTTGACGGCTATAGACGCAAGTGTCCGTCAACGTGTTAAAACATCGTTTTTCTGATTATAAGCGCGACCCTAATAAGCCCTTAAAGCATTTTTTATATTCGCAGACACACATATGCATACAAACTTTTGATGCTGTATGGGCATTATAGCCGCACAACTCAATTTAATTTTAGTAATTTGCTTAATTAAAATTCACTGGCGGCGTTTAATGTCAATCGCGTTCATTTTAAATCCTACATACATACAAAGACACACATATACATATGTACAAAAGCCTGCAAACACATACGATATGCTTCTCTGCATATTTTCATATTCCCAACAAGAGTGTGCTTGTTTTTGTGCGCTTCAAAGCGGAAACCCCACGAACGCTTAAAGGATATTCCATCATAAATTACCGGCAGCCACACACAAATACATACAGACAAACATATACGTATGTGCATGTAATTTTATTGCCGCGGCTTGTCAGTGCATAAATACCTTGTGTTCATATTTTTCCCCCGCTAAGCTGCAACATGTTGCAAGTGCATCACTTTTAAGCGATTAAGTGGCTCAACGGTACTGTGCGTGTGTGCTTTGCATAAAAGAAAAAATTCAAAAAGCCGCATCATCAGCTCTCGAGCCTTTTGAAAATGTTATTAGAAAATGCATCACATAATTTTTGCCGCGACTTGTTAATTTTCTATGGATGTTTCTACGGAAAAAAATTCCCCGAATATAAGAAAAGCTTGCTTTGAGCCTTTACTTCAAAATATTCGTTGAAAATATGCTGGCTGGCTTGTGATTAAATTTTTTAAGATAATAATATTTTTTATGTACTACAATTTAACTATATACATATGTACAAGGATTTATTAGTAAGAGCGTAGAAGTCTACATATCTGAGCAACTACAACCATAAAATATTTACTCGCAATCGTAATCATATAGCGTGCCCGACGATTCGAATTTCATTACGTGAAAAATTAAAGCCCATCGTAAGAAACTGATTGGACTTTATCAGTGTGGTTTAGGCCGGAAAAATCAACAAATAACTAGATATTCACTATACGAAAAATCTTGGAAAATACCCGTGAAAAGAGAATCGAGACGCACAACCTCTTAGTAGATTTTAAATCCGCCTTCGACAGCATGAAAAGGAAACGCCTCTCTGCCGATGTATCTGTTCGAGCCGTTCGATACCAAACGAAGTTTAAGAAAAGGCGACTCCTTATCATGCGACTTTTCCAATCTGCTGCTGGAGAAAATTATTCGAGCTGCAGGGCTTAATCGATCAAGTACAATCTTATATAAGAGTGTACAGTTGCTCGCATATGCCGATAATATTGATATTATTGATCTCAACAACTGAGCCGTTAGTTCTGCTTTCTCCAGCTTGGATAAGGAACCGAAACAAATGGGTTTTTTGGTGAACGAGGGCAAGACGAAATATCTTCTGTCATCAAACAAACAGGCGTCGTACACACAACTTGGCTCCCACGACACTGTTGACAGTCATAACTTTGAAGTTGTAGATAATTTCATTTATGTTGGAACCAGCATTAACACCTACAACAATGTCAGTCACGAAATCCAACATAGAATAACAGGAGTTATTTCGAACTGGGTAGAAAATTAAGAAGTAAAGTCCTCTCGCGATGAATTGTCGAGACAAAGGTTCTACGGAAGATTTATAATCCTTTGCGAGTTGGCAACGGTGAATACCGCATTCGATGGAATGCGACGAGATTGACGTAGTTCAGCGAATTAAGAGACAGCGGCTAGGCTGGCTAGGTCATGTCGTCCGAATGAAGATAAAAACACTCTAGTTCTCTCAATTTCTTACCTATTGGCCAAAGCTGGCCGCTTTTGGGAACTGCTTCCTTTGACCGGTCCACTTGTTGATACTATTCATCTTTATTGAATAAAAACTCTTTTATGGTGTTCATCTTTGAAGCCTTCTCAAGCAATTCTGAATCTTGAAAATACAAAACTACGAGATCTTATTTTTCGAAATTTCGTCAGTTGCGCTGTCTTTTGTGAGGTCATGTCAGTTGTACATAGGTCGTTAGGCACTTGGTCCTTAATGTACGGGCGTCCTTGCTTCTGTTCTCCACCCATGGGTCTTGAGTCGAAGGTGTTTTTCGCTGGAGCATCATTTTCCATTCAAACGACATGGTTTAACCAGCGCATGTGTTCGTGGTTTCATCTTCTTATTCGCGGGCGGCTCCAAAGATCTTGCGAAGAACAGTTCTCTCGTATGCTCCAAGTTTTTCTCATCTCGGGTCGTCATCGTCCATGTTTTTGCGCCGTATAATAGGATGTAAATAATTAATGACTTATAGAACTTAATTTTTCTTTGTCGAGAGAGGTACCTACTATTGACCGGTCCCAAAGTGTCACCTATTCTGTCACCAAAGAGTTATTCTGCGCTCCGATTATTGGTGGAATAAATGCTGGTTCCGGGATATACAAAGTCCCTAACTTTTTCAAGTTTATAACTGCCAACCGAGACTTAGTTCCCAAGAATCTTTGTATTTGGCTTCCAGGTACTTTGTCTTGCTCTTGTTCTTCACAAAACCATCCTGTTTCGCTCCTTTTTCCAGGCTTGAATAGGCTGCGCTGAATAGGCAGTTCCCATCAGTGCTGTCGACAAAATGGTGTTGGGTATCGATCTGTTTGTCAAGAGTCTTCTGCTTCAGGATTTGACATTTTGTGAAAATCTAGTCTAAGGTGGATTTGCTAGTTCTAAAGCCACACTGAGAAGGTCCAATCAGTTTACTCACAATGGGGTTAAGTATTTCACACAATACTGCCGAAAGAAACTTTTATGACATGTTAAGAAGGCTAATTCCGCGATAATAAGCGCAAACAGCGGTATCTCCCTTCATGTGGATAAGATAAAGTACACTCATATTCCAATCATTGGGCACATATTCATTCGACCAAATCATGCTTAGCAGTTGAAACATCATCATAACAAGTATTTCAGTAACCTACCGCCTCTTCAGCAGCGGTACGAAGAGAACGGGAGATGGAGTCACAAAATTCATATGCGTATGAGTACGCTAATCTTGGACTGCCTATTGTGATTGCAGCTTTTCGACGTCCAGCTTTGGTTGTGCTGTCTGACATACCCTCTTCGCTGCATTATTCAGAAGTTTCATTAGAATAGATAATCTTGTGAATACCAAAATTTCAAGAAAAGAGAACGAAAATAAACGTTCTTCAGTGACTAATAATCAAACGTATTCTTCAGATATAATCTTCAGTCAGTATTTTCAGGATCTATTTCTGAAGAACAAAGTAGGTCATTTTCTAAGACATTTGACAGTTCAGTGCAAATAAAAAAACTTTGGTGGAATCTTTTGAAAGCAGCTGAAAAAGTAATGTTGAAAACTTTTCAAACAGCCTGGAAATGGATGCTTTCAGCTAAGAGGAGATTATCAGGGATTCAGAGCAATATTCTATTGTAATACAAATACATATTTTCAAGTTGTTGCTCAGCCCAGTACAGGAACATACGACTATTCTGGTTGTCAAGCATCTCCAGTTTCGTCAATTTGATCTTGTAAGGATGTAGGTCACGATCTTTTCGCAAAATTCGCCACAACGACGTCACAGAGATGCCCTACGTTTGAGAACGACATGTGAGAGACTGATTTGATTTGACACTACGGACACTTCTTTGTCTCACTGGCACGGGAACATTTTGTACTGTGCCTATGGATTCAAATTTGTCCACTAGATGCTCAATTGTTGAACTGACAGGACATTATGACTGATTCCAAATTTTGTTGGATCATATATCTTTCCACGATGAAATGGCAAATCTTATTGAAGAGAAATGTCAAAAGAGCGGGAAATAATATGGCGGGAGAAAACTTGCTCTAGACGCCAAATAACTAACAAGTCTTATGTAACTGACGGTATTTCCCGGGCTTTGAATTTTGCAAGTTGCAAGAATATAAAATGTTTGGTTACACCCGAACTTAGCCCTTCCTTACTTGTTTTTCATTTCGTTATTTAGTTATAAGAATATCAAACCCTTAACTCTGTTCGTAAATATTATTACAAAATAAACTAAATTATTTGCATACTTAATTTTAATCTCTTGCAATCACTTCCGGGTATTCACTTTCAGTTAGCACATCGGCAACAGTTTGCAGTAATTAACGACACAATGTTATCCTTTAAATCATTTCACCCATATTGACTTTTGCTCATTAAAATGCACGCACCAATAATCATATGCATACACATACTTATGCACTTATCTGCTTATGTACTTATGTATATACTTACATGCATAAAAAATTTATACGAGAGAGAAAGCTAATAAACCGAAAAATGCAATATAAAATGGATTCCAATGCAATACGCGGACGCAGGTGAAATACATACTTAACTTATTGTAAAATACATACTTAACTTATTGTAAGTATGTATGTATATTTGCATTTATGTTCTTTGTGTGTGTGAGTGGTTGCAAACGCTGAATTGTGTCGCTGAAGGATTGTTTTGTTTGGCGTTGAGTGCCGATAATGAGCTGTCCGCTTACGTAAATGTTGTGCTTACGCTTTAACGGCAACACACACACACACACAAATGCCCACAAACATGCAGATAATGCCGTTATGTGACATTTAGTCGCAACATAAAGCACCCACATGCACACAAATACCATTGCGCGAATGTGCACCTGAGTGACCGCATAAAATATGCAAATTAAACACTTGCAGATTAACCTATCGCTGGCTGCGGCGCTGCTGCTGATGTGTACGTGTATTTGTGTGTGTGTGTGTTTGGAAAAAGCGCATGGAAATTTATTTACAAACTTATTGTGGCAATAGGAAGTAATTACCTGGTTTTATGGCGCAAAGAATTTGTAGGTATTTATCGATTTATTGAAAAAGCCGATAAGCGCTCAACAGGAAGTGCGTTACATGCACAGCATTCGCATGGGTTCATACATGCATATATGAGTAGTTGTGTGTTTGTGTGCATTTATTGCTTTCGATAAGCAGCGACACACTTTCTCTTCGCTGTCACACTTTGATATGGCTTTCAGCTGCATAATTATTATTTTAATGTATTAATGGCTATTTTGTAGGCGACACACACAGGCACACACGCACACCTATACACTATACATGCATTTGTATGTGTGCGCATTGCTGTTGTGTCAGCGTATAACGTTGCAGGCAATTCAATTTGCTACAGTTCATTGGCCAGCGCGCAATTCATTGCATCAAAATGATTTTAAATAATATATGAACGAGTGGAAATTATTAAATTAATTTAAAAATACTTTTGTATGCTGCTATCATAATATTTTCGTACAACATGTTGCATGTTAATTGATTGCAACAATTTTTAAAGCAGTCGGTCAACGTCACTCAAGCAGTTATGATCGAGTTGGTGCGATTGAACAATAGTAATGCTCGAATAAATTACAAAAAAATATTATATGTCTGTTGCCACGCCCACTAATAATCACTATACAAAATTATCTTCAATGATATAATTAACTGCGATGCTTGAAATTTATAAAACTAAAGCGCATGTGTGGTATAGGCAGTTTTCGAAGGGAGGAAAGTATCCTAGAACGCTTAAAAAATTTGGTTTGTTACTACTGTGGGCAAAAAATAGTAAGACTTTTAAATTTCGCGCGAAAACGCATTCATTGAAATATTTTTTTCTAGGTTGGTGTAACTGTCAGTGATATCTGTGCCAAATCTTGCATCAAAATAATTGTTAGAGTTTAGTATACGCTTTGCTTTCTAAAGTACATAAAGTTCATTCGGCGATTTTTACGATAAATGAATTTATTCAGCAGAATTTCTTTTAAATTTTGGGTGCAGAATGTAATCTCTGATGCCAAAACGTTCAGAATTTTGGAAAAGACCTCCGGTGATAATTGTGTGTCGCCAGCAAGTGTTTTCGATTGGTAAAAATTATTCAAAGAGGGTCGAGAACGCGTTGACGACGAATTACGTCCAGAACGGCCATCAACATCAAACGCTGATCAACACGTCAATAAAATATAGGAATTGTTGCTTGAGAATCGACGATTGATATCATTGTTGCAATATCGGAAGGATCAGTGAAAGCCTCAGAAAAGTTAAAGCACGATTCGTTCCAAAATCAATAAATTTTTTTGAAAAACAGCGTATCGTTAACGTCTGTGAAACAATTCTTTCCGACTATCAGGGTGTCATAAAACGTATTTTTACTGGCGATTAGTCATGGATCTATGTTAGCGATCCAGAAACAAATGATCAATCGGCCGAATATCGTGGCAAAAACCACGTCGATTATGGAGGTGTGATACACTCCGAATTCCTTTCGACCGCCCAAACTGTCAAAAGGAAAACTATTTTATTGTTAAGCGTCATTTGCGTGAAGCTCTGTGTAATAAGAGGCCGGAATTATAAACTGTCAACTCTTGGTTTTTGCACAACGATAATGTACCGTCGCTTACTGCAATGATTCTTCGTGAGTTTTTTGCCAAATTTTCAGCCAATATCGTGCGTAACCCCCAAATCCCTGATTCCTCGGTCGTCAAATTAAAAGAGCGCCTTTTCGAAACCACTGTAGTTTTTTTTTCAAATTGATATAAGGGTCTATGGAAGAAGTGGTGAATCGGCTTAGGCCTTAACTTAAAAGCCATAAAAAGTACTCTGTACAGACTAAGGTATAAAGAAAAAACAGATAGCCAGCCGTTTTTGTGATAAATAAAGTCTTATAAGGTTTCGTTGAAGATGTTGAAAGAATGCTTTGATCTCTTAGTAATCCAGCATCCAATTTCACGATAAACTTGCAATGAGAAGAAAGTAAACTAGATAGAGCAAGCACCAAACCTACAATTAGACTCCAATAAAGCGGCTTTTCCAATAAGAGCAATAAGATTTCTTTTTTGTGTAATTGGTAAGGAAATCCAAATGTTTTTTTATTTAATGTGACGAATAATCGTTGCAATTAAGTTCTGAATATAACATCATTCATGCGAAAAGCCACCAACCAGATCGATCACGTTGTGACACGAAAGACACGTCTCCACGTTTTAGACGTTAGACTAGTTGGTACGATGAGGAGTGCCGCGTCGCAGTGGAGAGAAAACATACTACCTACCTTGCAACATTACAATTGACCACAACACGTGCGGGATGGGATAGATACCGAGAGTTGAAGAGGGAAGTAAGAGGCATTTGCAGACAAAAAAAAAGAGAGAGGCCGAAATACGTGACTATGAGGAGCTTGACGAGCTGATCGACAGGGATAATGCTCGAAAATTCTACGAAAAGATGCGGCAACTAACAGAAGATTTCAATACCGGACATACACATTCTTGTAGAACCCCCAGAGGTGATCTAGTGACTTCTATTTTCTTCTCCGATTGTCTCAACATCCTTCTTCTCAACATCACATGTAAGGTTCTATCGGGTGTGAGAGACTGAACCGACTGAACCGTCAACCAACTGATTGGACAATTGATCGATTTTAAAGCCGTCATCGACCGGACTAAAGGGAACTGCTGCTATGTTTGAATTTGGTATTCCAGCAAACTAATACGGCTATGTAAGCTGACGTCAAGCAAAAACTCCGTCAGGATCGGAAATAACCTATCTGATCTGTTCGATATCACACAAGGTTTCAAACAAGGCGACTCCCTATTGAGCGACTTTCTCAAACTACTGCTGGAAAAAATTATTCTAGCTTCAGAGCTTAATAGATATACTTATATAAAATTCGATTTCCATTTCTATAAGAGTATACAGCTGCTGGCTTACGACGATGATATTGATATCATTGGCATCAACACCCGCACCGTTAGTTCTGCTCTATCCAGTCTAAGTAAGGAAGCGAAGCAAAAAGCGATAGTGAACGAGGGCAAGCCTAGGCTCCCACGTCACTGCTGACAGTCATAACTTCGAATTCGTAGATAATTTCGTCTATTTTGGAGCAACAATGTCAGCCTCGAAATCCAACGCAGAATAACTCTTGTCAACAGGTGCTACTTTGGACTGAGTAGGTAATTGAAAAGTAAAGCCCTCTCTCTCGAAGGAAGCAACCAAACTGTATAAGTCAATCATTATTCCCGTCTTACTATATGGTACAGAGGCACGGACGATGACAACATCTGATAAATCGACGTTACGAGTTTTCGAAAGAAAATTTTGCGAAAGATTTATGGTCCTTTGTGCGTTGGCCACGGCGAATATCGCATTCGATGGAATGATGAGCTGTGAAGTATATTACGACATTGTCATAGTTCAGCGAATTAAAAGACAGCGGCTACGCTAGCTAGGTCATCTCGTCCAATTGGCCTCCAGCTTTGAGAGTTTTCGACGCAGTACCCGCCGGGGGAAGCAGAGGTAAAGGAAGACCTCCACTCCCTTTGAAAGACCAGGTGGAGAAGGACCTGGACAATCTCCAATTTGCGCCAATCAGTGAAAAAGAAGACCGACTAGCGTGATGTTGTAAACTCGACTATAATCGCGTAAGCGGTGTCTACGCCAATTAAGAAGAGGAAGTTGGATATTAGCATTCGCCAAAGCTTCTTGAGCTTATAAGAAATATGGTTAGGTGCTTTATTTATATTTCTGCTATTTCTCCTGGATAACATATATTTTAGCCGTGATGTGACAAAGATGGGACATTTGAGAAAGAGGTGTTGCGAATATTCAATCTCATCTTCTTCAAAACGGCTTACGCAACTAATATCCGGTAAAATTTTGAATACCTACAAATATTGAAACGCTAACTTAGAGGGTGAATAGCTCACTAGATCTCTTATGATTTAATCTAGGTCTTACGACTGCAAGGCTGCCAGTAGTTCAGAGCTCATCTGCGAACCAACCTTCCAGTAGTGAAATTCGCCATATAAAAGTAGTACACATTTCTAACAACAACATTAATTTATACAACAACTATGAGTCCGCAAACAATGCATCACTTTATATGCCCCACTCGCACTTCCTTTTGCATTTCCTTCAATCACACGGTTGTCATTCCGTCATTTCACCGGAAGGCAATTATCGAATTAATTTACTCGCTAGTGACCTGACCGACTAACATTACCGTGTTTTATGACAAAATAAACGCTACGACAAATGCTACAGTGCGATTATCGAGTTGAGTTCATCTGAGTTGAGTTGACTTCTGCGCGCGGCATGAAGACGGTTCAGGTGACACCGATGCAACCACTCGCACAGCCACATAGGTTGTAGGAAAGAAGCGAAGTTGGAGATAACTTTGGTGTAGGTAAATATATAGCAAGACACGTATGCCAATATATCTATCACTAGGGGCCAATATTCATCCGGATTGTCGCATTGACTCCCATTGTGCGCCCAACCCAAGTGGCGATTCACTTGCAGAGATGAGCGCACCGGATATGGCAGGCGAAGTGATTTGGCTAATTGGCCGAAATGAGTGTGTGAGTGAGTGGCCCTGTAAATGGGTGAATTAGGGACAAGCTGATAAGGTTTGAGACGTCATACAAAAAGTCATTTGAGATGAAGCTGATTTTGTGAGTTGCTTGCTCTCTCTTTCACATGCACACATACTACATATACTTTCGGTACATTAAAGGTGCATGAAAGTCATAAAAGTCGTCTGCTACGAATAAAGTTATTTTGTTGATGACTTGCTGACTGCTGAAACTGGACAAAGTGATGATGAGGGTTAAAATCATTTGTGGTTGCATTAGATAGTGCTTGTGGAGAGGCAAAAAGGAACGCATAAATACGTGAGAAAGGAGATATGAAATCTTTATTCACTTAGCAACTTTATATTTCTAGTTCTTCTAAGTTCTAAAGATACTAAAAACACAGGACGTACCAGTACTAACCGAAATTTGGAGTAGTGGTGATAAAGAACAGACAAAATGGATTGAAGTGATCATTACAGGGCATTTACCTTTAAGCCGTCTAAACCTTCAGAAACTTAATACAAGTAAAGTAGCAACGGTAGAATGCAGAGCTTGTGTGGAGTACCAGAGACGCTGGAATCTCTCGGTTGAGTTGGAATCTTTCCTGGCTATTAATACTCTTATTTAAAGAATATTGGACATCTAGGGTGAACAACTCAAATATGTCACAAAACCAACTGACCAACTGAGTTGCTAAGTACAACCCAATCAAATTGAGATATGCTGTTTTCAACCTATGATCCATAGAAAAATAAACTTTTGGTTCTGGATTGAAAGGGACGCTGATCAAAGCGGAAGAAGCCGTATAACCGACGAGCTAGTCACAGCGAGCACCCTTGTCCCGATCATATCGAAATGGAACTGAGTTCGTCCTCTATTGGCATCTTGCAATTTAGCACTTGACCCATGGACCTATCGTGGGCTTATCAGGGACTGGCCGATGATCCGATCACTGGCCTAGAGTAGAATATAGGAAATCTACTGAGCAAAGTTTATCTTGCCGAGTCTTGGGTGTCTTAATGGATATTGTTCAATAAGCATTCTTGTGGTAAGGCTAAAAGTCTTGTCCGACGCAAGTTGCTATGGTTGTATGGAGGTGGAAACTTCTAGGCAATTTCTTCTCCATTTTCCAGCCTTTGCAAAACTGAGGATGAAACATCACGACTGTCTTATCTTCGGCGAATCAGAGGGTTTGTGATAAGCTCAAAGTGCTTTATAGATTTGTGAGTATCTTATGATCTATTATATAGGCTATTGGGGACACACATGATTTTTTAAATAACCTAATCTGCCAAGTATTCCTACATCTGTGGATATCAAAGACTATTTAAAGGGATTAATTGATTGAGTATTACAACGCAATTTTTTTTTTTTTTCATTTACTATATAAATAAAAACTCCTTTCTTGATGAAATAATGTGTAGTTTGTTACTCTTTTGTATGTTGGCCATAATAGAGTCGAAACAATTTCTGTCGTTTTGGTGACTGTCCTTGAAGCAATACTATTCTGGCACTTCATTTGAACTACGAAAAGTGCTTTGAAGATATGTTTTTGAAGTTCAATTCTTTATTATTAAAATATACCTGACAAATCCATAATAGAGCCGAGGTTTGAAGTATAACAAATTTTATATAAAATACAAGGCATACTTTCAACCCTTACTAACTCATATAAGGCTACATCCATGTACGACGGCGTACAACCCTTGATTTGTCAGATTTTCGCCCCACTCTCATCTCATGCTATTGCTTCCAAGTTCTTTGAAAATGTTAATTTTTTTGCAGCCAGCAAATGAGGCATTGAATGCGCTTTTTGCTGCGCCAGTAGTTCTGAATTTTTTCTGACTCTGTTGTTCCAGCATTCATTGCTCTGTGTGCTGGTACGCTGTTATTATTATTTTCTTTCTCCACATCAAATATAACAATTCTTTTCTTTCAAATTTCAACATAAATTATTTTTCTCTTATTTGTCACTTGGCAGCACTGCTTGCGGCTAAATTTGCAACCGGCCGTAATAGAAAGCAATTGCGGCAGAGTTGCCGTTAGAAAATATTACCTTGAGTGCGGTTGCATTATATGATAGTAGAGTATATAGTACTAGTTTTAAAATAGACTTCTTTGAGAAAGAAACCTAGTTAAGCCAATTCGATTTTTTTCTGTTAAAATACGGAAGTTGAACCAATTTTTCTGGTCAATATCTCAGTGACAAAAGAACTAATCCATCATTTTAACACTTTGAACAAAAGTTGTTGTACTGATGACTTAGACAACTTATGCTGAGTGAAACAACAAGAAAAATAGGCACGAGAAGTTTTCGGTTCACTAAGGATTAATATAAATCATATAAACATCTACTTGGAAATTCAAAGATTAATGGCGATAATTGGTATTTTCTCTCCTGAAAATCTGAGCACAAAGCTATGAAAGAAGGAGAGTATTTCCCCGTCAACGTATGAAATAAAACAGCAATGGGGATGCTATTAAGGGTTCATTGGAAGTCACATTAGACCAATGTAGAAAACTTTTGAAAGCAACAAAAATCGTAATATTGTGTACTCGGAAAAGTCTTTTCGTATGTTATCAAAAGATATCGTTGCGGTCTTATATCTCCAGTGTTACCAATCACATTGTCGGGGAAGTTGAAAAAAAGTTACAGCTGTTCAAAAATGAGTAAATCAAATGAAAAATTTCGCTATATTTTGTAATTTTTATATGAAAAAGGGAAGAATGCCATACGTGTAGCACAAAAATGGTTTGTATGCTTCCGTTCTGGAAATTTCGATGTGAAAGATGCACCTCGCTCTGGTCGACCTATCGTTGCAGTGAAATTCGATGAAAAATCGAAATAATTTACCAGGACCTTCATATAAGCAGTAATGACATCACTAAGGAACTTGACATTCATCATTAAGTGGTTTTGAACCAATTAAAAAAGGCTGGCTACAAAAAGAACCTCGATGTTTGGGTACCACATGAATTATTTGCGAAAAATTTAATGAACCGAATTAACATAGAATTTGCTGAAACGAAATGAAATCGAACTACATATTTCTAAAGCAAATGGTGACATTAGACAAAAAGTGGATCAAATGCGACAATAATGTGAAAAAAAGATCATGATCCAAGCGTGGTAAAGCTCAACAAATAGTCGCAAAGGAAAAAGGATTGATTCCTCGAACGTCAACAACTGACGAGATTAAGGCAAGCAATCGAAAAAATGGCCAGAACTAGTCAACAGAAAGGGCTTTGTCTTCTATCAGGACAACGCTAGACCACACACATCTTTGATGACTCGGGAAAAACTCGGAGAGCTTGGCTGGGAAGTTTTGATATGGTCCTGACCTTGCACCATCGGACTACCATTTGCTTCGGTCAATGTAGAACTCCCTTAATGGAGCAAAGATGACTTCAAGAGAATGCCTATATTTATCGGAAAATACAAAAAACTTGAATTATTAAAATAAAGATACTTCACTAAACCATTTAAAGTTACTACCAGTTTATAGATACTACAACGGGCCGGCGTTAGGATCAACATTTTAACATAATCTAGCATGCAAGTAGTTGGAGGCTTCTGTAGGGCTGCTTGGCTGTCTGAACAATCATTTGCTGGGATTCAAAACTCGTATTTTAATGCGTGAATTAAGTTTATAAAGTTTCCGACAATGGTTTTACACCGAGAAAGAAATGTCGGAGTCATTATAAGACATATTTCTTGAGGTTGCCAATACCAGGTCTCTAGAGCATATAGCTTCCGTACAAACTGACCAATCAAAGTCAAGTTCCAATACTAAAAAAAATATTTGACAAGATATCTTAACCAAATTTGGTTAACTTCTTGTTCAAGACACGGCTGCAATATTAGAACAAATCCATTCTTTAAGAATTGTATCTCAAAAACTTGTGTAAAATTGCATGAAGATCGGTTGAGTAGTTCTCGAGAAATCTTGCCAGTCGACTTTGAAAACACAGTTTCGAAAAAAACGCGTTTAAAGACGGCGCGCTTACCAGCCTCTTCAAGGCTGCATCTCTGAAACTATTACTCAACTTGAAAATTTAAGACAATATTCTAGAGATATGTAATAAGATAAAAAAAATCACGAAACTCATTAATATAGTAAGGAATAGAATTAATAAGTCTTTTCAATGAATTATTATTCAAAACAAGACGTGGATTTTTGAAAATATTGCTCAGATCGAATCATCATAGCATATAGCTGATTTACAAACTGTCCGATCAAATCAAGATCATTTCTTTTGAGCTATAAGAAATGCCCTCGTCCTCGAAGGTATTATAGTATAACTTTATTTCTTATATAAAAGTCAAAGCAAATATAATCAATATTTCTCACTTACCCCATAAAATTTTTTATTTCAAAATGGCAACCCTTTTCCATGGCAGTTGCATATTGTTTACAACCTAAATGCTCACGGGGCTTTCCGCCTTTGTTCTATGCGACAAATATGAAATGTGTAGCGGTGTTGGGGTGCCATAGATATATGTATACATACTTGTATATATATATTTAAGGGTGTATTTGTGCTGCAAGAAAAGAAAAATAAAATATTTTATTTGAAAAATGCATTGAAAAAGTAGAGAAAAGCAAAAACAAAACTGCTTGTATTCGTTAAGTTTTCATTTGTAGTTTTATTTTTTGCACTTTCTTCATACACTCAGCACATTTGCTTGTTGCAACAAAAACATCTTACAACAGAAAATACTTTATTTGTTTGCTGCAGCAGAAAATTTTTCAAAACTGACACGTTCCTGATGAGTTGTCCACAGCGTGGACATTACAACCGTACCTACACACATACATACAAAAGTAAAATTGGACGAAGAACCAAAAAAGGAGCATTGCATTGTGACAGTTGCGACAGGCGGCGGCTGTGAAGCAATGTCCGAATTGTTCAATTGTCTTGTCTAACTGAGTCTTCTATTCGAAGCCGAAGCCGCTCGCTATTGGGTTGCTTGTCTGCAATTTGAAATGCGATATCAACAAATATTGTGCGCCTCATCGCTTATCCCACGGAGTTGCTAAGTAGGCTTCAGCGTTGCCACCTATAAATTACCATTGTGCATAGCGGTGGCGCTTCAAGCATGAGAATGAGTAGCGACGCTTTTAAGGCGAACGAAAAGTTTTGTTCACATTTCTGATGTAACGTAAGTGGCATGTGATGTATTCTTTGTTTTCAACAATATTTACTGTCAGCCGTAAGCGAATGGCATTTATGAAAAATTTCGGAACAATGCGAGCATCTGGACATTGTAATCAAAAGAAAGGCTGCTTTCTTGGTGTGGGTTGTGAAAGATTCTGCAATCTTTATGCCTTTGCATACTTACAAATGAAAATGGTGATGTGAAAGAAATCGCGTGATCAGGAATCAATAGTACTCAAATAAAGCATTTTCAGAGATATTTTGGTCTTTACAAATATTATTGGTATTATAGTTATTGGAATCATTATATATAGTGAACACAACATCAGACTCAAAGACTTTGTGATCATTTAGGGCAGTGAGAGCAATCCGAACTGAAAGGTTTCAAAGTTTCTCGTAATAACGGTTCTAACATATGCTGCTGATGAGAACCACATCCGACTAAGCAATTATGTGTGGATTTCAACATGTAAGTCTCAATGTGTTATCAGCTATTTGTATTATAAAGCCCAAGTCGAGAAGAGTGAATTTCTGAATTACGATATCATTGCCCAGAACCTCACGTTTGTTCTGCTCTCCAGGCTTGGTAAGGAAGCAACAAATTTGGGAGAACGCTCGGACGAAATACAATTCCCAAACAGGCATTGCACGTTGACCTCAAATTTGCAGTGTGAAATTCGTCTATCTTGGACCGATTAGCGCAACAACAATGTTAGCCTTGAAATCCATTGCAGAATCACTCTTGAACAGAGCTACTTTGGTGAGTTGGCAGAAATTCAAGTTCTTGACGAAAAAAGGAAACTCTACGACCTCAACTCCCATTGAGGACATGTCAATTGATGAATCGGCTTAGCGGTTGGGGACATGGAAGTTAGCTCTAGTTGAGCGAACATGGCGAATGTGATTTGTACTTCATAAAAGTGATGAACGATATGAAGTTTGAGGACGTGGAACTGGAAGCACTACTGAAATACTGTTGCCAAACATATGAAGAGCTCATATAACCTTTGGAGGTCACTCAAAAAGTAATTTCTAAAACAATGCAACAGTTGCCGGGTACCTTCAAAAGTAGGAAATTAAGTGTCATATCAATTGAGACCAAGAGACATTGAAAGGCGATTTCGCATGTCAAAAAAGTTGTCTGAACACTTTAAAGGAGTCGTTTGAACATTGGATTGTGACATAATATAGCAGACAAATTAAGAGGTTGCATGGACTTACGGCTCTAAAAATATATAATTCTTTTATTGTCTTTTTTAAATTTACAAAACCTCTAGAATATTGTCCTAAATTTTCAAGTTAATCCTAGTAATAGTTTTGGAGGTACAGCTTTGAGAACTTGTGCGCTCGAGGCTAACTAGACTAAGTGTGCAGCCTTTAAACGCGTTTTTCTCAGAACTGTGTTGTGAAGTCGATTAGCAAGATTTCACGAGAACTACTCAACCGATCTTCATGAAATTTTACATAGGTCTTCGAGATAAAAATTCTTAAAAACTTGAATGAAGAATTTTTTTTCGATTACAACTAATTTTTGTAAAAATGTCTGCCGACAATCCAATTTTTAGTTGTTTTTCCTGAGTTAAGGTTTTAACCAAAACTCGTATATTTCTCGTTTTAGATGATCCTATAAATAGTTATCCTGCCAACGCGCGCGCATCTTTGTTCCACGGGATTACCGGAAATGGCGTTGAAATAGCTGACTTTAAACTATTTTTTCCAAATATTTCAGAATATCTTTGTTTTTTATTTATTTATTTATTTATTAAAAGAAAAATAATAATACAATTATTATCTTACAGAGTAAGAAGCACTAGCTGCCAGGGCTTACGGCTTAATATCTTTGTTAATAGTGTATTTTTGTATTAACAAAAATCGAATAAAATATCTAATTTTTTTATTCGAGTATGAATTTTTATATTTTACCAAGGAAACCCATGTAGCCCCTTGAAAGTAAAGTCTAATATCCATGACTTCAATTACTCTTAATTTGGTGAGATTGAAAGGCGTGCTGTATTGGGAGCTTCTAAAACCGAGTGAGACTATTAATGGGAAATACTTCCGTCAAGAAAAATTGAGTGATTGCCGAAAAAGACTCGAAATTCGCGACTAGATACGAGGAAATAGATTTCCTGCATTACATGCCTCATATTACAAAACGGTTTACAACACAGCAGCTGGAATGTTTTGTTTTTTGAGCGCCCTCATTGAAATACTCGTCCCATCAGGGTATTGAAAATTGGCTTAATTCATTAACCGCCAAGTCGGCGTTGTTCTTTTAGAATAGAATCTAGATAATGGAAAAATATTACAGCCTCATTTGGGCAATACTTTGAACAATACTATTTTACATGTTTTTCTTATATAAGTATGGTATAATCATAGATTCATTAAATGCAGAATTGTCACATTTGTTTTAATTTAATTTTCGAGGGCACGATTGACCTTAGGTCGCGTTGCAAACCTCAACTATTTATCTTAGCTCACAGGTTAGTAAATACTATATTTTGCTTTATATATTCGGCGGAAAGAAGAAGTATTCATTTGATTTTGAAGTTCAAATCTAGCCTACATTGTCTGGTACTATGACCTAAGACCTTTTTTTTACTTATTATATAACCAAGAAGTCTTACAAAACCTCAGTGTATGTGACCAATTTATGAACTTTCTTAAAATATATGAAATTTTTAGGAAATAAACTAGTGCGATTGCAATAATTTTAAAGCAGTGAGGAGGGTATTGACAAGCAGCAACTAACTGAAGCACACATAGACTACTCGATTCTTAAGCGTACGTTCAGGCGCCAAAGCGGAAAACAGCAAACGCTACGTGCGTGGATTCGAGTGAAACACGAGTATTTACTTTACGTGCAGTGGCCGTGTGGCGAATTAAATTTCGGTGTAGCGCATAAAGATACGAGAACTTATAAGAACGAAGAAAGAAAACGGGAATTGCAGCTTGCAACAATTGCTGGCACGTGTGTGTTGTTGCTGCTAACGAACGTTGCATACATTTAGGTGCAAACACTTGTTATGCGGTGAGCTCATGTTTATTTAATTTTGATCAATTGTCCATAGAGTGTCACATAAATTGTGGCATGTGGCATGCGGCATGTGGCAAGTTGCGGAAAGTATTAAATTTCTTTGTCAGTTCGATGCGCCATCAAACAAAGCAGCGCCACCGAAAGTATGCAATATATTTTGACTGCAGCGGTCACTGTGTGGCATGTTGCTTGTTTGTGGCAAGCAGACGGTAGTGAAGTGCTATTTGGATATTCAATAAATTCATTTTAATTTTTTGTGTGCAAATGCGCAACACTTGAGTCAGTATGTACTGGGCTGTGGCAATGTTGCACGTATGTAGATGCTTCTGTAAGCGCTGACTTGTCTGCTGTTGCTCAGAATTATAAGCAAATCGTGCGGCGCAGCCAAACTTTTAGGTTGACTTGTTCGACAGAACAAAATCATTTAAGTGCACACATGTGAAAACAGTTATTTTTCTGTAGTACATGTAAAAGTGTCTGTGTGTGTATGTGTGGTATATGGTTAAGTGTCTTGTTTACTTGCTCGTCCTTTGCCTCATGAAAATTTAGTTCATAAATTATGCAAAAATTGTGAGTCTGACTTGACGGACCATACTGTGGTGCACACACACACCCTCAGCCCGCTACGACATCAATTCATCGCCTAGTGAATACTATTATTGAATGTTGCACGAATGTTTGCAACGTAAAAAAAAGAAAAACGAAGCAATTCCACTCGAGTGGTATGAATACATATCCCTTGTGGCAGCTAAATATGCGCTGTCGAAACACGAGCGCCATTTGTTCATTTCGAGACCAATAAAATGGGAATATTTCAGCTTCAGCTGCAGCTTCGGCCTCAACTCAACTCTGTGCTGCACTTATCAGTTACCGTACCATAACTGCACCCACCTCTGCATGCGCATACCTTCCCCATTATACGACTGTATTTTGCTTACCCCGACGACGCTGTTGTACTAAATTTTCATGTTTGTGTCTTCTCGTCAATAACGGCACATCCGTAAGCATGTTGCAGGCCGCAGATAAGTGCAGCGGCGTATTTACTCGAGTACCGCGCGCCGTTGTTTGAGCGGCAGACGGAAGGAAGGTCGTCGTAGTGTGCGTGTGTTGTACTTCGTGTGTGCTGCTATTTGTGGCCTCTCATTCCTCGCCAACTGTTGAGCTCGTAAACTGTCGGTCTTTGGTTGGGTTGTAATTTTTCGTGTCTCACTTTGGTTGCCAAAACAAATGCATTTTATTTTCAATTTGTATGCGAGGTGGTGGAAATGTTAAGGAAGTTCGGGGAATGTAATGTGTGAAATAAGGATTGGCTTGGTCAGGGCGAAGTTCTCTTTCGAAACCTATGGTGGCTTTTCGAAAATGTTTAGCAGAAGTGAACTGTCTAGAATCTATTATACTACCATGAACACGAATAGTAAGACTTTGTTCATATTTTTAAAATTTTTAATTTATCTTCAAAATCTCCCCCTTAAATTAATCCACCTTGGCCCCGTGTGCCAACGTTTTTTCCTATCCTCCAAACAGTCATTGAAGTCAATTTCCGAAACAGTCCCTGATCCCTCAGACATGGTAAGATCACTGACTGTTAGTCAATGATTCTCAAGCACCAGTTCCTTTGCTATATTGGTGTGTTGATCTTCAGTTGATGTTGATGGTCATCGCGGCCTGGACGTGGTCCGTCGTCAATGCGTTCTCGAATCTCTTTGAACAATTTGTATCAATCAAAAACACTTGTTCGCGATAAGAAATTATCAGCGAAGGTCTTTTCCAACATTCTGAACATTTCGGCACCAGAAATTAGACTTCGCACACAAAATTTAATGGAACTGCTTTGTTGAATAATTTCACTCATCGTAAATATCGCCGAAAGCACTTTATGTACTTCAGAAAGACAAACATATACTAAACAAGAAGCAGCCTTTATGCCGCGATATCTGAATTTTGTATCCCTGCAAAATTAATACGGTGGTGTAAACTAATTTTGAGAAATGGCTTCAACAACTGTACCGTTAGTTTTGCTTTCTTCAGAATGGATAAAGAGGCGAAGCAAAAGAGTCTGGTAGTGAACGAGGGCAAGACGAAATATCTCCTATCACCAAACAAAGAGTCGTCGCACTCGTGACTTGGCTCTTACGTCTCTGTTGGCAGTCATAACTTCGAAGTCGTAGATAATTTTGTCTATTTTTGAACCAGCATTAACAGCAACAACAAAGCAGAACAACTTTTGCCAACAGGTGCCACTTCGGACCGAGTAGGTAATTGAGAAATTAAGTCCTCTCTGGAAGCACAATACCAAACTATATGTTACTCATTATTAAAAGATTTATGATCCGTTGCGCGTTGTATACGACGATCGTATGTTATACGACGACATTGACATAGTTCAGTGAATTAAAAGTCAGCGGACACCCTGGCTAGGTCATGTCGTCCGAATGTATGAAAGCAGTCCAGCTCTGAAAGTATTTGACGCTGTACCCGCTGGGGGAAACAGAGGAAGAGGAAAAAGGAGCTGGCTTCGGTTGGAATGTCCAATTGGCGAATGGAGCGTAGCGGTGTCTACGCCAATAAAGAAGAAAAAGAAGATTAAAGTTGAAGATTGCTGTGTGACCTGTAATCTATTGTGACATCTCCTTAATTTCCTTTAGCTGAATCAAGGAGGCCTAATAAATTTCTGGGTTTGCGGAACCGACATAGTCTCTCATCGTATTCATAGTCCTGATAGGACGATTGACGGGAAGTAAAAGAATATACGCTCTAGTATCTCTGCCACATGTCACAGCACTGATAAAACATATTAAAGATAGTAGCTCAATTTGGGCAGATGACAGCTTAGTTTGTAGAGGCCCGTAAAAATCACTCAAACTTGAGATTGGAAAATGTTTCGAAAGTTGACCATGGACCCTGATAGTTTGGTGTGTTATCGTACTATCCGAGTCCTAATTCAGCAACTTTCGAGGATTCTGTTTATAATTTTAGAATGCTGCCTGTTGTTTTTATTGCTCAGTGCCATAATCTAATATACAATATAAAATTTAATCAAACGTGACCCCGACTGAAAATCATCGTCTTTAGATCAGAGAGATAGAAGAGGAGCTCAATATCGCAAATGGATCGATTCAACACATTTTGGTTATTATTAAGGGTATGGAGTGGACGGTGTCGAGAAGAGGTAGCAAAAGAGATGCTTGACAACGTGGCTGAAGATACTCGTCATTACTCTTAGCTTGACATGAGTTTATTAATATGACGTCGAAACTGTCAAACAATGTAGCGAAAGGGCTCCGAAAATAAGCTGAACGCGAAAAAATCTGCGGCGGCTAGTTATGGAGAGAACACTTCTCTAGCCTTTTGAACGACAGTGAAAGTGTAACATCTGGAGATGGTGCACCCGATTCGATGATGATGAAAAAGATGTTCCATTGCACGACTATGATGAGGTTTGAATAGGTATCGCTAATAAATACAGGGTAGGCCATTTAAAGTTGACCCATTTGTTTCTAAAAAAAAAGAACAAAAGAAAACAATGTTTTTTGTTCATTTCAAAAATAATTTATTTTGGTCCAAGGGGATTTGTTTCAGCTAATATTTAAAAATTAGATCGCGTAAATGGGCACCTTTAGCTTTGACAGCTAAATGCACTCTTTTTTCGACATTTTCCATGACTTTGGCCAATGTTTCGGATGATATGGCGGCTGTTTCACGTCGAATGTTGGCTTTCAGTTGAGCTAAGGTCTTTGGCTTATTAGCGTATACTTTGGATTTCAAATAACCCCACAAATAAAAGTCTGGTGGCGTCAAATCTGGTGATCTCGGTGGCCAGTCAACATCACCATTTTTCGATATCAATCGCACGGGGAAAAATGGTCGCAATAAATTGATTGTTGGTCGAGCTGTATGGCATGTAGCCTCGTCCTGTTGAAACCAGAAGTTATCCATGTCATTTTCGCGAATAATGGGTATCACAAAATCCGTTATCATGGCTCGATAACGCTCACCATTGACTGTTGTCGTGGCTCCATCATCGTCTTCGAAAAAATACGGTCCGATGATCATATTCGCGCAAACACCGCACCAAACTGTTACTTTTTGGTCGTAAAGAGGCTGTTCTTCAATTAATTGAGGATTTTCGGTGGCATAAAATCGGCAATTTTGCTTGTTTCAACGAGAAATGTGCCTCGTCTGACATGATGAGTTTTCGCCAAAAGTCAAGTTCGTTTTCAGCCATTTCGATGGCCCATTTGCCAAAATTAAGGCGTCGCGGATAATCAGCTGGGTTTAGTTTTTGTGCCATTTGAATTTTATATGGAAACATCTTCAAATCTTTATGAATTATGCGTCGGAGAGTGGTGCGAGAGATGTCTAATTCCTGAGAGCGGCGATAACTCGATGTCGATGGAGTCTCCTCAATACTGGCTCGTACAGCTTCGATATTTTCATCAGAATGTCTTGTGCGTTGTCTGGATGCATGACTGGCATTACTGAGATTACCGGTGTTCACAAATTTTGCGTATAAAGACTTAATTGTGTTCTTAACTGGAGCACTTTTCACTTTATTTTTTTTGCGAAACGCACGTTGAGTTAACACAATTGAAAAGTTATTTTGAATATAAAGCTGAACAATTTCAGCGCGTTCTTTTGGAGTGTACTGTTCCATGGTATAAATTGTCTTCGAATGACGCTTCTAACGCGGTATGACATTAGCCGATTTGTCCGCGCTGTTAAAAGTTACAGCGTTGCCAGATGGGTCAACTTTAAATGGCCTACCCTGTATTTGTATAAAAATATACAAAAATGTATTTTTTGTCAGTCCGGATCAAAATTGATCAGATGGTATTAATGGGTATAATTCTGGCGTCGTTTAAGATTGTGCCACAAAGGAAGTGGGCGTGGTTGAAGACCAACTACGTTTCGTAAATATATATAACTAATGATGATCCTTAGGCCATCAGATTGGCGTCTACTCTTAAATAATTTAATATTATTTCTATATAATGTACTGTAGAATTAAATTCATTTAAAGTTATAAAAATAGTTAATCATAATTATTTGAACTTTTCCTCCATCAAATACACACAACTTAACAGCCGCATCACTAAAATGTTAATGCAATAAGTATTGTTAAAGTTTCTCTTTTCACAAGAAAAGTGAGTGAGCCGGCCGGCGGCAGCCGCACCGAAACACAATCCCCAGAGATTAGAAAACAACTTAAACTTCTTTATAGACAAGTGACTGTAAAGAAGCCACTTTACTTGCACAAGGCGATTTTGATTTAATTAAAGTTGTCTTAACAGCTAACAATTTACCGAACAATATAAATGAAATCAAGTGTCAATTTAATTAAATATTACTCATACGCCCCGTGCGACGCAATTGTGAAAGCGAACAAAATGCAGCTGCCTTGAGGGAGAGAAGAAAAGCTGAGCGACGTCTTTGTTTGATTGCATTATCTCAATTATATAGAAAACTTATGAATAAACACATGTAAGCTGCCACAAACACACGCACACACGCAGGCGGAGATAAATATAGTTTCTTGTGTGTGTGTGTTTGCGCGTGTGTGTTTGAATACAATAAGCAAGTGAGCGCAAATGAAAACCTGACAAAGTTTTAAAAGGAAATTGTATTGTTTGAAAAAGTTAAACATGCAACAACAGCAACAGCAGCAGCGGCAACCACATAGACAGCCAAGTGGCAACTACAGATAAACTAATTGTGTGTGAGTGCATATATGAGTGTATGTGAGACAATGCGGGGGAAAGTGGCAAGCGCGTTGGCATATGCTAGTTGAGCCTATCGACTTGGCAGCATTAAAAGGCGCATGAATACAAATCAATGCGAGCGAAAATCAAAGTAAAACAATTGCAAAACATGTCGGTTGCATGACTGACGGTGCGGTTGCACAGGTAGAGCGTCGTAGTCATGAGAAGTGAACAAAAAAACGGTAGTAATAAAGAAAAAACTAAAAAAACGTTAGTGTCGGCTGCTTCGAAGTTGTGATACCCTTTATAGATGGAGTTTTTCGTACAATAATATGATTTTGATTGTGCAGTTTATATGGCAACTATATGCTATAGTAGTCCGATCTGAACAATTTCCTCGGAGATTGTACAATTATCTTAAGGAATAATGTGTACCGAATTTCTTGAAGATATCTCGTCAAATGAAAAAGTTTGCCCTACAAGCACTTGCTTCCGATCGTGCAGTTTGTATGGCAGCTATATGCTATAGTAGTCCGATCTAAACCATTTCTTCAGAGATTACACTATTGCTTCAGGGAATAATTTATGCTAAATTTTGAGAACATATCTTTTCAAATGAAAAAGTTTTCCTTACAAGCACTTGCTTTCGATCGTTCAGTTTATACGGCAGCTATATGCTCTAGTAGTCCGATCTAAGCAATTTCCTCAGAGTTTACAGTATTAGCTTAGAAAATAATGTACGCCGAATTTCTTAAAGATATCTCGTCAAATGAAAAAGTTTTCCATACAAAGGCTTGGTTCCAAGTGTTCAGTTTGTATGGCAGCTATATGCTATAGTGATCCGATCTAAACAATTTCTTCGGATATAGCAGCATTGCCTTAAGGAATATGGCTCATCATGCCGATCATTTATATATTCGTATATATCTCCGGATCTCCGATGTTTCCGTCTGGCCTTCAGATGTTTCATTGTGGCAAATCCCTGTTAAGGGTATAAAAAGGTAGCAACAAAAACAAAAAAAAATACAACAACTGCCTGTAGTGAGCGATTACGTCAATGAAAGAGGATCCGCCACATACAGCAAAAAGCGCAGAAAAAACGAGAATGAGGTGGAAGTGGCAAGCACAAAGCGGCAAAGTGGCAACGCAACCACAAGCGTACACACACATACACATATAAGGCAGGCAATTCAGTTACCTTGCTGCCGTTTTTCATTGCATTCGCACACCGCCGCGGATGTGGCGTAGGAAATGTTGCACTATGTGACGACAATGACAACAACTGTCAACATGTGGCGGAAGCGAAGCGGAATGAATGAGTTGTGCTAGCGCTGGCAGTGACAGCGCACACTCATACACGCACGT
The DNA here is from genome assembly GCA_027475135.1 of Bactrocera correcta. Lineage (NCBI taxonomy): Eukaryota > Metazoa > Arthropoda > Insecta > Diptera > Tephritidae > Bactrocera > Bactrocera correcta. The sequence continues at coordinate 27,033,856 of CM050327.1, forward strand.
AGGTGGCGGCGTTTGTGTGTGCTGTGAAGTTTTCGAAAACTTTTTCAACATGTGGCACCTCCACTGAAAGTCGATGCCGCACGTGTGGCATAAAAATATTATTGTTATTATTATTTTGTTATCACTGCAACGGCGCAGCTAAAACTGCGTGTGGGTGGAAGCGCACACAAACAGACACTCACATGTAGTACCTACGCTGATGGCGGAAATGTCTTCAAAGTTTTCGAATTCAATAGAATTCAACAATCATATGAATATATGTATATGCACATACATGTGTGGCAACAACAATTGCAGCGCGTGTGTGGCTTTTCGCTATCTGCAACTTTGATTTGCCGTTAGTTTGGAAAGTGTTGCAAAGGTGTGTGCCTGTTTGTGTTGGTGCTACAGACCTGTTGCATGCGTTTGAAGTTTAGACAAAAACACAGTTAAAGTTGCTGTGGCACGGAGTTTGTGCCGAAGTTCGATCTTGTTGATTCCATGGCTTTGTGAGGTGCAAGGTGTCATCGCTACTTAACGTATGTGATTCGAGCAAGACACAAACAGGTGGCTACAGTGATTCAAAGAGACCAGCTTGTTAATAGTATTTCAGATATTATGGTTATGCAGGTATATACTAGGGCGGCCCAATAAATATTTAGACTATAAAATAAAAATATTTTTTAAATAAACTATAATATGTACATATATTTCTTAATATAGTCTCCTATCAGCTCGATACACTTGACCTAGCGATGCTCCATCCTGTTTAGCCCGTGTGATTAATTTGTTTTCTGGCAGTCTATCGAGCATTATTCGCTCGTAATTTCTGTCCGGTGAGAGATTGTTTTAATGTTTTGCAATAAGAGAAAGATAACGGTGCTAAATTTAAAGTATACGGTGGATGGATCAGTAGTTCCTAACCTAGCGCGATCCATATTGAGCCGTTTTTTCTGATATTCGCCCTCGAATTGGGCAAATATTTGGCATAGTAAAGTTCTGTGACCGAGGCTTGTTGTTGTCTTTCAATGAGGATGTTTTTTTACGTAGCGAGTCCCAAACCCAGCGCACAACCCTAAGTAGGGAATATTTCGCCTTCTCCCATTAGCTCGCCTTTAAACGGATGTTTTTAGGCTACCCAGAGGATACTTGGTCAAAGACCGGAAGTCGTGAGTTGGTTGAGTAATATGTAAAAGAATCGTTTCTGGCCACTCCCAAGTGAATGGCGATCAGAGAACTTTCCTCACTAGCGTGAACTTCTACACATGACTCCATCCTCCTGGGGAAACGTAGCGAAGAGAAGAAACGACTGGCGCGCTGTTGTTGACTCTGCTATAATCGCGTAAGCGGTGTCTACACCAGTAAAGAAGAAAAAGAAGAAAGTTCTGTGACCGATTTGGCCTTCTACAAGTAGTTGATATAGAAAATGCTAAAAAACGGCAGCTATCACCTTTTCGGCCTAGAAACAGTATGTCTTCCTTCATGAAATACTCTGAGGCGACTGTTTCTTTGTCTCTGATATGTACCAATGGACCCATTGGGTCAAGGGTCTCAAAACGATACAAAAACTTCTATACATTCTGCTTAAACAGCGTCAAACAAGTGCGAAGTGCTTTCACGTATGCGTACTTGGTGTCTGCAGTGAGGACAGCTCACGGCTTTGTCGACTGCTTTCTCATATCCAATATTTTATGCACAATATTGTAAGTTACGGGATCTTTTAGGATACTTCGGTCTCAGCTATCTCGTTCAGCTTCAATCGACCGTCTGCCAATACGAGCCGTGGACTTTTTCACGTTTTTCTCCGTGATAACTGTTTCCTGGGTGTGTATATATCTCATAAAAATGCACTGGTTGTTAACATAGAAACTCCCTGTTTATGACCGCCACCGAAGGAGGAAAGTCAACGTATCCAGCATGAAAATGCATTTTTTTGTTGAACATCGCCTTAGAACTACAGTACCAGAGCTTGTTGCCATTGAACTAGGAAGATGAGTTTAACTGCTTTTTATGTACTTAAGCTTAATCGGATCATTGGTGCTTTAAAACCTTTCAAGTACTTGAATTTTCTGAGAAAAAAATGAGTTTTACTAGCTTGTTATTTCCAGTTCAAACTTAACATTATTCTCCTTAGGGTCCTTTCGTTCTTACGAAAGCAGGCTCTTCTGTTGTCCTAATGCGCTTTGTATTAGGTTTAGCATTATCTCGTTTTAATACAGAAGAGTATCCTACCTGTAATTATGGTTAGCACAAACAGGTCAATCGAAAAACTTTCAAAAAAAGCAAAATTCGTTTTCTTATTCAACATTGTTGCCTGAAAGTACTAAATAACATCAAACTGCAATTTTACAATAGCAAAGCATGAAAAGCGTTTACTTTCTTTACACCGAAGCTATAATACTCTTCCCAGGTATAAAATGATCTCTATCTTGATTTTAAATGGTCAATTTGTATGGCAGTTATATACTATAGTGGTCCGAACTAAACAATACAGGTGGCTGGCAGCTGTCCTATATAAGTAAAGCTTCAGCTGGCGCCTGGCGATGTGTTTTGGTTTGCAAGTCACAAAGTATTTTAGCGAAGTTGGCTCTATATAAGAAATGCAGGCATCGAGTCTGGCCGATGTTTAGGTGACTTTCGCGGCTCGGTGTGATGTGATTTAAAAGTCATGTGGTGACTTCACGCGGCAAATGTAAACAAAGTGGTCTCTGCCCTCGACCAAATGTAAACAAATGGGTCAGTGACCCAAAATGTAAACAAAGGTTGTTATATTGGCTAATTGTAAACAAAGATTGTGAACTTGGCTAAATGTAAACAAAAAGTTTATTGATCTCAAATGTAAACAAAGAGGTCATTGCTATAGCAATCCAATCTGCCTAACTCGTACACTGATTATAGCCCACCTTCCAACTTTTCGATATCATTCTTGTAGTATCGATATCATTCCGAGGAAAATTTCTTCTCAGCGAGTTTTTCTTTACGATCTGAGGATAGGAAATAGTCGTCGGGCGCCAGATCTCGAGAATACGCTATATGCGGATATAAGTATACCGAAGCCCATTTATAGGATTTTTGTTATCTTTTTCACTGACTTGTGACACGGTGCATTGTCTTGAATAAACCGTATTCCTTTTCTTTATGGGACCGTTTTTCGGCGATGTCGTCCTTCAGACGGTTAAATAATGCTATTTCATAGTCGCTGTTAATGGTCCTTCCTTATTCAATGTAGTCAATACGAATAATTCCACGTGCATCCCAGATTGTAGACGCCATAAACTTGTCAGCCGACTATTTCGTTTTTCCATGGTTTGATTATGTGCAGTCCGCAGTGAAACACTGGAACCATGTCTCATCCATTGTGGAGTTTTTCATGTTTTCGTCGGTAACAACGTCTCTTGGGCGTCCATTGAGTTTACATTTCTTCGGCGTCCATTGAGTTCACTGTCTTGGTGCCCATTTCACTACGTTTAAACTTAGCATACCAATCCCTGATGGATGATTTTCTAAGCCGATAAAAGTTTATAAAAGCAGCTTCTCTCAACAAAATAAAAATAAATACAAATACCATAAAAATCCAACACCGGGATGTCCTAAGTTGTTTTTCGTAGAACTTTTATCTGCATTGGCGGTCTTCGGAACCAGATTCTTGGCATAAGATCCCGTGCAATGTACCCTGAACCACGATTTTACGCTCATAGAACTTTTTGGAGTTTTGATTGGTTTTCCCATTAATTATCGAATAGGTCAGTAATTGCTTCAATGAGTTTCACTATAACGATCAATTTCGAGCTCTACCACCTTGAACTGTCCATTCTTATTGAAATTCAATAAAAAAAAATATAAAAATTTAAACTATAGAGTTCTTATAAATTTTTACTACGAAGTCAAACATTATATTCACAATTCGATGTTAAGATTATTATGTTATGAAAAGGGGGTCATTATTTCCAAAAATTTCCGAAAATACAATTGTGCATGTAACCCTGTAGTTGGGGATATTTTACAATCCTCTTTTGTAACAATTGCTGACAAACAAACTTTTATCAACAAAGAAAAAAATTATTATGATGACAAGCCAATGTGAAGGAAATAAATTTTGATAAATTTTTATGTTTTTTTTAACTCAAAGAAGAAATGAAATTTTCGTGCGCGACTTTCTTCTTTGCACTCACGATTGCCGCGCAATTACAATGCATACACACGACTGTTAGCGATGACCTCGTCCAATACAAGCGAACGCTGGACGAAGCCAACGACGCTTTGCAAAACGTAGAAGAATCACCGGCGCTCAGCGGTAATGCCGAACTGCAACGACAACGCCGAAAATCCATCGATGATCTGTTGAAAAACTCAGAATTCGATTTAAATTTGGATTTAGAGCGCGAGGCGCTCAATTTAGACAAGGATATGACACACCCCTTGCAGGGACGTGACATCAAGCAGGACAATAAGAAGAATAAGGATGATATGGCGAATAAACACAATGTGAATGATCAGTTGAACGATTTGGTGCGATCAAATTCGAATTTTCAGAATGTGCATAGAAAATTGTTGAACAGTTTTCACAATAGTCAAAGTAATGTGAAGAATTTCAATTTGGATGAAATGTTACAGAGGCAACGAAGCTCCGAAGGTAAAGCGTCCAAAGACTCGAAGACTTCAAGTAGTACTAGCAAGGAAGAGAAAGAAAAGAATGCTGCTAAGGATAAAGAATTGAATGATTACAACAATGCCAATAAAAATAATCAAAATAAAAATTCCAATACAAATAAGGACAGCTACCTAACCAGCAATAGTTGGAAGTCTAGTTTGAGCGATAAGGATAGCTTCAATACTGACATGGATTTTGGTAAATCTGGTGCCATGAGCGCGCCATACTCGCAGACATACTCGAAATTCGACACTGACAGCTTCAATACAAATGCAAACTCCAAAAGCAGTCATAAAAGCGGTATTAGCGATGGAAGTGTGTTAACCAAAGCCTACATTAGCTGCAAGCCGGTATCGAGCAATGCTGGACACGGCAAAAGTGATAATGCCTACTTTGAGTTCACTTCCAATCTGCAGAATCCAGCACCTAGTAAACCAAGCAGTCCAAAGAGCAATTTGAATACTTTTTTGCTACTCGAAGCGAATAACTATCGGAATTCATTACAGTCAAAGAACGTGGACAACTTGGAGGAATTGAATGAGAAGAAGGTCGATCCGGAAATGCGCAAAATGATGGAAAAGGTTGAGTTTCCACATTTCAAGCTAGATTTCGATACACAAATGGAGGATTTTGCTAGGTCCCGAACGAAGCCAGACGTCGAGGATGATGATGAGCCCATCAGTTATGAGAAAACAATTGAAAATATACACTTTCCCAGTATAGTCAACGATCAATTCGATTTGGGACGCAATGATTTGTCGCACGAAGCTGACTACAAACTTTCAAAAATCGAACAAGAGCAATCGGAACCGCGTAAGGGACATGTACGTGGCAGCGAAAGCTTTAGCGGCTTGCAGAGCTTCAGCGGTAAGGTGAATATACCCTCGAAGCGGAGCACAGGCTTTAATGCCATGGATGAAATAAAATTGAAGACCAGCACACGACTTATGGCTAAAGGTTTGGGTCCTTCATTGCCCAGTTATGCGCTCTCCGAAACGCAACACGAACTACAGTTAGACGATGCAGTAAAGAAGTTGGAGAAGAACTACGCGTCAGAAAACCATATTGGTATAAGTGATTACAGCAATACACGTGACTCGAGCCGTTTATCAAAAGACGAGCTGGATTGGCAAGATCGTCTAAGGCATATGGAAGAAATTGAGGAGCGTTCATATGAAAAGTTACTAAATGAGGAACCAGAAGCGCCTACCGGCGACAGTGACATGAAAACTAAGGCCGAAGATATTATATTGGGCCCAACATACACTATATTACGTCGCAGGCGTACAAGTGCGCTGCCAGAAGAAGAAGAGGAGAGCAATCTCTCAGATATATTGCGCACAAAACGTGTTACCAAAAATCCTAGCGACGATGGTAATGAACATTCACGAATAGCGCGTAAATTAACGCCAAATGATATATTAGTGGAGCGCTTGCCAGACCTTAGGCCCGTCAGAGGGAATAAAGCGTTGGTCGATGAAGTGCCAGCACCGGTAGAATCAGCGGCTGAAGAACCATCAAAGGAAGACTCGGCAGCGGAAGATATAGATGTTGATTCAGAGCAACTCGATGATATGGATGAAGCACAGTTAGTCGATGATAACCAGGTATTGGTGGGGGAAAATGTCGGAAACTCACATACCAAACGTTGTGGCGAGCAGGACGGTAATTATAAGACTACTGAAGATAAGCAGGAGGATAATTATAAAACTACTGAAGATAAAAGTACGCGTGATAAGGATAATGACATTGAACATAAAATGACGATATTCAAATTCAAGCGTGAACCTAACAAAGATGAAGACTCCAACGAACCGAAGCGGCGCGTTAAGCGTATTGGTGTGGTCAATGAGGATGGCGAAATGACTGCTGTAAAGGAAGTAGATTTAGGAGGACTGCTCGATCTTATGTCGTTGGACAATCTGATGTCTAAGCGGGCAAACCATGAAAAAGAGAATGTAAATGCTGAGCAGGAAAACGAAGTAGTGGCTACCGATGGCGCTGACAAGTTGACTGCGAAAGATGGGCCAAAACAAAAAGTATTGCGCAGACGCAGACGTGAAATAGATATTTCAAGAAAGGAGGTTTTCAATGATGATTGCTTACATGTATTGAATGGTGCCGAAAGAAAACGGCGTTCACTCAATGGAAAAGATAAACGACGCATTAGAAGGGAAGCTTCAAAGAAAAAGGAGAATGAAGAGAATAAAGATAAAGAGAAGACAAATGGAAATGTGGAGACAAAAAAGAACAAGCCAATAGATGACGAAAAGGACAGTGCTAAAAAGTTAACGAGAAGTGAGGGAAATGAAGAGAGTATGCCTGACCATTTGATGGAAAAGCGACACACGCAAGCTGCTGATCCCATCGATGATAATAATGGCGATAATCGCAAGGTGGTAAACACTGCATTCATGATAAACGATGATGGGAGTTTAACGCCGGCTGACGTTTTTGAACGGCGCGAACTGCCGTCGGGCAGCGAAACGCTTAACGATGCAGCGTTATAGCGGCGGACAGAAAGGCCATGAACGCTGCCAGAGCGACTTATGCCAGAAATGCAGAAAGAACACCTAACTATATCGACGGGCGCGAAGATAACTACGGTGATTTAATGGAGCGCTTGAGACGACTGTCGCTGCGTAATCGTGTACACGAACCGGAACGGGAGAGTGATTTTAGCAACTCTGTTGGTGAGTTTGGCAATCAAAAATTTGATAATCTCAAAGAGGTCGATAAAAATGCCCGTCATTTCGATGGAATGCCAGCCGACAACCTGTGGTATGGCTCCGATCCATGGGGGGAAGATCAGGACAACAATAATCAGCAAGATAAAACTGATGAAACTACAGACAGAAATAAGGCAAACCACCAACACACGGCGCTGATTTTACAGATCGAAGATGGTGCCATCAAAAGTATCGAAAGAAAAGAACAGCCGAGCAAGCAGAATGAAGCGGGTGTGGTAGGCGAGCAAATAGGGAATAGCGGGGAAGAAGATGCGGGTGGTGGTGATGACGCGGCATTCGGTTGGTTTGGAAAGAAAGAAAATAAAGATGAGGCAAGCTGTAAAGGTGGAGACAATGGCTTGGTATTGCATTTGAATGATCAGATGCTCAACTGCACCGCATTTAATACGTTGGAGAGTTTCCTTAAATCCGTACAACAGCAGCAAAATAGAGTTGACGGCAGCAGAGGTGGCGGCAGCACTTCAAATGGAAGTGCTAACATGTCTAATGGAGGCGGTAATAATGGCACCACACATAACCACAATAAGGAACAAGGTAGACATGGCGGACATTCAGGAGGTGGGGAGCAAAAAAATGGTGGTTACGGAGGAGTAGACAATCGACCGTTCGGAAATGCAGGCGGTTCGCACGACAAGTTTGGGCATGGCGGTTATGGCGATCGAGGGAATGGTAACCATGGTGGTGCTAAAAGCAGTGGAAGCAACTCCGGTGATGGTGCTGGAAATGGCGCCGTTAACTTTGGCGTCGTTGGCGGTGGTAATGGTCTTCCACCTGCTGGCAATACATGTGGAACGAAGGGCAACGACGGTAATATTAGTGGCGGTAACACGTCCAATGATGCAATTAATATGACTATTGAAATTCAACCAGTTACAATGCGTCCAGTAGGTTCAAGTGGTCAGAAGGCCGTGAAGCTGAACATCCCCTATCAATGCGAGCGTTATGGGCGACCAAAAGGCGAAGAACTTTTTCGGCAATGGCACGTTTAAAGTGCAGAGCGAAGATCGCGAACGACGCGGCGTTTCGTTTCCACAATTCGAGGCATTTAAACGGTACACAACGAAGCGGAAATGCGCAAAGCCGAAGGCGAGGTAAGTTTACAGGTGAAATTTATTGCAACTGCTTTTAAAATGTATTTATTAGACACACGATTTATCTTTAGTTGTGATGAAAACAAGGTAAATGGGAAGGGTTCGTTGGAGCTTGTCAAATCTATGTTCAATATGGCGAAATGTAATCCGCAAATGAAACCATTGTGGGCCGTTTTAAAACGTAATCAACAATGTTTGAAGAAAATTCCACCACAGGAGAATACTTTTGAAAAAATGGTCTGAACAATACCGCCTCCATACCGATATTTAACATTATATGACTGTAAAACATTTTTCTTTTACTCCCACATTCGCTCTCAAAGCAAAAGGACGATGTAAACCACATCGAAGACATGGTTCAACAAGCTATGGAGGCCATTAGTGACATTATCGACGATCAAGTGGAACAACGCTCTTGCATACCACTGCCACCGCAGCTGAGAATATTTTACGATGAAATATTGGAAATCTACGAAAGCAATTCGGCTGAAGGCGTGCGAGAAAAGCGTGCCTATATCGATGCGCCCTTCAATGAGTTCAGCAAAGAAGTGCGTCTCATTGACCCGAACAGTGTTGAGGAGCGCTCACGTATCGTTAAGAAACTACTACGCCAATACGATGGTCTACCGATTGAGGATCAACAACAGATGGTGGGCGTACGTGATGATCTCTTGCAGAATTTAAACATGTTGCAGCACATGCAATTGGAGCAGATGCATAAGAAGCGAGAGCCAAAGGCACAACGGTCGCAACTAGCAGAACGGCGACAGCAAGAGCAGCAGCCGCTGCAGGACCAGCATACGGAGCTGAAGCAGCAGCCACAGCAAGAGCAGCTGTCGCTGCAGGACCAGCGATCACTGCAAGACCAGAAAACACTACAGGACCAGCAACCGGAGCAAGAGCAGCAGTCGCTGCAAGACCAGCAATCACTGCAAGACCAAAAACCACTACAGGACCAGCATTCGCAGCAAGAACAGCGTCCGCAGCAAGAACAGCAGGCGCAACAGGAGCAGCAGCCCGAGCAGGAGCAAGAAAATCAGCCAGAAGTAATGGCATTGCGAAAAGACGCCCAGGATGTGACAGCGGAGGTGGAAAGTGATATGCAGGTGCGACAGCGTCGTGAAGTGTTGAAGCGTTTGGAAGCCGAAAAGAACATTGATGAGCAGGTCATAAAAGCATTCGATCTGCCGTATACGCCAGAATATGTGCGTTTGATGAAAGCGTCGGAATTAATGCAAGAGCAAGATCAAAGAGAAGCTGAGCGGAGTAGGGCGAACTGAGAGAATCCGTCGATTAGACAGTGTGCTAAAATGCAAGTTGTTGTTGCAAACTTTTAATGTGTGTCAAGTTAAAAAATTTTATTTTTATAAATATTTTATTTTTATTCAACATTTTTATTACGAATTGATATTTATAATTGTTCTATTTGTGCATATTTTTGTACATATCTAGGTATACATATATATTGTTTATTTAAATAAATATTAGATATTTTCTAATATCTCAAATCATTAATTTAGATAAGGTCTTTTAGTTACATCACTTTGCCCTTGCCTCAATGCCAATTGAACGATGTTTTCAACGTTTCTTCTGTTGCTTTGTTGTTCTAACTCTGTCACCTTTATATAGATACTAGCAGCCCGTTCCGGCATCGCGCGGGGTAGACAATTATTTATTTTTGGAAATTTGGATATAAAACATTTTTTTCACAAATATTTTTTTTTTGTATTAAAAAAATCTCACAGTTTTATTTGTATATAAGTCTATTTATGTTCAATTTCTTTGATGGTTTGAGTGGCGGGCACTTTTGAAAAATTAAAAATAAAAATAATAATAATCAGAAAATTAAATAACAGTAATAAGTAATGAATTCAGTCTTTTTACATATAACTAAATAATAAATTATTAAATAAATATATTAAATAATAGTAATAATAATAATAATAATAATATTCTTTAAAAATTAGCGTATAAAAACATTATAAGTAAAAGTAATAATTACGAAAAAAATAAAAAAAAATAAAATAAAAATACTAATTATGAAAAATTAAAAAATAAAAATAATAATATCAAAAAATTAAAATAACAGTAATAAATAATGAATTCGCGTTTTTAATATATTTTTGCCACTGCACTCTCAATTCTGCTAAATAGCAGCGACAACGTCGAATTCCTTACTTTGATTCTATCGGCTCTGTTAGCCGCCAAATCGAACATCATACAGAATTCAATTTGCACCTTCTCTATACTTTACATTCTCTGGCCCGGCGCGCTTTTCAGAATGCATCGCAAACAACGGCCACGGCGCTATGGCGGTTTTGTTTACTTTTTGAATTTTTAATTCGTAATATCTTTTGAATGGAAAGTCCAATTTAAAAACTATTTTATAGGTAGTTAAATGGTCTTGACGTTAAAATAATTTATTTGGATAAGGATTAATATAAACACATAAACAGCATGGTTTGAATTTGGTTAGCATTTTGATTAATGATTAAACTGAAAAAAGTTGTTGTAGTGACATAACTACAATAGTTGGACATATGCTACCGCGGAGTTTTTTGTAGACATTATGATGTTCTTCAATATTGTTGTACATTATTTAATTCTATCGCTAATATTTTCGGCAGTGCATTCGACGAAAGACATTTTAAGACTGATTTTTCTACTCCTTTGGTTACATTGTTCAAATTTTACCAAGGATCCCTAATTTTTTTCAAAATGAAATGTATCCTATGTCAAATTGGAAGAATGTAGCATTCTACTGGTGAAAGAATTTTTTAAATCGGCTCAGTACTTTTTGAGCCTAGTCATTACAAACATACAAACATACAAAAATAGGTAAAAATCTTTCCTCTTTATAATATTAGTATAGACAAAATATCGGTTAATTTGAGGTAGTTTAGGTAAATAAAGTAGAGGAGTGAACACTTTCTTCCTGAAAATCATATTTTATTTGGAATATCACACAATAATGCGATCCCTATACTGAGAAAAATATGTTCGATGCGAAAGATTAAGGCGATAAACAAAGAGGATAATAAAAAAGGATAAATTATATTTTTGAAAATAAAGGGAGAAATATTGAACATATTCTAGGGCTCAGGGGTGGACGACAAGAGGGACTTAGGAATTTATGTCGATTTGATATTGCATAGTCAGTAAGGAGAATCGAAGCCAGGTACATATATACGTCCGGTTCGTATTAACATATGTTAAAAAAAAAAATTTCCGTCGCGTTGCATTTCTGCCACGAAATACGTTTCTGGTGTTTTTGCGAATGATGTCATAAAAATTAGCCCAAAACGAATAACCCAAAATTCATTGAAGCCCATTCGAGGCTTAGTACATTATAGATACCGGATGAAAAATCGAATTACCCGTTGGCAGATTTGAATTGACTCAGTTACCTATTTTGAAGGCGACAATAAAGTACTTAATTCCGTGAAAATATAGTTTTTTACAGTCTGGGTCATAATTTGACTTTTCAGCACCAATAAGTGAAGGAGGTATTCTGATTTAGAAATTCGGAAAAATTCGAGTTTTTTTTGCATATTTTTATAGTACGAGTATAACCCTTCAAGAAAATGTCCCTAATAAGATTTTTCGAAATTCAAATTATTTTCCGAATTACAGCACATTTTGTGACGCGCCGACAAAACAGTTTCGCAGCCTTTCTCAAACTTTAAACTCGCTTTTCTCATAACTACTTTTCTGGAAACGGTGTGCATGATACCTCAAGTTCTACTCAACCGATTCATGAAATTTTACACAGAGCTTTCTTATAAATTATAGTATCGCAGTACGAAGAGCTTTTGAAAGAATTTTTTTTTATTTTTAAAAAATTCCAAACCACAAAAAACAGGAAAATACGAAACTTTTTTTAAACCTCCCCCATTTTGTAAATTTTTTTTTTTTAAACGTTTCGTAGTGCGTAGTTCCGACTAGCAGTTTTTTAAATTTAATATTTTTTTAAAATTATTTTGCTTTGTATTCTAAAATTAATAAAAAGCCTGAAAAGTGGATCAAAATATTTCTTTTTTTTTTATCGCGAACAATACCTAAAATTCGGCTTCAAACCAGAATCCCCCTTATATAAAATTAAAATACTTCAGAAATAGTCTTGTAGAGTCTTCAAAGCTTAAAAGTTCAACTTCAAAGTTATAGTTAGTGGTATTAGAATACGATAATTATCTTTTGTTTGTTCCAAGGAGAATTTGGAACATGTTGATGGTCTCGTCTCTTTCTACTCTAGAATTTTAAAAATTCGATTTTTTTTCGCAGATTTAAACTTAGACTTTAAAAATATGACCTTGGAAAAACTTTTTCAAAATTTCATTATTTTCGGAGATGACGATTTTGTGACGTGGCGTCCGTGTTCAGTAGAATTGTCTCCTAAACTTTAAAGGGTTTTCGAAACTATTTTTTCACACGGTACCGGCATTATCTCAATTTCTATAAAACCGATTTACTTGAAATTTTATGTGCCTTCTTTATATAACCTTTATCGTTTCAAACCAGCTTCGTGTCAAAATTTTAGTTTTTAATTTTAAAAAAAATACAGGATTTCAAAAAAAAAGCGTAAAACATTATTTTTATTTTCAGGCCATTTTTCAAAACAAATTTTTTTTAGTGTTCCCGGACTATCACAGCATCCTTACTGGTTAAGAATTTCTTTTGATTTTTTTTTTTTCAGACCACCAGGAGAGTCAGGATCAATGTCACCAGGATGCGCAATTTTTTCTACGATGCCCATATCATCTGTGTATGCCAGTCGCATTGAACTTTTAAAGCACACAGTACCACTGCGGTTCGGATTTTATTAAAACGAAACAGAGGAGAGGCAATTTTCTACATCTTTATTGCGTAGACAACGCTATCGCGGTTATAGTTTACAGCAGTGCAACAGTCGTTTTTCATTTTCGCTGCTTGGCGCCAATTAGAGATTCGAAGCAAAGCCAGGTCCTTCTCCATCTCCATCGTTCGGACGGAGAATGGAGTCATGTGTAGTATTTCATGCAAGTGAGGAAAGTTCTCTGACTGCCATTCACCTGGGAGTGCCCAGAAACGATTCGTTTACATATGGCTCAAGTAGCTCACGCCTTTCAGTCTTAGACCAAGTATCCTCTGGGCAACCAGAGAACATCTTAAAACTGCTGCCGAAAGTGGGTCTGAAATTGACAGGTGATGAGCAACGATCTGTTTGTCAATAGTCTTCTTCAGGATTTGGCGTGTTGTGGAAATCCGGTCTTTGGTAAATTTTCCAGATCTAAAGCCACATCGATGAGATCCAATCATTCTAAGTAGCTGGAATAGGCGCTTTTCCAGTTCCTCGCCATCGGCTTTAAACAGCTTCGCCGGTAATTCAACGGCTTCTGGGACTTTCTTGTTCTTAAGTTTAGAACTGCTTTCACCTCGTCTTGGTCGGGTGGCAGGACGCCAATGTTGTCGTGGGTTTTGTTGGTCGAGTAACTTGTTCATCGTCACAGCACAGTTTTCTCATTTAGCAGTTTCGAAAATTTTCCTCTACATTTCGGGTTTTTTTGTTGCTTCAACATCTGTTAAATTTACGAGCCAAAACCCCTTATAGCCAGCATCGTTAGCTCTTCGTAATCTTTCTGACTCTATTGTTGAAATGACTCTCTTCCTTTCTCTTCTCTATACTATGCATTTGATCTATAAAAATGTCGAATTCGAAGTTGTGATAATGTTCTGAACTGTATAATAATTCACAATAACATATCCTTTTATTCCAGAACTTGGGTGCGCCAAAACTTCATTTTTATAACTATCTCGCGTATTTTTCAAAATCTGTCTATGATATCATCGATATGAATATTCGTAACGTAATGGAATTGAAAAGGCGAAAGGAAAGTAATAATAAATCCCAAAATAAAATATACTATATAATAGGTTGTCAAAAAAGTCTTGCGGTATTTGGCTAGTTGGCGCTGAAAGCGCTAGTTCCAATTTTATTCGTCCATCGGATCATGCTAGCCCTTTTGGAAAGCTCATTTCACGGCTAACACGTGTTTGATTGATTTCGTTTCTTTTAAGTCGTTCGTGAGTTATAGCGTTGCAAACATGGAGCAAAATAAGAGAAAATACGGCATATTTTACAGTACTACTACGATAAAGGCAAAAATTCTCTTAAGCCACCAATAAAATTTATGCAGTTTATGGACCCGATACAGTTTCCATTTCCCCCAAAGCTTGGTTTCAACGAAAGTTGTTTTGGTTTTAGGGTTTGGGGCGAAATTTTTCATCAGTCCAAGGGCCCGTTTTGTCAAAATTGCGTAAAATTCCGGGTTTGAATTGGTTTTTGAAAAAATAGACCGACCATTTTTTAGCCCGCCGTAAACTCTTCGTAAGCTGGGCTGACTCATTTTAAAACCTTCCTAAAACCTTCTCTATACTATGCTTTGATCTATAAAAATATCGAATTCGAAGCTTTGTAATGTTCCGAACTGTAAATAATATATTGAAAATAAACAGTTTCTTTTACCAAAATGGGTGCGTCAAACTTCAATAGCTATGAATCTGCGTACAGTAATTATTTTTCATGATCCGTCTATAAAATCGGTTGAATATTGGTAACGTAATGGAATTGAAAAGGCAAAAGAAAAGGTGAACTTTACAGTTAAATATTCCCGGGTATAATAATAAATCCCAGAATAAAAAATATAAGAAAACTATAAATTGTTAGAAAAGCATAAATTCGACTGCAATTGCAAGAGTTTAAATGTGCCGCTTCCAACCGAACTTATCTCTTCCTTACTTTTAAAATTTAGCATTGGTAGCTGCATCTTTTTTGAAAAAGAAAAGATTCAAGTAATTGTTCCATCTGTCAACTCCAACTGCCAAGAAATCATTCAATACGCTTCACAGAAATCAATTCCGATTGTGTTCGTTAGTAATTTTAAAGTACAACCACAGATGTCAATTTAGTGCTTAAAAAGGACTCTTTTCCTGCACCTAAAGTGAATTTCGATTTTCAATAAATTCATAAGAATTTTGAATTGCCACAAGCGAGTCATGGGTGTATGTGTGAATATAGAAATATTTCCTAATTCAATATGCCAGCAAAATTTGCTCGCCTCGAACTAAATGCTCGATTAGTAGTGTAAGCGTTAAAAATACGAAAATTTGTTTTTCAAAATTGCACTTAACCCAAGAAAAATTGAAAACTTTCCCCCAAAATTTGGCCCCTTTTTCCCAAAAGGAAAAGAAGCAAAAACAAAAGCGCCCTTTTCTTGGCCAATTATAGCAAAGGCCCCAAACCTTTTCTTTAAATAAAGCCCCAAAAAAAAAGGGACCCTTACCCCCTTTTAAAAAAAATGGGCCCCCCACAAATAGATAAGTATGTGTGTATATGTAAAATACGCTACTTTCAAATACAGGCAACACATGGAAATTATGTAGGAAAAATGTGTCTGTGTGTGTGTTGGTATGTATGAGTGGCTGTGTGTGGGTGCGTTTCTGTTTGTTTGCGAGCATTTGCCACATATTTAAACTAATCGGTGTGGCAACAACACTTTGTTTGGGTTGCGATTGACTTCTACATATACCACTGTATATACACTACATATACAGGGTATTCCATATGCTTTTGTATTTTGTGTGTGTTTTTTGATTTTATAAGTGTTTCCTTTGGCAGGAAGACACTCAGCTATCAACTATCAGTCAGAAAACAGTCACTTCACTTGCATTTTACTCCTGCTCGATTTCATCCTTTCGAAATTGTGTGCTTCCTTTTCACCCCCCGCCACCCCTCACCCGTTTTTAAGCTCTTCTTTGCCGTAGTAAGGGAATTGTTGTGCCAAAAACTTCACTCCATCACATTGGCCATAAAGTGCGAATGCATAATTAATTCCAATTATGAGTTTACAAACATTGCCACAACACACACACACAAATACACTTATTTATTGACATACACATATACTCATTTACTCGTACACACAAACATACAGAAACTTACATTCAAAGGCGAGTAGCAGCTCGGTGGAGACTCATGCCATTTTAAGCTGGACTGAGTATTTTGAGTGGTATGGGCATCAGCAGCGTGCTCAGCTCTGCTGCGGCATTGAGCGTTTCATGTCATTTTAGATGAGCCACTCACACACACACACAGCCGCACACACAGAGCATATCATTTCTGGTTTTATGACATTTTTCTGGTTGCTACCAGTGCTTTCCTTTCAGTCACCAGTTACTTTATTACTTTGCAGCGTCCGGAGATGTCATTAAACTTTTCCTGTAACTAAGGTAATATAAAAGGGAACTTTGTGCTTTGCTCTCGATTTTCACGTGACGAATTGCTTCGTTGGCATGATTTTGAACTTTTCGGGTTAAAATTGTGTAAGAAATTATGAACTCATCAAATTTAAATGCTCTGGGATTTGTTAATTGTACGCTGAGGTGCTTGCGTATTTTGACTGCAAAAGTAAAAATATAACGGTACAATTTGATATTAGGTGCTCAAATACGACATACGTCGGAAATACTGGAAACTTTCTCTCAAAGTGGGGTAGCAGTGGCATCTGGTGTTATATAATAACATTGTATCGGTCACCGAGGTAGTTGATTAGCTTCAGCCAGTTGTAAGAATTTCCATGTAAACTTTTTTTCTGACAGTCGGGTCAAAGTTACCTTTTACCAGGCGTTAAAAAAATTAGAAGCAAAGTATTTAGATGTATGGAAGATTTATGGTCCTTGGCGCATTGGGAACCGCGAATACCGCAGTCGTTGGAACGATGAGTTACGCGAGATATACGACGCCATTGTCATAGTTCAGCGAATTAAGGAACAGCGGCTATGCTGGCTAGGTTATGTCCTCCGAATAAATTGATGTTTATCTAAAACCTCCAGAATTCATTTTTAATTTTTTCGTTCCTTTCTTACACCGAACCATTAGCTTAGTTTAGCTATACGTTGAAAGACTGTCTCTAAATTTATTTCTCACGCAATTATATTTGTATTACATCCTCCATAAACATCTCGGTAAAGTTATCGTCCCCAATAGAGTAACAGCTATTCCAGTTCAATGTGGTTAAAACATAATATCTTGTTCCAATACAGTGTCCACTCACAAAAGAATCTCTTTGCCGAATCATTATGGATTTGTGGGATGGATTTTTAATCCGAAAATATGTCTTAGTCAGTGGACCTCCCTTGAACAAATTTAATCCATGCAAACTATTTATATTACCAAATAAAAAGATGAATTCAAATAATATTATATTACAGGTCATTTTTTACAGAAGTAACTTTCGTTCCACTCAGTTCTATGTTTTCAGCGGCTGAGTTCTACAGTTTGGTTATTTTCGGAACAAGTTCTTTCGATGAAGTCGCCTACGGTTGTTACTCAGCTGTAACTGGTCTTTTTCATAATTCTCAACTCTAGCAGGTTGGGCCAAAAATTTTAACTCTAAACTTTCATTACTGACGTTAACTCTTGCGAAAGTTGTTTTAATTTCATGGGAAGCTTGTATAAGGATCTCTTGTTTATTATTTAAAGACATGCATATATTGGAACGTCTTTCATGGCATGATTTTTTACGTGGCAGGCGCCAAACCCAGTGCACAACCCTGGGGTTTCGCCTTCTCATTTCAGCTCGCCTTCTATTAAGGTGAATGTAATGGCTGCTCAGAACAATTTGTGCATTTCCATCGCACCAGATTCAATAGTTTGGTTGATTTACCGCATCCCTTACAGAAGTTAGGCTCATTTGGAGAAGATGATTTTCTTAAAAAATAGCTATCGTTATCGTTTTCAAGTTGTTCTAAGACAAACAGCACAAGTTTACGGTGGTCCAATGGCGTCAGTTCTTATGTGAGGACAATTTGATATGGATGCAAGTCCAAATCCTTTCTCAAAATCCGCCAGCTTGTGGTCTCTTAAGAACATCTTGGAATTGACAAATTGAGATCTTCACCAACACTTGCCTGAACGGCAGCTTTGATTTCATTACTTCGCGCTGTTCTTTGATTTATTGACACTTGAGCATTATGTAAAGAGAATGTAGGCTCGAAATTTTCAACAACGCGGCACAATCTAGAAGGAAGTGTTGAGTTGTTTCCACCTCATCTTCTTCCATACAGCTTCTGCACATGGCGTCTGGTAGGATTCCCAGCCTTGCAGCATGGACTTCAATAAAGCAATGGCCCGTTAAAATTACGCCAAAACTAGGTAGAGGCTAGCCCTACTGAGGGCAAAGGGACAGCTAAATCTCTTGCCATCGATCTTGAGCCAAAAGGCTGTCGCAAGCGTATGTTTCGATGGTAGCCCAGCGCTGGCTAAGCTTCCGCGAAGTCCAGCTGCCTAGTAGTAAAACACAAGGGGATACGGGAGTTAAATGGGTGTTTCAAACGTATTTTTGATCATTTTTTTGATGAGCAAACTTTCCAACGTAAAATGATGCTTTTGTTTATCGTCGTCTTTTAAATATTGCATTGTACTGTGCAATGCCTCAAGTTTCGTTGTTTTTTGTTTATTTTCTCGGCAGTGGGAATTTTACACAAAATTACGAAATTAAAATTATTATTTTTTTTTTCTATTTTTTAATTTTTTAATTTTTTTTTTAATATCCTATCTTTTAAGCTGGATCAAAGTAGACGCAATGTGCTAAATTTTACAAAAAACAGTTCAGTAGTTTCGGAGTTTACCTCGGACAAAAACGTGACGCGTTATTTTTGTACATAATTTCAGGGTAAAAATATATTTACTAGTTATCGGTCTAAAGCTATGATTGGACTCGTATCTTACAGATTTGTTGAATAATAATTTTTCTTGGTTATAAACTCATTTGAATGTAACAGGCAAATATACATTTAACTATTTGGATTCTTTAGCAGTATTGTATCTTCCCACACATTTAATCCGACCAGTCAAAAGGGTTATTCGAATTTTATTGCGCGGAATCAACAAACTAAAAATCGAAAATTTCTTAAAAATAATACTTTCTTTATCTTGAATAAATTTTGTTAAAATTTTGAAAATTAGAAATCACTATAACTATTCTGTTCAATATACGAGCACTTTCCAATATGTTTGTACAGACAATCTGATGCCATGCTACTAAAAAAATACAAAAGTCTTTGTCTTTTAACGACCAAGGTAATAACAATAAATATGTGTATATCTGCAGATTAAGATTGAAATCAATTACGAACACAAAATTATATTTAAGAAAATGCGGAAAATGCTAAATATTTGCTAAACATACACATATTAAAAGTCAACAAAGCGAAGGAAAGTCAAAAACACTTAAACGCTTTGTGGAAGCATAAACTCACACCCTTAAAATTAAATATGCATGTATTTATAGCCAGTTTCAATGCTTTTAAAATGCAGTTTCAATATCAATAACCGTTTCTTTCACCCCATCCAAGGCAAATGCGTTTTGTAACGACTCATACAAGGTAGCAAGCTTTATGAAACGGCGTCTAAACAGAATTTCTCTTGTGAGGACCGCAACTTGAAGGCGGTAGGAGCTTGTTCAAGACGAAGGCAGCGCTGCTGTGGTTGCATTTAGCTGCGCCAGTGCAGTGAGTATGTCTAAATGGCGAAATGCATTTTCAAGTGCATATTTTTAGGAGCGCACATAGACGCCGCGTAGAGCTCGGCAGATGGCATTGAACGTTGTAGTGTTTTAATGGATCGCGAATGTCTTTTGTGCGAAAGCCTTTTCGTTTTCCTTTCCTTTTTGTTGCACTTGAGTTTCCGTTTCTTTATACACATGTGTTTGTAAATTGTTGCTGGTGAACTTTTAGGCGCAAGGCATAAATGTCAAGTTTGCTTTTAGCGTTAAAGGTTCCCTCTACCACTAATGTAAAGTATAACTCTTATTTTTTGTCGCTTATAAGATATTCAAAGCGTGTATCGGAAAGCACTGCTTCTTCTATGATATGATGTTAAAATGCCTTGGTTATTTCAATGCGAGGTTATGAGCACGGCAACTTCATCTAGCGGTTAATTGAATTTTGTTTTCTTGGTGAAAGACTGTGGTAACTCTGACTTGAAGCTGCTATCTTTATCACTGG